>SADC01001325.1:0-503068 GCA_004194705.1 Ditylenchus dipsaci | reverse complement strand
GCAATTCCGCAGAAGATGATTCAAGATGCCATGGACAATTTCCCTAAAGACTCAAGTTACGTATTGATGCAAATGGTGATCATTTTATTAAATGAAATAAACGTTTGATATACCATTAGAAAGAGGAAGAATAGGGCTCTAAAATGATATATAAACAAAAATTATTAAAGCTTAAAAATTTGTGTAAAAATTGATTTCTATTTCCGGACGAACTTTTGCCCCACCTGGTAGAAATACAGTTGCAATTAAATGTATGTGAAATCTTAAAATCTGTAATTGTAAATCCTCTCCTCAATAGACAGCTGTTTGCGTGAGTAGGGCTTCATCAGGTGCTTGCCAAGAGGAAACGCTCCGTCACCGAGAAAGAAGAATGGCGATATTTTCTCAGAGCCTGGAAGTAGATTCGGGAGAGGCAGATTGAGGCTCCTATTGTCCAACGCTCGCTTGAAATCACGCTTATCATAGATTCCTGAATTATTGCACTGCAAGAACACAAGTGGGAATGACTCCAAAAGCAACAAACCCGCATCACTCTCGTGTCCATATGAGCCAAAGTCAGCGTAGATGATTCGATATTTGGAGTCGCACACGGCCATCAAAACTGTAGAGAACCTGTTCTTGTAGTTGTAGTAAAGAGACCCAGAATTGTTCGGTTTCACCATTTCGATGTGCTTCCCGTCGATGCTACCTATAATCAAGTGTGTTTATGAGAGAGGATCCACAAAGGTATAAGACTTACCTAGCGTGTTCGGCATGTATCATCTTCTCCAGTAGCGCTCAGCCACCTTCTTTCATTCTTCTTCCTGGCGTCTTCAGGTAGTCGGCATGCAGAGTCGAGTATATGGCAGCGCAAGTTTCATCGACAATATTTGCAATCGTTTTCAGCCCTAAGCGGAGAGAAAAATGCAACTGATGATAGCTTGCACCTGTGGCGAGAAACCGAAGCTCAACGACAAGCCTTTCCTCCACAGGAATTGCATTATGTGCTTCTCTTGATAGCCTGAATATAGACCATTAAATAGCAAGATTGAATGATGTCTAAACTGGTATACTCATGATTCCTGTCGCATCTAATGGTACTACAGGGCAGGGTTGGCAGGGTGTAGCTTTTTGGGCCACAGAAAGGGCTCCAGCCCTTTTTGCAGAATTTACATGAAAATACACATTGCGTTGAATTTTCGAATTACAATATACGTTTTCAAGACTTCAATTAAGTATTGATAAAAATTTGTAATTATTTTGGGACTCTAAATCTTATTTTTACGTCGGACTCTTAATTGTTACTTCGAAAGCAGTGTTGTGAGTGGCACCGGTGCGGCACCGGCAGCTCACGGCACCACACCAGTGCCGTGAGCTGGTGCGGTGCCGCACCGGTGCCACTCACAACACTGCTTTCGAAGTAACAATTAAGAGTTGAGAGTCGATCCGTGAACCGGTTGTCGCGGATGCGATTAAAGAAAGCTTCACCCATTGAGAGTAGCCCAATGAGAGTAATTGCTTATTTTTAATTTTGATGCGTTTTCCCCAATTTTTGGGTTTGCTTGGGCGAAGTTATTGTTTAATGAAACAGCAAGTTGTTTTGCTGGCTAATACCCAATTCAAGGGTGAAATATCTTATCATATTTCCCCATCTGGGATTGTTATTTGTTGATGGCCAAAATTGTTATTTGGCCAGTTTGTCCAAATAATGGAAACTAATGCCTTTGTGATAACAAAGGCTGATAGAAACTTCCAGTGGGGAAAGACTAATCATGTCTTTCAAAACACCCAACTGGGTGGAAAACATGATAAGTCTTTCACCAGCTGGAAGCTGGTAGAATTTTCCAGAAGGACCTAGCATATTTTTCATCACCCAAAGTGGGCGAAAAATATGGCAGGTTTTTTCTGAGATCGTCAAGCCCCACCCCTGCGAGGGAGTAAACGAGGGTATAAATATCCCCCGATCCCAGTGATCGGGGTTCATAATTTATAAAAATATAATTACCGTCAAAACGGAGCGCGTCGCTTGAACCTTTTTTTTTTGCCTTTATTATTTTGTGTGTTTGAAGTAAATAAAGTTAATTTTATTTAATTTTATTTACTAGAATTGTATCCAAATTAGGGAATCATAAAAAGATTCCCACCGAGGCGGTAAATCGAAACCCCAAAAGGTTCCGATCTATCGAGGGAAGTTCAATAGGAACTTTCCGACCAGCACATCACCCCGTAGTATTGTCACTACCGGAGTTTCCCTTCAGGGCAGGAAACTTGAGTTTTGACACCGGTGCCGAAATTTTCAGGGTCGGTGCCATGAGCCGGTGCCGGAATTTTCAAAGTCGATGCCGTGAGCTGGTGCCGGTGCCGGATTTTTTGAGGTCGGTGCGGCACCGGCACCAGGCAGCTCACGGCACCGCACCATGGCACCGCACCGGTGCCGTGAGCTGGTGCCGGTGCTGAAAAATATCCCATCTGTGCCGTGAGCTGGTGCCTGTGCCGTAATCCTAAAATTTACAACACTGTTCGAAAGAGAAATAAGCACTTGATAAAAAAAAGCATTTTTATGCCAAAATACCCTGAAGTGTACCTATTTTGAGTAAATGGGCTTTTTTTTTTAAATTTTGAGATCGAAGCCTTGTACTAAAATCTTATCTAGTTTTTTATCAGGTTTTTTCGGAGGAGCAGGGGGCTTGGAGTTGAGATGCACACACACACACATACCTTAGACATGATTCCGAGCAAGGCTCATAATCAAAAATGTATACAAAGGCTCTCTTTGCCCAGCTCCAGTGACCGAAACAAGGTGGCAACCACCAAATAAGGTATCTGAGTACCTTTAAAAAGTGATAAAAATTATATTTTTAGTCAAAAAAATATTTTCATTAATATGGTCGTGTTTTCTGCACGTAAAAAGCTTCAAAGCTTCGAAAAAACATCATTTTGGGTGATTTCGGGTGAACTGCTTATAATGCACTCCGGCCTGATTTAAAAAATCCACGTCATAACTGCTAATGCCCTGATGATTAACCAGTGACAAGGAGACCATTCTAGGTGTTAATTTTTTTAACCAAACTTACAAATTCAATTCAAGTAAAGAATCTCATTCGATAATCCTTTATGTCTTGAGAAGCTCGACAATCAGGATGCTATCCCCACTTTACGAAAGATACTATAATGTATCATGGTTTTATGAAAAAAATTTCATGGAAATTAATTTTTGTCGATAATCTGAACACTTGGCTAGCCCCTAATTTTGGCTCCTGATTTGTGCCAAGGTGGCCAAATTAAGTATAAAAAATTTGCTTAGGTTAAGGAAAAAAGCATTTGTTTTCCATGCAAAATTTTCATAAAACCATGATATCTGTATGATAGTAACTTCCGTAAAATGGAGATGGGGTCCTGATAGTCAAGTTTTATGAGACATGAAGGGCTATCTGACGAGATTATTCACTTACACTATAAATGTGTAAGTTTGGTAAAAAAAATACCCCATGTGATATTAATCCCAAATAACATACGTTTAAAACAATTTTCGGTTCAAGAATTTAAAAAAACACGCTTACAGGAACACCAAATCTGGAGTAGTACACGAGCACAACATGAGCACCATTGCTAGATACCTCCACCTGGATAGGTACCTCAACCCCTACTCGAGTACCATCAGGGTACCACCATCTAAATCATACAACATAGCATCACTAACTGGTATCATATCTAAGGACCACTAATTGTGTACTAACGAAGACTAATACCTGGTACCATCACCGAGATAGGAGTAACACCACTTAGGTAGCCATACCTGGGCAGCACCACTTGGGAACCCACCTACAACAGTGTAATGGTATTTTAGACAAATTTGAATAAATGAATTGAATGAATAAATTTTCGTTAATTTGTCATCAGCCGTAATCTGAGAAGACTGGGTGCCATGAAGGCTTGTGTAATCACTCATGCGGTATCAAATGTACCTAAGACTTGTCACGTCGATTAAAATCTTGACCTCTATCTACGCACTCAATTGCGCTAAGCTAGATCCTTATGGAATACTCAGGTGGTTTTCAGATTCCGGTTAAATTCAAATGGACTTTGATCAGTACTCAGAAATC
This sequence comes from Ditylenchus dipsaci, assembly GCA_004194705.1. Classification (NCBI taxonomy): domain Eukaryota; kingdom Metazoa; phylum Nematoda; class Chromadorea; order Rhabditida; family Anguinidae; genus Ditylenchus; species Ditylenchus dipsaci. Next base: position 498,986 of record SADC01001325.1, on the reverse strand, counting down.
CTCTTATCGATCGTCAATTATCGACTGTTTTTCGCTTTTAGAAGGACATTGAAAGCATTTGGAAAATTTAAATTTAAAAAATTCGAATTTTTTTGTTTGTTTTGAAACCACGTACTACCCTGACCCCTTAGGGGTCAAAATGACCAAATTTGAGGGTCGATTTTGAAATTTTTTTGAAATTTGATCTAATCAGAGCTATTGAAAATTTGCGCTAGTCGCGAATATCCCCCCCCCCCCAAGCATCCGACCTTTAAAATTGCTGTAAATACCCTTGCACAACAAGTTTAGGCTTAGCCCTTAGGCTTGGGTAGGCCAGCGTACGGAAGTACGGAATGAAGAGTACGGAGTAAAGTAAAGAGTAGCGTACGGAATGAAGAGTTTGCGCACATTTTCCGGGGTCTGGGACATATATTTGGGTACTTTTTACTAAAAGTAAAAAAAGTGAAAATCGTTAGGGGGGGGGGAGGGTATTCGCTACTATCGTCGAAAATTTTATATGATAAATAACTCATAATAGTGCGAAAGTTTAAAAAAAACCAACACTATCACGAAAAAATTTGAAAAAAATTCAAATATCGTACAAAACAGAATGCCACAGCAAGTTTGCGACTTTAAATTTTGACACACTCTGATTCGATGTTTACGTTTAAGAGCGTTTGGCTAAAATTGATTTACGCCCTCAAAAAACTGATTTACGCCCTCAAATTTATTATACGCCCTCAAATCAGAAAGTTGATCAAAAATACTGATTTACGCCCTCATTGCTCATTTACGCCCTCAAATTGCTCATTTACGCCCTCAAATCGATCAAAATGCTTATTTTAGCCATCAAACTGCTCATTATTTCTTTAAACTTATAAAACTAGATGTAAATTAAAAACAGAGAAGTTCCAGTTGCCTTAAAGGGATGGATCATATCGGCTAGGTCATAGGTTCTAATTCCTCTGGGTATACACCTCATTTTTTCACAAATTTTAGTGAGTTCACCGACTTTGCTGTCAGCAACTACCACAACAATCTGTGCGTTTTAACACTTATGATCATCAAAATAAAAATAAAACAGCTAAATTTTACGTACCTAGGTCTATATAGCCTAACATCTGCCTATTTTGTTGACTTCTCAAGGGTTTGCTTACTTTTTAGAGTCGCCATTAGGTGAATGTTTTGCTAGCAAAAAAAACAAAGGAAAAAATGTAATGGTTTAATGATTTTATTTGCCGTATTCAACAATAACAACTATCCAACAATTTAATGACTTGACAAGAAGTCTAAAGCACGCCCAACTTTCTTTTTCTTCATAGAGTTCGGCGTTGTTCGTAGTGCTGGACGGCATTCTAAATCCGGTAGCATGTCTGTAAGTCCACCCACGGTAGTCTTTTCGAAGAAGCCAGGATTGGAGAATTCAAGCACGCAGTCCAAAGACGTTCAATTCCACACCACTTTGCAGCCCAGTGTCGAGAAAGAGTTCTTGTTGCTGAAGAAGTGTGTCTAAGATTTTTCAAGATTGATAGACGTTAGAGCTTACCTACCGCGAATTCGCAAATATTGTAGCCCGAGATAAGACAGCCACATCATCCTTGGAGTGCTTGGAGTGTAGGGGTGAGCTTGACGTGCACTTGCTATGCGCCGAAATATTTGCTGCATGCCCAAGTGTCCTCATGCGATGAGATAGCAGTGAAAGTGGGAAAGAAAATCTTGTCTGCGTCAAAGAAGCCGGCAACCTGAAGTTTGGCATGAGATAATTCTGCTTTAACACGATAACTTACCAGAAGAGGGTAGTTCAGCGTCATCAACTTGTAGGTCCCATCTGCTTGGAAAACCATTGAAAAGAATTGGCGGCGCACGGGCCTCAGAGTTGATATCACGAGAATCAACTTCACTGACGGACGTTCAACTTGTTTTCGCCACGCACTGCGATATTCTTATAGAGAAAAGCGACTGCGTATGGCCTGTCTTCATCTTTTAAACAAGACCGCGAAGTGGAGGGTACTTACTTGTTATCTCCTTGTAGCGAACTGGAGATCTTTTGAGTAGTGGAGGCGCATACGAGCCTTGCAGTCGAATTTTTTTTCGCTCTTCTTCGAGTAGTGGCACAAGTATAGGTCGTTAGCTGCCTTGATTCCTTCTTCAGCGGAGTCGTAGCATAATCCTTCCCGTGTTCAGCAAGCCAGCCATCGATCTCCTCCTTGTTCTTGCAGAGCATAATGGTTTTCCACTCGGTAGCGGCCCTCGCTTCTTAAGCATCTTAAATTTAATGGTAAATCTGAGAAATTTGAGGCTGTAAATAAATGATTTGATGCTAAAATAAGCATTTGATTGATTTGAGGGCGTAAAAATAAATTTGAGGGCGTAAATGAGCAATTTGAGGGCGTAAATCAGTATTTTGATCAAATTTCTGATTTGAGGGCGTAAATAATAAATTTGAGGGCGTAAATCAGTTTTTTGAGGGCGTAAACTACTTATAGCCGAGCGTTTTCACATGCAAATCGGGCACGCCGATTACGAATCCACTGTCCGAATTTTAGGTTTGCCATGTAGAAAAAAGTTGTACGTCAAAAACTGAAATAATTAGGACGACTAGCAAACTTCAAAGGCCATTTTCGGCATCCTACCCTTCCCCACTTACAGGAAATTTATATACCGTTTGGAATCTGATGAATAGGGCTTTCTGATAGCATAAAATTTAGTTTGGTCCGTTAGACAAAAGTTTTGAGAAAAATAGACTTTTACGAGAAAAGTCGAGTTCTGAAAAGGCCTATTTTAAATAATTAGCATTGTTGTTCCGAATCTTGCAATAGTGACCAGGGCGTGTAATACCTCGTTAGAAAGCCCATCATCTGGGCTTTCAAATGCTATATCACACTTCATACAAACATTATCAAAAATGCCTTAAATAATCAGAAGTTGCATGAATGTCGGAATTCCCGAGTGGTTGACTTCGAAGGCATTATCTCGGAAGTGAGTGAGAAAATCAGAAAATCGATGCGTGCCATCGTGTTCAGCGTATCGTAAATAGGGTATTAGTGTAACAGTCTGGAATACTAAGATTCGCTATCGAGTCTTGGTACGGGTCCAGGTCCAAAGTTAGAAAAAATCGCTCTAAAAAATTAATTTTTGGCGCGCAAATATCGGTAAACCTTCGGTACCACTAAGTACCATTACCTTCACACTTCTATCTGAATACCTTTATCTCAGCACCGCCTGGATACTCTACGGGCAGTGTGGTAAATCCACCGGTGGTGGTGGGCAATTTTGAGTAGCCACCGGTGCGGTGGGTGGCAAACACACCGGTGGCCGTGTTGGTGACTAAATCTTAAAGATTTTGAAAGAATTTTTGAAAATATTGCTTAAAATAATACTTTTTTATGAAAATATTCACTCTTTTTAAAGATTTTGCCTAACACCCAGTGTTTTCGAAAATGAGAATGAGAATTAACAAACGGTATGTTCGTGCATAAAAAACAGTCGTAAAATTGATGAGAAAATCAACTTAGAAAGAATGAAAAACGAAATCATCATTTTGACGTCTAGCGCTAGGAAACCCATCCATTTTGACAATTCTTTTTGTGAGAAACCGGATCTGACACAGGATTTATGTTCAGCGTGGTCAATGTGCTTTAACTAATCTTCAATCTTTAACCTAACTGTCGAATTTCGAATACCGTTCGAGACAATAATTTTTACAGTTTTTGCGCCTTTTCCATCGTTACCACCGCCACCGGTGGTGGTTACGTTTTGTACTTTTACCCCAGGTTTTGTACTTTACCACACTGCCTACGGGACACAAAACTTTTCGAATCTAAGGTTCCTTCAAATTTGTCATCATCAAATCATGTTCAGGATACGACCCGGATAGGGCACAATTATTACAGGCACTTTTATAGTCCCCCCCATACTCGGATTTTTTGAAGTAAGTACCCGTTATGGCAGGTACCAGGCGGTTTTCCTACCCACCCTGAGGCTTATTGATCCTTTAAAAACTATTTTCTTATTCTGGTACTAATCGAGAAAAATATGTTTACCATCACCGGGATTCGAACCTGTAATCTATTAGCGGATCAATTATCCAGACATCAATTTACCAGGATATCAATTATCTAGGAGCGTTAATGTTCCTGGGGCGTGAATTGTCCAGGGCGTGAACTGTCCGGGGCGTAAGTTGTCCTGGGCGTGATATTCCAGTCGCGCCCAATTTTCGTTGCAAGAAGGCCTGTTGCTACAGTTTTATTGAAATTATTTTCGAAAATGGCTTAATCAAACCAACTTTTCCGTTTCAGCACCAGTTAGAGTTTTTAGAATATTTCATTTGTTAAAATAATCTACAGATTTGTAGATCCCTGCTAGAGAGCTAAGATTTAGCTCAATACACGTGCATGAAATGAAGCGGGAACGTAAAGCAATTAAATTATACACAATTCAACGATTAACTTGGCAAAACACAATCAATTTCAGAACCCCAACTTTATTGTCAACGAAAAGCAAATAGACGTGTATAATGGCAAAAGAGCAACAACAATAAACCGAGAACGACACGATTGGAAGCAGGCCACAAAGAACAACTAATTGTACACATAGTTCCAGAATTTTCCAAGAAATGAGTTTTCGGCCTTCTGTGCAGTGCTCGAATTCAACTAAAAGTTTGAGATAAAAAATTTTCAAGTCCGGCGTCGACAGAAACATACATTGCCACTGGTGTCGGATGCAAAGCTTGTGTTCAAAGGACGCATTCCAGCACGCGAAGAAATTGAAAACCTAGATCTGCTAAAAAAAAATTCGTTAAAGACAAAAACATCGCTACCAAAACTTACTTAGGCAAAGACATGTTTTGAGTACCACTAACTGACGGGACCATCCGACTGCCATTAGGCACACCATCATTATTCGCAACACTAGAGCTGGCATTAAACACGTACACAGATGAGCTAGCTGGAATGGCCACACCTTCCTCACCGACGATATCCTATAGAACAAAAAATTCGAATTCCCAGACAGAATCGATGGATCTACAGCTGTTACAACGGCAACCGGACATTTGTTACTTTTTGTAGCGCGATATTGGTCACTTTTTAAAAAATGTTTTTTTTAAACTTTTCAGTACATTTATTAATTCTAATAATCCTGCTGGCATCCAAGAACCGTTTAGGGTAAACTATTTTGATCCACCAGGACAAAGAGTAAAATTTCGGTCAAAAAGGATTTTAAAATTAGCCGATACAGTCAACTGCCGGTTATGTGTACACCGGATTTAGTGTACACCTCGGTTTAGTGTACACCTGTATTAAATCATTTTGCCGGTGGTTAATTAAAATGACTAGAATGAACCCTCGATTTAGTGTACACTTGATTTAGTGTACACCTAGAGCCGGTCCTCAGGGTGTACACTAAATCGGGAGTTGACTGTACCACTTAAAAATAAATTGTAGCGCTAGTGTAGAGTCAAATATTGGTTTCAGTCGATATGGGGTCCAACCTATTTTAGCTTTATTTCACTCATCACGAATAGTGAAAAATATCCTCTTGCCGTTATAACATTAATAAATCAATGAATGACAATTTGTTAAAGGGGCATGCTCGCAGCCGATGGAATATTTCAAAAGACGGGTACCAGGTCAATTCAAAAAAGAATTATTTTCAAAAACGTTTTTGTTGAGTATTTGACGGGGAATAAGTTATCAAATACATTGGCAGTGTTTAATTGCATCGGTAGCCTAGTGGTTTAGCAGCCGTGGACTGTGATGGTCGGTCGTCGGTTCGATTCCTAATGGAGGCATACTTTTTCCTCGACTTTTCCAAAATTCGTCAAATCAATTCTCGTTCGAATTTCTCTGGTGTCCACCTTTCAAAATATTCCCATCGGCAACGAGCATGCCCCTTAACGCCCAGGATAAGCAAATATAGGGGACACCACAAATAAAATTTACACCAATTTTTCTTCCTTCAATTTATTTTTGATTGTAATTATTTGAGAAACAGCTGCTTCTCCTACAGTCTTCTCCTCATTGGATAAATCATGAATCGAAAAGCTTCCAGGCTGATTAGGCTAAACGGCTAAATACTGTCATCGATTTTCTCTGGAAATCGATGGTCAAGGAGCTGAACAGACACCCTTTCAAAACGTGTGTGTTTTTAGTGTCGCCTGCACATTGCTTTTTTTGATCAGGTCCCTACACAATACTTTTCCTACATAAGATCAAACAATTTTAGAGCATGGTTTTAATAGGGTCAATATGGTTTACCGTATTTTTTTAATTGAAGCCCACGGGCTTCTATTTTTCAGCCTCTCCCCTCCCTAAAACCTTGAATTTTTCAATCAAAATTGGCGCTAACTCCGAAATCTCAGTCAGAAAATAAGTGGGTGGGGTTCTATGAATGGTGGTCTTCAATTAGAGAAAATATGGCAATGGCTGATCTGTATCACCAAATCGAAATATATTCTTTCTCCAATTGATTTGCATCGCTATTGTAACGGCAATAGTCTTACCCGGTCACTGCATGGAACAACACCAATCATAAGTCGTCAAAAATCTTTGCATTCCGAGCAAGCGCTTGTTTGGCATGGACCATCGATGAATAGCGAATATGGATGTAGTTTCCAGTTTTCGGGTCTAAAACAGACCCTGGTAAAATAATTTAGAGTAAGCCAGGATTTAGCGAAGCACCTTTTGCGACACAATATTTCCATGTTTTGAGAACAGCTCCAGAATAGAAGATGCATGGTCGAGCGGAAAACCAAAGACAGTCACCCAAAATCTCTATCAGACTGCGCAGAAAATGATGTCTCAGCCCCTTCAAAGTCATGCACAGAAGACGCGTTGTTGAAGCTAGCAGAACAATTTGGAGTTTGTCTAAACGAACCTGCTTTCCGGCGGGCCCAGGTCATCTCTGATAGACCGGAGTGGAGGACCTTAAAACAAATCTATTTGCAGAAAAAAGTCAGGATTCATCAACAAGTGCTTTTCCAGTTCTTTCCCACTGTAATTAACCAAAACAAAGACCGCATCGATACTTAAAGGGCATAACAGCGTGTTACACTGCAATTAAGGCGGGACCAGCGATTTCTTTTTCTATCGACTGTTATCTATAAGCGATCTACCTGACCCGACGAAGTTTTCTGCCTACTTTTTAAAAGTAGGCTAAAGTCAAAAATATCAGATTAGATATGAAACGAGTGAAAACAGGACGATTTTGAAAAACTGCTGGTCCCCGCCTTAATTTGCAGTGCGACGCGCTGGTATGCTTTAATATACCTTTAACAGGGTATACCTTTAATCAGAAAACTTTTTATATGAACCAGTCCATATAAAAATATTGCGATCTAATTTTACAGCTACTCAGAAACTAATCATACCATTCCAAAGAGCATTTGCTTTCTCTTCTGACTTTTGCCGATCTTTACCATGCTGCTCGTCTTTCCTCGAACCCGGTGAAACTGAACGCTCTCTCACAAGCAAAGGAGACCAGTGAACATTCTTCGCGCCTGAACAATCTATTCTTAAAATAATATAATTAAGAGAATAAGAAATCCTACCTGGACTTAGATTAGCTTCTTTGGTTTTAAGAATACCCGGAGAGCCGACGGCTGAAATATTTTACAGTTAAAAAACATAGATTAACTCAATCGAATAATGTATATAAATTGCGATTAGTCAAAAAATCAGACTCACCAGATCTGGAAACAGGAAAGGCCAAATTCCGTCGTTTGAAGCATGTTGCGCACCAAAAAGAAAGTTTGGTGCGAACTGCGAAACACCACCTCCATTGCTTTCACCATTCGCAAAGATTACATTGCCAGCTGCAGGAGTTATGTCCCTCATGGCATCGCGCATCATAGGAGAAGCAAATGAGAATTTTCTGCCGAGAGAGCGATACCACTGCCATTGCTGCTGTTGTGCGGAGAAAACATGGAGCTTGAAAACCTGAATCTTCTTGTATCACCCTGAAAAAATAAAGCCTTTAAAATAAAGCCTTAAAAATTGTTTTTTGATTCTGAGTCGAATGGCGTTTACAGAATTTCGAAATTCCATCATAGAAAAAAGTTATGATCGTTTAAAGTGTTCCAAAAAATTGGCCCACCCTGTACTTTTGAGCACACAGAGACGGTGTCGCAGACATGTAAATCAAAACCAAAAAAGGCGAGAGAATGGTAAAGACAGAAACAAAAATGAAAGCAGAATTCGCGGCAAAAATATGGCTGTACCCCGAAATTTAAGCGGCGATTTGCTAAGTGGTCGATTTGCTAAGCGGTCGTTTTGCTAAGAAAAAAATTTAAGCGCGAATTTGCTAAGAATTCACAATTTAAGCGCCAATTTGCTAAATGGTCGTTTTGCTAAGAATTATTTTGCTAAGTAGTTGTTTTGATAAAGATCTTGTTTGTTAAGCTACATCTTCTTCAGTTCGGCTTAATTTCGGGTACAGGCCTTAAAACCCAAACGGTTTTAATTGAATCGGGGTCTCCTACTCTGGACTGATTGCACCCAGAGGGATTCGAACCAGTAACTTTGGTGATGAGTATATGCACCTCTTCGCCAAGTAAACACTCAAAATTACGATAAAAAAGGATGCACCCAGGTGGATGCGAACCAGCATCCTCGGCGGTGGCTATCCAAGTGGTCGTCCACTTGGATCAAAATTTTTTTTTACGTTTTCGGTTTCCGAAACAATTTTTCTGCACTAATTCGAGCATGCTGAAGATGGTTTGACAGTGGTAAAATCACGTTTTATCAGTAAATTTAGAGTTATTGCTAACGATTGATTTATCAAAATCAAGAATTCACGATAACTCAAAAATTTCTTGATAAAACGTGATTTTACCACTGTCAAACCATTTTCAGGGTGCTCGAATTAGTGCAGAAAAAATGATTTGGAAACCGAAAACGTAAAAAAATTTTTGATCCAAGTGGACGACCACTTGGATAGCCACCGCCGAGGATGCTGGTTCGAATCCACCTGGGTGCACACTTTATTTTTTACCGTAATTTCAGATATAAAAAGATAACGTTTGACCTTTCAGGTCATTTGGGTGAATATACCCTACTCTTGAGTTGCCTGGATAACAACCTCTCCAGGTGGTACTCAACCCTAGATTTGGGATCGGGTAGATGAAATCGGAGCGAAGTTGGAGTGTGTAAAATCGCAACTTTGGGCTTGACAAACCCAATTCCCACACAATTTAAGTTAGAAAAAATGGCTTATTTTTATTTTTAAGAAATTTTAATCTTTCAGGTTTGGGTTTGGTTTGGGTATTTAGGGTGGTTTTAGGGTACTTGAGGTAGTTTAGAATGGTTTGTGGTAGTTTGGACACAATCTGAAAATATCAATTTACCTAGATCTCATATTCAAATCAGTAAAAAACAAAAAAATTGGCCGAAAAATGACCGTCGGAAAAATCTCTAATCCCTACCAGATATTGAGAAAAAGGAAAAGTACAAAAAGGCAGAAAAGTTCTTAACCAATCGGGATTTAAGAAAAGAACGCCTTAGCAATATATTCTTAGCAAATGGGCGCCTTAACAAAAAAATTCTTAGCAATTTGTCGCTTAGCAAAAAAATTCTTGGCAAAACGACCGCTTAGCAAATCGACCACTTAGCAAAATGCCGCTTAAATTTCGGGGTACAGCCAAAAATATCGCCAAGCAAGTTTTTCTACGAAAGTTCCCGTCAATTCAAATTCAAATTGTGATTATTCACGTTTCGCGCGCACTTCTTACCACCTTCCTACACTCATTGTTGTCCCAAGGTTTACCTTTTGCATTGTTGAAAACAACGGTGAAAACAGTCATAAATTTTTGTTAATTTATGAGTTTTAGAGTCAGTTATTTTTTGAATATGAGTGAAATTGACGTTGAGAGAACGGTTCAGAAGCTAATGACCGTCGCAAGATTGAAGAAGCCAGCAAAAATAGACAAGAAAAGACAGCCTCTTCCAAAGGGCAAGAAAGCTGATATGGACGACTTCAAAAGAGATATCAGCTATACGAGGAAATATTTAGGTTTGATATTTTTATTTTGACGCGTCTGCACTTATTGGGCCGTATGAAATAAATGTGGCTGTGGGTATAAACCCTGATTTTTTCGCAGTTTTTTAGTGATTATGTTAGCCCTAGAAATCAGTGAGCTCACTTAAAATGGTGTAAAAAATAAAGTTTCGCACCCAGCGGAACTATAACATGTGACCTGGACTAACCACGGAACCTCAAGTGGTGTCTTTTTCAAATATTTCGTTGAGAGATTTTTTAACAGATTCTTGTAGAGCACCCCGAAGTTATATAACAAAGTGCTGCCAATATCTCCAGATCATTTAAAAAATTTGGGAGACTGGTCAAAATAAATTTGAATCACAGCTAATTTGAATCACCGCCCTTTTAGTGATTCAAATTTATTTGTCTAATTTGAATCACAGCTAATTTGATTCTCGACACGAAATCAATTATTTTAAAAATTTTTTGTGTGAAATTCAAGGTGGCCAAAGACCAGATGGCTCAGGACCCACTCCGGAATGGCCGAAAGGCAAAATTTTTGGTTTTCTCGAGGAGGGGGGGGGGGTTCGTCTGGGTGGGGGGAGTAAACGTTTTGCGAAAAAGCGATTGGGCGGATCAGATTTCCAGTCCGATCGGTTCAGATCGCTCAGAATTTCACCTTGAAGCACTGAAAACCACCAAAATCTAAAATTCTGAGCGATCTGAACCGATCGGACTGGAAATCTGATCCGCCCAATCGCTTTTTCGCACAAAGTTTACTCCCCCCCCCTAGACGACCCTCCGAGAAAACCAAAAATTTTGGCCTTTCGGCCATTCCGGAGTAACTCCTGAGCCATCTGGTCTTTGGCCATCTTGAATTTCACACAAAATTTTTTCAAAAGAATTGATTTCGTGTCGAGAATTGAATTAGCTGTGATTCAAATTACACAAATAAATTGGCTGGCTGCGGACTCTGATCCCGGTAATGGGATGCCCCAATGCATCCGTGTCCGTGTCCGCGTCCGTGACACGGACCGTATTTCATGCACAATGAGCCGTATCCGTGTCCGTAAAACGGGCCGTAAAGTCGGGCCGTGAAACGGTCCGTGGATTTCCACACAATGAGCCGTATCCGTGTCCGTGTAACGGACCGTGATACGGTCCGTCAAATTTTTTGCGCCGATTTTTTTAGTTAGCAGGTAAATTAATTTTTTGCATACCGCTTTCAGTTTAATCGAACGCCCAAATTCATGAGCAGCGTTCCTGTAAAAAAACATCGGAAATTTTTTTGTGAAAATATGAAATGCAGAGTTGATACTTTTTCGACACGGACCGTGTTTTTTGTACGGTCCGTGTAGAATACGGATTTTTGCAAAAAAATTTTTTTGAGAATTTGACCAAAAGGCAGCAAAAAGTGTAACTAATGCGAGAAACAGTACCTAGCAACTCACAAAAACAACGAAAACTAGTTTTATGCTCATCTGATTGGTTAGTACTTTCTTCAATGAACATTCGTTGGACAAATTATTTGTGCACTAATTTCAAAACCTAAGTTAATCCTGTCAATTTCCGAAATCTGATAAAGATGAGTAAAAGGAAATTCGTTATTATAATACGATTCGATACGAGCCGGAACAACATCAATACAGCCTACCAAAATTTATTCACTAATTGACATTCAGCAAGAGAACCTTTTTTCCTACTATTCTACAACATCCTTTCTTGCCATTCTACAGCGCCAACTCCATTAACGAAATTCACTAGTTTGTTACGCACGCAAATTGCCTCGATCCCGGATCTAGTGATTTGACGAGGTTGCACCGGCTGACAAACTGCTTCAGGCACCAGTCTTCTCCACATTCCATTTGACTGGTCTCTTTCATCGGCTAGCCTCAGCGGGTCAATGGAGCATTCATCTAGTGTACTGATCGCGCAAGCTATTCCATCGAATTTGGGCTCCTTTTCCATCTATAGTTTAGCAAACGATAATGAGTACATCAATTAGCAAACACATTTTAAAGACGAACCTGGAAATCCAGCAACATGTGCAATTTCCTTCCACGTTTGAGTCTTGTCGTGCGTCTTATATTTGTCCATCGACTTGTCGTAGATGTATGGATGTCCTTGGATGACAGCAATCAGGTCATCATTGAGAATCTTCTTTCCTGTTTTGATATCCATGTTGGGCCTGATAAAAAATAATAATAAAGGGTAGCCAGGGACAATAAATAAAAAACAATCGTACAAACGAAAAAAACAGTACCAACAAAAAATCACCCGTGTCGTAGTCCGTAAAATCGTCCGTGTTTGCGGCCCGTTTTACGGACACGGATACGGCCGATTGGGTGGAAATACACGGACCGTTTCACGCCCCGCGTTTACGGACACGGATACGGACACGGACACGGCCCATTGGGGCATCCCATAACTGAGAACACGGACAACTCACCTTTTGGACAACTGATCTCAAAAGAAACTCATATATAGGACAACTCAAATTCGGACAGCTAGTACAAATAAGACTGAGATCTTACAAAAAATGAGCCAAAAACAATTTGAATAACAAAAAATTAGTCTTATTACGATTCGTTTTTAGGACAACTCATCCCAAATGAAACTCATCTTTTTGGCAATTGGGCGGGAAATAATTTAACTGCTTGAAACCGGTTTTTTGTACTTTTGAGCTAAATTTTTGTCTGTTTGGTAGGACTCACCTATTTTATACTTAATTCATTGTCTATTCGATGACAATTTGTATGTGTTTGTCGGTAATGGATGCAGTATTACTCTTTATCATAGGCTTGGATATCCACCTGAATGCTTCGAAAAAATAAAACTTAGCCAAAATCAAAAACCAACCACGTATCTTGATCTAAAATCGCTTCACGAAAACCGGTTTATTGTGACTAAAACTACGATTTCGCCCACCTGAACCCCAAATTTTGGATAGGTACCACGTGGTCGGTGGATATCCGCCTGGATAGCCAAAAAATACAAATTTCTTTAAAATTATAAACAACCCATTTTTTCTAACCCGAAATTGTATGGGGAATTGGGTTTGTCAGGACCAAAATTACGATTCCACCCATTCGAACTCCGAAATCCATGGTAGATAGCTACTGGTCAGGTAGGTATCCACGCGGATGGCCTGGAAAATAAAGTTTCTTTAAATTAAAAAATAAACGATGCTATGATGTGTAAAATCGTGCGGAGAATCGGGTTTGATGAGACTAAAATTGTGATTTTGGTCACCGAAATTCCAAAATCTGGGGTGGGTACCAATAGTAGATGTATATTGACCTGGTTGGGCAGGAATTTTTTCGCCAGAAAAATAAAAAGTGATCACATCGAATAACTAATAACGATTTCATGCGTAATTTCACTACTGTCAAACCATCTTCAGAATGATCGAATTAGTGCAGAAAATATGTTTTGGAATCCGAAAACGTAAAAAAATTTTTGCTCCAAGTGGTCGACCACTTGGTTTTGGCGGTCCGGCTGGCCAGGTGGTACCTACCCGGAATATTGGGATTTCGATGCGTGAAATCGGAGTTTTGGTCTCATTTAACCCGATTCCCTGCACGATTCCACATATTCCACAAGGTTTGTTTTTGAAATTTGAAAATTTTCATTTTACAGGCGATCCAGCTGATCCACCTGACCAGAAGGTACCCATTTCGGGTTTTGGGTGTCGGGGTAGGTGAAATTAAGATTTTGGTATTATAAAACCTAATTCACCACATGATTTTACATTTGATAGCATGGTTTGTTTTCGATTCGAAAATTTTTAAATTTTTTAGGCCATCCAGGTGGGTATGCACCTGAGCAGGAGGTACCTAGCCTGGATTTTGGGGTTCGGGTTGGTGAAATCGCCGTCTGGTTCTATTATACCGAATTTTCCACAGGATTTTACGTCAAAATAGTTGGTTTGTTTTGGACAAAGCTTTTTTCTGGAGCAAAAAGACTTTTTTTTGGGTCAAATATTTTTGGTTCAAAAAGACTTTTTTTTGGGCCAAAAAAACTTTTTTTTGGGCAAAAAGACTTTTTTTTGGGGCAAAAAAACTTTTTTGGAGCAAATTGGCTTTTTTTGGTGCAAATTTTTTTAGTTGTAATTCTGCCTTCCCTTTCATTTTTCTAACGGGCGACGGTTAATTCATCTACAGTAAATTCATATACAAGGTTCAAATCCCTGTGGAGGGATATCAGAATATTCGAATCCTAGTCGTCATGAATCATTTTTTATACTCTTGGCACCTTGAAGGTCCAAACCCAAAATTCGGGTGGGTATCTTCGGGTAGGTGGATCACCACCTAGACGACCTGAAAAAAGTTAATCAAATTAGAAAAAAACTAGTCCTATAATGCGTAAGATATTGTGAGAAATTATGTTTGATAGGACAAAGAGTGCGATTTTACCCATCCGGACCGTAAAACCGGGGTTAGTACCTTGGGCTCAGGTGGATATCCACCTGGGCCCGTAGCTGGCTTGTGAAATTAAAGTTTGTTAAAAATCAAAAACAAATCATCTTTCCTCACCCAAAATTGTGTGGGTAAGTAGGTTCAACAGGATGAAAATTGCAAAATTCGCTACCCAAATTCCAAAACCCTGGTGGGTACCACATGGTCAGGGAGATATTCATCTAAATAATCATTTTTTCAAAATCGAAAATAAACCACTTATTGTGATATAAAATATTGTACAGAATTGGGTTTGATAATACTGAAATTGTTATTTTTGCCATCAAAATAAAAAAAAACATAGGTGGGCACATTCTGGCGATGTGGACATCCACGTGGATGACCTGAAAAAGCAAAAGCTCGTCAACAACCGATCCTATCATGTACAAAAGGCTATGGGAAAACCTGTTTGACAGGACCAAAAGTGCATTTTACCCACCCCAACCGCAGAACATGGGGTAGGTACCACCTGGTCAAGTGGATATCCACCTGGATGGTCTGAAAAATAACTTTTTTTTTAAATATTTAAGAAAAACCCATTGTTATTACCTAAATTGAGATTCCCCTACGCGGAGAGAAATGCCTTGGGTATTCTTGGGTTAGGTGGATATCCACCTGGCTGCCCGACAAAAATGAAACTCCGCCAAAGTCAAAAACAACCCACTTTTCTTGTGTGTGTGTGGGGGTCATGTTTGACAGGTGGTACCCAGGTATAGGGGTACGGGTGGCTACAAATATATATTTGGTCCTGTCCAACAGAATTGCTATCAAGGTTTAACATACGTCTAAATTAAAATAAAAATCTTTTTTTGGCCAGCCAGGTGGATATCCACATATTCGAAGGTACCTGCCTCGGATTTCGGGTTCAGGGTTTCACTGCAACTAAGGCCTTGCCTAAGTTCGTAAAAGGACTATAAAAGTGGCTTTGAGACACAGTTTCCAAATATCGAGGCCAAATGAGTGTCCTTGAAAAGTGATGCTTCCTATCGGATTCGAATATTCTGATATCCCTCCACAGGGATTTGAACCTTGTAGATGAATTTACTGTAGATGAATTTACCGTCGCCCGTTAGAAAAATAAAAGGGAATGCAGAATTACAACTAAAAAATTTGCACCAAAAGAAAGCCAATTTGCTCCAAAAAAAGTCTTTTTTGACTCAAAAAAAAGTCTTTTTGAACCAAAAATATTTGACCCAAAAAAAGTCTTTTTGCCTCAAAAAAAGTCTTTTTGCTCCAGAAAAAAGCTTTGTCCGTTTGTTTTTGATTTTAATTTATTTTTTATTTTTCAGGGTATTCAGGTACATATTCACCTGGTCAGGTTGTACCTAACTTGGGTTTCGGCCTCCAAATGAGTGAAATCGTAATTTCGGTCCTATCAAACCGAATATTTTACAGGAGTTGTCGTATGATGGGATGGTTTATTTTAAACTTTGACTAAGTTTTTATTTTCAGGCCATCCAGGTGGATATTCATCCACCCGATTGGTACCCACCCCAGGTTCGGGTTCTCGGGTAGGTAAAATCGTAATTTTGGTCTTATCAAACAGGATTTTTAAGACGATTTTACGTACAGTAGCGGACAAAAAAATTGAACACATGGTTACATTTTATAAATCGTGAAAGTTTTGGAATTTTCCTGCGTGTTGAAAGTTCTGTTAAAGGCAAAGATGTAGCATTTTTCTTCCTCTTTCAAATGCTTAGTTCAATTTTTAATTGTCAGGCTTTGACATCGTTGTAAATTCATTTTTCTGATACGAGTCCATTTTATACACGGATAAAAAAATTGAACAGGCAACTGCAATAAACAGAAACCGCAATAATCTCAAAAAATTCATTTATTTCACACTATTATTTCGTAGCCCTGTTTCTTAGCTACAATTTGGTGGGTCAAATTTCTATTTTTGATAATTATTGAAAAAGTTATGACCATCAACATAAAAGTGTCAATTTCTAGTCAAAATAAAGAAAAATCTAAGGAAAATGACTGTTTAGCCACATAAATAATAGCTTTTCTCAAAGAAATGTCGGTGAAAATATGACATCCATTGCACCATTCGAAAGCTCTTTGATTTCTCTACAAAATAACACGTCGACTGCTTTTTTAGAAAAAATACAGGGCTGAGAAACGGACAGTTGAATTTAGACAAGACAAAAAACGCTAAAATAAGGCAAAAAGAGGGGTTTCACTTTTTGTAACTCGGGCTGAGAAACGGACAGTTGAAGTTTTGCATATTATACTTACTCTAGTGAGTACTTTGAAAAAAATCGTCACGGCTTTTTAAAATGTTAGGAAGAAGCCGGGATGATCTTTTTTTCCCACCGCAAAATTTTTTTCTCATCGCATTTTGGATCTTTTAGTCAAAATTTTGCGGGACTTTGACTTTTTTAGTTAGAAAATGACTTGGATCGCTCAGAATCTGACCGCAGAATGGCCCGAAACCCCTAAAATTGGTTTTTTTGGGTTTAATAAAGGGGGTAAACTTTTTGTGTCGATTTGAATGCGCGTATCAGAATTCCACTATGATCAGAATTTGCGGTAAATTTTTGCGGTAAGAAAAAAGTATTTTGCTGCAGAAAACAAGTATTTTGCGGGAATTTTTTTCCGGTGAGAAAAAAATAATTTGCGGTGATTTTCAAGTGTTTTGCAGTGGGAAAAAAGATCATCCCGGATCACACCCTCTATTAAACGCCCCGGGGCGTTTAATAGAGAAAATACGGTATGCGGTATCCATACTTGGACGAGCGGCGACGCTAGCGGCGAGCGGCAAGCGGCGCCGCTCACCACGCCGTTCGCCGCTGCATTTTTTAGCCCCTTTGCCGCCGCCGCTTAATTTTTAGTCTCCGCCGCGGCCTCCGCCGCTCTTTTTCAGTCACCGCCGCTGCCTCCGCCGCTTGTTTGAACCTTCAAAATTTGTTTTTATTTATTTTTTCTGCGTAACAAAACTGCGTTACAAAATAACAAAACCCTTAGATTGCAGAAGAGGAGGCTCAAATTGTCTTTTTATTGATTTCTTTCACGCGAATCTTCGCGCGTTTCTTGTAGGTACATGTCCACGGCTTCTTCTGCAATTCGGCTGATTTCGGCAGTAGTGAAGCGTAGTGAGCGTGTGGGGTTACTTCCTGAATGAATCCAGAAGCAGCATCTTTTGCGTTTGCACTAAACGTTGAGCCTAAAGCCTTGGAAACCAGTTCACGAATGTAGATATCCACCGTTCTTTTAGAACGGTGGATATCTATCTAACTTACACATTATAAAGATTATAAAAGACTTCTCGCAGTTCGATATTCTCAAATTTTCTCAGGAGGTAGTAAAAAGGCAGTGACTAGGTAGCGGTCATACTTAGACGAGCGACGCCGCTCGCCGCGCCGTTGCCCGCTGCATTTTTTAGCCGCCGTCGCTCCATTTTTAGTATCCGCCGCTGCCTCCGCCGCTTTTATTTTTTCCCCGCCGCTGCCGCCGTCGCTTGTTTGAACCTTCAAAATTTGTTCTTATTTTTTGCGTTATAAAACGGGCAAAGCTTTTCCTTGCTGCAAAAAGACTTTTTTTACTCCCAAAGGACTTTTTTTGCTGCTAATTTTCTGCTGCAAAAAGACTTTTCGTGCTGCAAAAAGACTTTTTTTTTGCTGCAAAAAGACTTTTCGTGCTGCAAAAAGACTTTTTTTTGCTGCAAAAGACTTTTCGTGCTGCAAAAAGACTTTTTTTTGCTGCTAAAATACTTTTTTGCTGCTAAAATACTTTTTTTTGCTGCAAAAAGACTTTTTTTTGCTGCTAAAATACTTTTTTTTGCTGCTAAAATACTTTTTTTTACTGCAAATATTCTTTTGCTTCACATGCCTTCTTCGCAGCATTTTTCACTAGAAATATCAATTATTATACATATTTTGCGGTCAATTTGTCCACATAAATTTTATTATTTCTTAGGAACAAATAAACCATGCTATTCAACCCAAAATTGTGTGCTGAAAACAGCTTGTTGAGACCAAAATCCTGTTTTGACTACCTAGAATCTTTAATACCCTGGGTTATTTATTTAAAAAAACAGTACCCACTTTAAGGTAGTCGCGACTTATGCACTTGGACGGGGGGGGCGCACTTTATATTGATTTGAGAAAAGTGTTTAAACATCTGCTTAGTGACTTTTTTACGCTCAGAATGATTTAAAGCTATTTTCTGACACCTTCCTAAATGAAAAATCAATTTTTGGAAAAAAATTCAACCAAAATTTAAGTTTTTATTTAATTTTTGCCCCTGAAATGCATAAGTACCAGGTAGTCGACCTTAAAATTAAGGGAATCATTCAGATTGAGGATGTAAATAATTATATCATGCCTAGAGCAGTGCCTTGAGTGATTTAGTGTGTATGAATTTAGTGTGTATGAAAAGTCGGTTTTTGCCGCGAAATTTTTAGGCGGTACTTAAGTTGTTCAGCCGGACCCCACCTGGAGAATAAGGAACTACCTAGGTTTCGAAAGTATGATTAATTGATCTGTGGACGAATTGACGTGTGGACGAATTGTCGAATGCACGAATTGACTGTGGACGCATTGACTGTAAACGAATTGACCACAAAATATGTATAATAATTGATATTTCTAGTGAAAAATGCTGCGAAGAAGGCATGTGAAGCAAAAGTATTTTAGCAGCAAAAAAAAGTATTTTAGCAGCAAAAAAAGTCTTTTTGCAGCACGAAAAGTCTTTTTGCAGCAAAAAAAAGTCTTCTTGGAGCAAAAAAAAAGTCTTTTTGCAGCAGACAAAATTAGCAGCAAAAAAGTCCTTTGGGAGCAAAAAAAGTCTTTTTGCAGCAAAAAAAGTCTTTTTGGCGCAAAAAAAGTCTTTTTGCAGCAAAAAAAATTAGAAGCAAAAAAAATTAGCAGCAAAAAAAAGTCCTTTGGGAGTAAAAAGAAGTCTTTTAGCAGCAAGGAAGAACGAGGGTCAACTGCCGACCATTCCAACTGCCGACCCCCAACTGCCGACCATCCCAACTGCCGACCCCCAACTGCCGACCATCCCAACTGCCGACCCCCAACTGCCGACCATCCCAACTGCCGACCCCCAACTGCCGACCATCCCAACTGCCGACCCCCAACTGCCGACCATCCCAACTGCCGACCCCCAACTGCCGACCATCCCAACTGCCGACCCCAACTGCCGACCATCCCAACTGCCGACCCCCAACTGCCGACCAATTTTTCAATTTTATCCCAGTTGTAAAATTTATGGAAAAAAGTCAAGTAAAAGAGTATCGATGAAAGGCTTATGAAAATATGAAAAAGTACTCTAACTGTGAAAGTCTTCGAAGAGAAAAAAGACATTTGTACTATTTCAAAGATTTCTATGCATTTTAGCCTCTACGTATAATTCAAAAAATATATAATGGCTTTGAAGGTTTATTTATTCATTCGTAACACAAAAAGGGGGAGCAAACAATATTCAAATCAACAATGGTTTCAATAAAGGTTAATGTGCGCTGGATTCTCCAGGTTCTGTACGGCGTTCGCTTCTTCCATTTCTTGTTCAACCAATGGCTCATCTTCTTCAGCTTCACTTTCTGCCACGGCGTCCACATTGGTGTAGCCCATCAGGAAACCGATTTGCAGCAAGAAGGCAGCAAGTTTTTCGTCGAAATCCTCATCATCCACTTGATTGTTGAGAACCACCTCGAATGCTTGTTGAGCTGCAAGAATCCTGGACGAAAGAGCAGCCGAGTCTTGGGATTGCTGACGAGGAGGCTGGCGTCCATGAGCGACATCACTCGCATTTTCTTCTTCTGCATGATGCAACTAAACAGTGCATGGAATTTCTCCCCACACATCCGAAAAACTGACCTCCTTGAAGCGAGCGATCCACTCTCCAAGCAAGCAATTCGTTCTGAAGTGGTGTCGCAACTTCCCATGGTATGACTCTGCCGTGTTTGTTGTCCTCTGACCTTGCATTCCAAACAGAGAGAGAAAAGGTCCGAGCGATATCCAAGTGTCCCTGGAAACATGGAAGTTAAACATGAGAGTATGACACGTAAAAGAAAGAATTACCTGTAGTAATCGACCAACTGGTCCAACTTGTTTGCCGTGTCATGCAGATGTCCGAAAGTGACTTGGATATGAGAGCGGATAAGATTGAGCGAATAGTGCCAGACTTCAGGAGGCGCTAATTGAAGAGCTCCTATCATTCTGACTACATTTTGCACATCCTCTTGTTCTCGGTACAGCGCAGCTAGCCCTTTTTCTTGCACCTAAAACAAGAAATTACAGAAACCCTGCAACGTGTTATTTGATACCATTCTGTTAAGAGCTTGTTTGACGTGAAAGCTACACATCTTGGCCTCAACATCAGGAAACTGGCGCTTAAATGCCTTCCACACAGCAGGTTCGTGATCAAAATGAGCAAACTCCCATTTTAGTGATCCATTTTGCTGGTCCAACTCACTAGCAACTGAATAATACCGAATAAAAAACAAAAACCTATCAAAAACCTCACTTTTTCTCCACATCTTCCTATATGTCTTCTTGTCTCTGTTTTTAGCAACACAGTGACCAGCGGAACTGAATGTATTCTCTTCACAAACCCGAAAATTCTGTAGACTTGACAAGTGTCTCCTTCTGGTTTGAACTTAAAGTTTCCGTCAGCAACAATTTCTTTCGACTTTTGCAGATAGAAGAGCTGTCGGGGCGAAGAGAAAACGAGCATTTCAGCATCTGAAACCAAATCTTTGCCTGAAAGCTTTCAAAGTCCAAAAGCACTAACCACCAAAGAGAAGCAATCTTTCACCGTAGTGTGTATGATCTAAGAGAGAGCCTCGCTCTGTGCATCGGAGAATTGCGTTGTCGTCATTAAGTACATCTGAGAAGTCAGGCACAAAAGGGAATTGCTTCTGACGTGCACGAGAGAATGCTTTGGAGACGGCTGTGCGGTTTGCGATCCCATACTGTCGTACTTCCTGTCGGTATTCTGAAAATATTTGATCGAAATCACAGGTAAGCCTCATAAAAGCTTTACAAACCATCGCTCTTTCCGGCAAACTTCATTAAGATCTTTTTCTCGGTCCTGACAATGGCCGAAGCAGTGTTTTCCTGAGTGCCGCTGGCCAGTTGCGCTTGCATGCTACGGCGTGCTTTAAGCCCATCCACCTAATTATTTTCATAAAAAGACAAGTGCTTGTAATTGTAAGGTTTACCTCACTGCGCTTTTTTCCGTAACAAAAATGAGGATGGTTCGGCTCCATTTCAATCCATACACCAGCAATACCGTCAGCTTTCATCGTAGGCAATGGGTATTCATCCAGAGCTATATCCTGTTCCTTCCACTTTTTTCGCTTAGCGTTGCATTCGGTGCACATGTAGTGGACGATTATAGCACCATCGATCTTTCTTTTAGTTGTGAGAATCGACCATGTATAGCACTTATTAGAATCTCCCCTGAATTCAGTGACTGCCATTTTTTTACTGCCAACGCGCTGGCTATAAGTAAACTCTATCGCTGCCATCTGGAAATAAATACGTCATAAGCACAGGAGCACACAAACACATCGGCAAAAAAATTTACACACATCGGCCAAAAAATTTATACACATCGGCAAAAAAATATTATGGAAAGACAGCGATTTTCAAAAAAAATTAATTGGTCGGCAGTTGGGGTCGGCAGTTGGAATGGTCGGCAGTTGGGGTCGGCAGTTGGGATGGTCGGCAGTTGGGGGTCGGCAGTTGGGATGGTCGGCAGTTGGGGTCGGCAGTTGGGATGGTCGGCAGTTGGGGTCGGCAGTTGGAATGGTCGGCAGTTGTCCTTTTACCGCAAGGAAAAGCTTTGCCCTTATAAAACTGCGTTACAAAATAACAAAACACTAAGATTTCGAACGAGAAGGCTTAAATTGTCTTTTTATTGATTTCTTTTACGCCAAACTCTGCGCATTTCTTGTAAGTACATGTCCACGGCTTCTTTTGAAATCCGAATGTAGATATCTACCGTTCTTCATTATGCATTACTCACACTATTACAGTAAATAAACAGTAAATTAAGTTTCCAAGTGTATTGTCATAAAAATTGTCGATGACTTAAAGTTACAAAAATTCAATAATAATTCAATAATAAATAGAGTTAAATTTTTTTTAAAAAGTAGTAATTGAGATTTTTTTACACGCCGCTTCCGCCACCGCTTATTTTTGACCCGCCGGTGCCGCTCTTTTTTTGCGTGTCCAAGTATGGCGGTATCATGGTTTTCCGGTAACTTCGGGCGGCCTGAGTCTCCCAAACTTTTGAATGATCTGGAGATATTGGCAGCACTTTGTTATTTAACTTCGGCGTGCTTTACAATAATCTGCGAAAAAAATCTCTTAACGAAATTTTAAATAAAGACACTTCTTGAGCCTTCCTGGTAAGCTCATTCCCCCTTTAAAAGAGTGTTTCAGTGAATCAAATGATGTATTGACTAAAGCCTTGGATCAGACTTCAGATTGGGTGGTTGTTTTCTTTCAAGATGCTTTTAGCTGTCGCAATAATGACGAAGCGACAACTTTTGTTGCCTATCTGAGCAAAGCTTTTAATTCCAACTTTTCTCCACGCGAAGCAATAGTTAAGGAACTAGTAAAAACCTTGCCCATTTTAGCTGAGTTAGTTGTTGAAAAAATTAACAGCAAAGGTCCTGCTGAAGCCGGTGTTATGGCAATCCAACTTTGGGCATCCATAGTCAAAATTTTGTCACAGGTTTCTTGCCTATCTTGCTTATAATAATCCAGCTGACAATTTATTGTTCAGGAAATAATCACCAGCCATGAAACCACAAACTCTGCTTGTTCTGTTTTCGCTCATGGCTTCAAATCTTCTAAAAGTGCGATTGTGCAACAGTCTTTCACCTCATGGCGGGCTATCATTGAAGCATTTGCAATAGATTCAACTTGGACTGGAACTAATAAATGTAATTCGTGCTTATAATTTTTTTGCTAACACGGGAAGGGCACGACCACCCCGTCACGTATCAAAGAACATTATATACCAAAAGATAGCTTTCTTTGAGCTGATCGCGGAACCGTTCGCAAAATTTGGCTTTTGGCACTTGGGGTTTTTTTCATATATTTTTTCAGTGTTTTTATGTAATTGTCTTGAAGGGAAAGTCATTATTTGAACTTTTTTAACTGCCTAACCCACTTGGATAGTATCCAAACGTAAAAGCCCCACTCCAAAGAGTATTTTTCTCTGAGCCTACCTTTTTGGTTCGCTTGATTTTTTTTCACCCCAATCCATTGCAATGAGGAGTGTGTTGGTCTTTGGCCGCGATGCGGCCAAATATCCTTGGTAATGTCTATGCGAAAGGTGTGAAATAGGCTTTGCACCCATAAGGGTTCGAACATGGACCTCGGTTTTGAGAAATTTATGCGGGAATTTAAATTTTTAAGTCCAACCAAACCAAGTGGTCGTCACCAGGAGCAAAAAATTTTTACTTTTTAATGCTCCAAAATCTGTTTTCTAGATTGATTCGGGCATGGTGAAGGTGGTTTGATAGAGGTAAAATGCCATTAGGTATTTTTCGAGTTTTGGTAAAAGCGAGTTTTGATAAAATCAATTGTATCCCGATACTCGAAAAAAACCATACAAAACCTTATTTCACTACTATCAAACCATCTTCAGCGTGCCCGAATCAGTCCAGAAAACAGGTTTCAGAACCCAAAAAAAGTAAAAAAAATTTGCTCCAAGTGGGCGACCACTTGGTATTACCCTACAGGGGTTCGGGGTACCAAGTATCCAGGTTGTTTAGGTACCATGAGGTGGTTAGAGCCTGTCTGGATGATGTGAGCACTATTTAAATGATTTAGACACTATTCAGATGGTTTCGGTACTATCCAGGTGGTTTGGGTAGTTTGGGTAGTGTACAGGTGGAAGATACCCTAAACACAGTCATTTACCTTGATATCTAAAGGCAAAAATTCAAATTTTGGCGAAAAAAGTAAAAAAAATGACTTTCCCTTCAAGACAATAACGTAAAAACACTGAAAAGAATATATGAAAAAAAACCCCGAGTGCACCCACCCCCCCCCCCCCCCCGGCCCCCCTAAGTGCACCCCCCCCCCCTCCCAAGGCACTTGGGGGGTCTGTCTTTGGTATTGAACACCTAGAGACAAATTAATCATCAGACCAGGGCTTAAACCACAAGGCGGACAAGCAAAAATCGTGTTATTGACACTATATACCAGAAAAATATTGTCGTCGAGAAAATCGATCTGTAAAAACAGAATTTTGGAAAAACCACCGACAAAAAAGTTTTGAATGTTTCAAAAAAGTGAATAGAATTTAAAAATTAAAAATTAAACCGATTGGGGATTGAACTCTCGACATAAAGAAAAAGCGTAAAAAGCGCGGAAAAATGTGCCACACATACCTGTTTATGATTACTGCTAATCTGCAGCACGTAGTAGATCGAAAATTTCTAATTTTCAAAAGCCAATATCTCGGTGCAGTTTAGCGCGTAGCAGATTTTGCGAATGGTTCTGTGATCAGCTCAAAGAGAGCTATCTTTTGGTATATAATGTTCTTTGATACGTGACGGGTGGTCGTGCCTTTACCGTGTAAGACATTCTAGAATATAAATATTTCATGCTTTGATTAATTCAGCGTCAAATGAAAAGCGTTTGGAACTATTGCTTAAAGCTTTGCGTCACAAAGTTACTCCAGATGCGGCACTACAAAGTGAGATGACTAACACACAGGATATATCAAGAAAATCCAACACTTTGAAAAAAAACATAATTTTTACGACTTAGTTCGCTCTAACGTTTTTATGTTGTGATACGATGTTTGCTGGATTTCTTTATGTTTCGGGTCATGTGGATAGACTCTAAAGAGGCATGCCCCAAACACAGGTGGACCAAGCAAAATCGTGTTTTCGACATTATGATCCGAAGGGCTAGGTGATATTTGCGGCAAAGTTATTTGCCAAAAACGACATTTGCGCCATCGATTTCCTTTATATCTCGCCTTTTCATTTCGTCTTCTTTTTTACGTTGTATAAACGCTTGAATTAGATTAGATTTAATCAGAAACGCATGCTATTTTAGCAAAGAACAGAACAACGAGAAACAGAAGATGAAATTAAGAAGCTAGATATATAGGAAATCGATGGCGTAAATGTCGTTTTGGCAAAACATACGTTTGGCAAATGACTTTCAGCGCAAATATCACTTAGTCATTAAAGGGGGGGTACATTTTATAGTCCGAATGGTTCGAATACACACTTTTTTTGACTATAAACTTTGATTGTTTTTTTATTTTTCTCATTTGTTACTATATTTAAATTCATTATGCTGAAGTATCAAAAGATCGAAATTAGTAGCCAGGTGCTAGGAGCACAAAAAATCATGGGTAATTCTTTTCTTTTTAGTTTGGAGGCAAATTTTACTCTTTTTCGGGGCAAATTTTATTCTAACTGATTTTATCGAAAAAAATTCCTCTTTTTTCAAAAGTGATAACACCATCATGTAGCACTGCGATTCTAGTTTCTAATAAGATATCAGTTATTGAATAATATTTGTAAAATGTAGCTCAAAAAAGTAAAGTATGAACTAAGTCAGAAAGATAAATTGGTTCATACTTTTACCTTTTTGTGCTACATTTTGCTAAGATGATGCAATAACAGATACCTTATTAGAAAATAGAATCGATACTTCAGTATAACGAATTTAAAAATAGTAACAAAAGAGAAAAAATAAAAAAAACAATCAAAGTATATAGTCAAAAAAAGTGTGCATGCTCGTAGTGGTATTCGAACCATTCGGACTATAAAATGTACCCCCCCCTTTAAGGACAATACTTTTTTCTCCGACTAAAACACTTTTTTTCCCGACTAAAATATTTTTTTTCCGACTAATTTTAATTCTCAACACGAAATCAACCATTTTTAAAAAATTTTGTGTGAAATTCAAGGGTGGGCAAAGACCAGATGGCTGGAGACCCACTCCGGAATGGCCAAAAGGCCAAAATTATTGGTTTTTTGGGGGTTTGCTAAAGGGGGAGTAAACTTTTTGAGAAAAATCGATTGAGCGGATCAGATTTCGGGTCCGATCGGCTTAATCGCCCACAACTCCACCCTGAACCACTCGAAACCACCATAAACCTGGAATTCTGAGCGATTAAGCCGATCGGACCCGAAATCTGATCCGCTCAATCGATTTTTCTCGAAAAGTTTACCCCCCCCCCCTTAGTAAACCCCCAAAAAACCAATAATTTTGGCCTTTTGGCCATTCCGGAGTGGGTCTCCAGCCATCTGGTCTTTGCCCACCCTTGAATTTCACACAAAATTTTTTAAAAATGGTTGATTTCGTGTCGAGAATTAAAATTAGTCGGAGAAAAAAGAAAATTAGTCGGAAAAAAAAGTATTTTAGTCGGAGAAAAAAGTATTGTCCCCCCTTTAAGAAATCGCTGGAGAACTGCATTTACGAGATTTCTTTTTTTCCGTACCAAAAAGGGAGGGGGTCTATTCAATAGACTGTAAATTAAAAACCCGCATAATTCATTAGAGGAAAATGCAACAACTGCATATTCAAAAAGCGGATTATTCAACAGAGTAATTTTCAACAGTCGTATAATTCAACAGAGTAATATAATATTCATCGATCAGATAATTTAGCAAAGTAATATTCAAAAACCGGATAATTCACAAAGTAATATTCACCATTCAGATAATTCAACAATTGCATATTCAAAAGTCGAATAATTCAACAAAAAAATCGGTCTAATCTGGAAATTACACCGAATGCTGACGTTTTTGCGAAAATTTGGTGAAATGTCTGACTGTTGAATATTCCTCTGTTGAATTATCCGCTTTTTGAATATGCAGTTGTTGAATTTTCCTCTGATGAATTATCCGAGTTTTTAATTTACCGTCTGTCGAGTAGACGCCCCGCCCAAAAAAGCTGTGCTTTCAAAAGTGGAGGATCTTCTTCATGTACTCTGTATTTTTTAACTTTTTGAGTGCATTATTACTTATTTTCATTTTCAAAACCAAAACTATTCATTTTTAAGTTTTTAAGACGTGGTGGTTCTTGGCAGAATCTTTGGGAGAACGACTTCCATCCGTATTTGATAAAGTTGTTTTTTTTTCTTGGTTACCAGCTGTATTAATGCTTTATTAAGGTCTTGCATGGCTTGCTTAGATTCTGTGTGGGCGGACAAACAGAATACATACTTCCAGCTCAAAACGAGGCACAAATTTTGGAAAGACTGGCAAAACCAGTTGGCATCGACTGCAAACTTGTATCTGGATTAAGTGATAATCTAGAAACCATGAAATACTCCAGAGCTTTCTTAAATGTGGTACCTGAATTGATTCCCAAACTCCACCTGGTTTTAGATGCTATTCTGAGTATGTTTTTTTCTACAGTCAACCCTCGATATGAAAATATTCTCTCTTTTGTTCCTTTTTTACAAACTTCAGTTTAACAGCTCGCCCTCTGGGAACGGCCATAGAGGGCTGTTATATCGGAGAGCCGTTATAGGCTTATATTGATTTGATTTGCAAAAAAGATGAATTATCTCACGAAAAAGAATATTTGCCTCACGAAAAACAAGATATCACGAAAAAGATTATTTATCTCACGAAAAAGATCTTTTGTGCCACCAAAAAGATTGCTTTGTATAATTTAAGTCTAAACTTTGCGGGAATTTAAATTTTTTAGTCGAAAAGTAACTTGGATTTCTCAGAATCCCACTCCAGAGTGGCCAGAAGCCCCTAAAAGTTGGTTTTGGGGTTTACTAAAGGGGGTAAACTTTTTGCGAATTTTTTCATTACTTACTTTTATCGCTTACTTATTTTATTACTTTCGTAATTACTTTTTTCGCTCAGAATTTCACCCTTAACCATTCTCAATCACCTCGAATCACCCTAGCACTGATTTAGGGTAGTTAGATAC
The DNA here is from genome assembly GCA_004194705.1 of Ditylenchus dipsaci. Classification (NCBI taxonomy): domain Eukaryota; kingdom Metazoa; phylum Nematoda; class Chromadorea; order Rhabditida; family Anguinidae; genus Ditylenchus; species Ditylenchus dipsaci. The sequence goes on along the minus strand of SADC01001325.1, from coordinate 470,686 downwards.
TGGTTTGGAGCATTTTATGATGCTTTCGGGTGGTTCTAGGTGGTTGAGAATGGTTAAGGGTGGCATTCTGAGTGATTTAGTCCATCAGACTGGAATTCTGGTTTACTTCAAGTTTACTCCGCTCCCTCTTTGGTAACCCCCCCCCCCCCAAAACCAACTTTCAGGGGCTTCTGGTCACTCTGGGGTGGGATTCTAAGAAATCCAAGTTACTTTTTGACTAAAAAATTCAAATTACCCCAAAGTTTTAGATTTGAATTACACAAAATGATCTTTTTGGTGATATAAATAATCGTTTTCGTGAGATAAATAATCCTTTTGGTGATATCTTGTTTTTCGTGAGATAATTCATCTTTTTCGCAAACCGAATCATATTATGCCGCTGTTGTATCGAGTTATTCGCGCTACGTGAATAAATCCACCGCCCCACTAATAAATCCACCACCCCCTGCCCCAATCAACTTTTTTAAAAAGTGTTTCAAACACCCTATATCAACTCAAAATCACCTCAGAAGCTCAAAAAGTCATTATTTTTGAGTTATGGTTTCTAAAAAATTCAGTTTTGAGGCCACCTTTGATCAAAAATGCGTTTAGAGGCTCGTTTTTAGGAAAAATTTTTGAATTGGAGGGGAAATCGCTGCGCGCTAAAACTATGGTCCTTTAGCAAAATTGTCATAAAGGGACATTATATCAAAGTTTGGCTCAATTGCAGTTTAGGCATCCTTAAAAAATTTAGGCATCCTTAAATATTTTAGGCATCCGTAGAAAGTTATGGCATCCAATAAGTACTTTAGGCATCCATAAAAAATTCGACTTTTTAGAAGTACCGTATATTCTCGATTAGAAGGCCCCTCTCTAATAGAAGGCCCCCTTGAGGACCTATATATCAGCATAGAAAAAGAAATTCGCAAATCTGTTTTTCGCGTTTTCTTAGTTAGCACGAGCTCACCTGATTCCACTTTTAAAATTTTAGTTGAGCACCCAAAATCTAAAAATCGAAATATTTTTTTTCCGACTTTTTTAGGGTTGAAAAATAGAAGGCCGGGCCTTCTAATAGAGAATATACGGTAGTCGAAAACCATTTTAAACAATTATTTTGCTATAAAAAAACTAAAAAAGCAATTTCTATGGAACTTTGGGCTGTAATGGGTGGGAAGAAAATAATAAAAAGCCAATTATTTGAACCACTCTCTATCTAGTTTTTGGCTGTTTTACCATGTTTTTCAACTGGGCCGTGGCAAAAGAGACTTTATATGCATTTTATGGTCAAGAGTACTTCTCGGAATCATGTCTAAGGTAAGTGAGTGCGCGCATCTGCAACTCTCAAGCCCCCTGCGCCCCCTTCTGGGGTATATGCAAGTACCTTTTTTAGATGGGGAGGGATGGGGTCGTATGGTAACTGTTAGAGTAAAAGCAAGTAGCGCGAAATTTTCTTGCATACTTTATACATGTTGTTATCGAATAAAGTCAAGGATGCCTAAACTTTTTATGGATGCCTAACATATTTAAGGATGCCTAAACTTTTTAAGGATGCCTAAAGTGGTTAAGGATGCGTAAATTGCAATTGTACCCAAATTATTACCCTTTTAACTAGGGTAGGATTCGGTCGGTTTTTTTTGAATCGGTCGTTTAAAAACGGGTTTTTTTCAATGCTGGTTTTCGATTCTGATTTTTAAAAAAGTTTTCGGTCGGTTGACCGACCTGTACATGATTTTCGGTTAATTTTTGTCGTAAATAAACCGGTATTTTGCTAAACTCGGTTTTCGGTTCCGGTTTATTTGCCGAAAAACCCGGTTTGCGGTTAGCTGACCGGTTCGGTAAACCGACCGAATCCCACCCTTTTTAACTGTAGGAGAAATCTTATGGAGGAATAAACAATGTGAAAAATATGGCACGGCGACAATTCCGTGCGAGACAACTCCGCGACGGATAATTCCGCAGAATTTCAATTTTTGACGTTCCTGTTAAGAAAAACCAAATCCTGACACCAGATCCGTGTTCAGCATATTCGATTCCCTATTCACTTTCTTCAAATTTTAACTTATTGACCAATTTCAAATTCCACTCGAGACAAAAAAAAAGTTTTGAAAAATTCGGTATTTTAAATTTGACCATGAGTTTTGGATTCAAAGGCACCTGGGTATGCAATCGGAATTCCGCGTAATTATCCGTCGCGGAATTATCCGTCGCGGAATTATCTGTCGCGGAATTATCCGTCGCGGAATTGTGAGTGCCTTGCCAGAAAATATAGGTTTTAAAAAATAATTAGACTTGGTCAATTGTTGGGGTTTGAATTTTCGACAAAATATTTTGCAATTAAAAGGACATGTTTTCAATAAAGGGCCGTTATATCGAAGGCAAGTTTTCTCAATCAGGACCGGCCGAAGGGGACCGTTATATCGAGGGATACGTTAATTTGATGGCCGTTATATCGAGGGTTGACTGCGGTTTAAAATCAATGTTGCCCTGACTTGTTCGTTTCAGGCAGTAAGGGACCTTTTTCCAATGCCTTGTCCCAAAAAGTTGTTGTGAAATTGCACTCTACTTTTCTTATTCAATGTATTCGATGGATTTCTTGCAGTATTCCTCTTGGAAGTGAGTATGATTTTCAGTTTTCAATGATAATATTTACTTTTCAGGCAACATCGCGTTGAGTTTGCCAAACCTTTGGCTGTCAATGTCAAATAAGATTAACAAGATTTTACGGGGTGAAGATCGACGACGTGAATTGAAACTCTATTTAGCGCAGCTGCACGCATGGATATGCGAAAACAAGCACGGAAACAAATTGGCCAGCGTAAATTTTCAATTTTCATGACATTATCAGCCTGCTTTTGTTATTAAGCAAACAGTCAGTTTGTTGAAATCAGTCGATGCTTTTGCCGACTTCGAATGTGAATATAAGAAAGTTATGGACCTTTTGACAGGGTCAGTTTTTTAGCTTCTTCTCTATTCAGTTGTGGATATTACAGATCATTTGAGGATAAGCCTTCATGCTCACAGCTCTCACAATCTCCTATTATTCTGCCAATTTCCTCTACCAGTAATTAAATTTTTTGACTGTAATAGCAAATACCCCACTCCCCTCCCTCCCACCAACAATCCGCCCATGATTTTTTCTTTCAAAACCATGTTTTAAACTGAAATAAAACTCAAATATATGTCATATGCCCCTAAAAATGCACAACACATTATCTAGTCGTGGCTAATGTATGCTGGCCTATCCCAAGCCTAAGAACCATAGTAAATACAGTTATTTAACAATAATTGGAGAGAAAGGGTGTTCGGTACTGGCGCTAATTTTTTAATTATGTACAGTGTTTGATTAATTTGGTGGTGGTTTAGACTATCTGAGATGTCGGTGAACACCGAAGCCATTCGCAATCTGAGCGATTTCCAGTCATCAGATGGTGATTGTGTGGTCGATGATTCGACGCTGTAAGATTTTCGGTCCTTTTTAATACAGTCCACTCTCGCTAACCGCCACCCTAATGCCAGTTCCTAGGGGTGGCGGGTTAGTAAGATAGGACTGTTTATCATGTTTCATTTTATTCTAGTCCTGTTTCTCATGCTGGAACGGAGCAGAAGAGTACTGTTGTGGAATTGTCTGCGTAAGTCTTTTCGTGTTTCTTTTAAAACCACCAATAACATGAAAATTTAGGTCATCCAACGATTCTGACTCTTCAGATGCTGTCTCCGATACGATTGCCATGTCTGCCAGGTCAGTAGATGATATTGTTGCACCGTATATTTCTCCAAAAACATCTACGCCGGACACTAGAAAACTCCGCTCAGTAGGTGGAAGTAGAGGTTCAGTAATTGGATCTCGTGACAGATCTCAGCAACAAACCCCTGCTAGCGTCTCTAGCCATTCCATAGCCCAATATTTCACCAGAAAACCTTCAGTGGAAAAGCCTAAGAAGTTAGTGAGTACAGCCGACGATAAAGAGGAAGCACCCGTAGCAAGGACAACTAGAAGCAAAGCATCTCTGGAAAAGGAGAAAGAAGAAGCTAAAGAGACAGCAGTTAAGGAGGCATCCATGTGCAAGGTTCAAACTGAAGAAAGTGGGGACAAATTCAGCTCTCCTAACATTATTGAAGAGACTCCATTAGAAGTTATTGCCAAGTATAGCAGCAAAAGCAACACTCCAAACAATCCAGTCCAATCATCCGAAATCACTGCAGAGGAAGTTAGTTTAGCAAATTTGCAAAAGATTGAAAAACAGCCTTTGGATACGGTTTTCGTGCCTACCCAAGCAGTTCAAGAACCTGAAAATAGGGAAAAATCGATGGAGAATGGTGGGCACGGTCAGCCACCAGAACAAGTTCTTACATCGTTTGGTGTGACTCCAGCTACAGAAGCTCCAACAACACCCAAATCAGCTAGATTGAGTGCTAAGCTCGGCACACCAGGAATCTTGAAAAAAATTGATTCTCCGGCTAATCCAGACAAAAAAGTAGCTTATTTAAAAAAATTAGTTATTCGTTTAAAATTTTAATATTTAAGAATCTTCGAGTCCATTTTGTCCCTGATGAAGCAGAAATTAAAAAAATTGCAGACATCGATCAGATAACTTCCCCTACTCGAAAAGTAGTTTTTTAAAGTTTTCATGGTAATCTCTATTTGCTTTGTTTAGAGTGTTCGAAAGATATCTTTACCGACTCAAAACAATGATAATGTTGTACAGAATCGTAAAAGACCTTGGGAAAATGATGCGAATTCAATTAAAGACAGCGACGCTTTAGTAAGTGCTCCACTTATCCCTCTCCTGGAAATGGACAGATCGCCACCAGAGAAGTCAGCTCTGAACAATTTGTCTGCGAATGTGCCTTCTTCACCGCGCTCTCCACTCATCAAGAAGAGCAAATTAAAGCCCATGTTTTCCCCGAAATCCTCATCTTCTACAGTTACAAGCGTGCCTGCGGTCAAAGAAGTGGTTACGCCGTTTATGCCTGAGCTAGCAAGTAACGATGAAGCTAAGAACCAGGGAATAAATCAACTCTGTCGCACATTGGCTCCTGGAGGGTATTTGTTTATATTTTAAATGACCATGTTCATGCGTTCAAAATCGTGCCCGCCAATTCAAAAAAATTCCTAATTATTGATCTTCTGTTCGTATTTTTTAACTTGGTTTCTAACGGTTAAAACTTTTTTTTGACCCAGATTCACTAATTTCTGTGCCAGATTTTTGTTTTGGCTAATTAGATTAAAAATTTTCAACTTTTTTAAAGTTTTAACATTATCATGTAGCCCTGCAACTCTAGTTTCTAACAAGGTATCATTTATTGCATCATCTCTAAAAAATTTAGCACAAAAAGGTAAAAATATGAACCAAATCAAAACAACGATTTGTTCATACTTTTACCTTTTTGCGATAAAATTTTCAGAGATGATGCAATAAATGATACCTTGTTAGAAACTAGAGTTGCAGGGCTACATGATAATGTTAAAACTTTCAAAAAAACATGATTTTTTTTATCTAATTAGCTAAAACAGAAATCTGGGACAGAAATAAGTGAATCTGGGTCAAAAAAACTATTACCCGTTTCTAACACAACAAGGCCTGAAATTTAATTTTATGTTTATTTTTGTTAGAAACACAATCGAAAAATTCGTACAGAACTTAATGATTAGGAAAAAAATTCGAATTGGCGGGGACAATTTAAAACGCGTGAACATGGTCCTTTGAGATTGTTTTACCAAAAGCGTATATAGTCAATTCTAGATATAACGTCACATCTTTTATTATCCCTTGTCCAGTTTTTTTGGTTGGCAAAGAAAAAGGGGCAACAAAGCCACCCCTTAATAACGACACCACAAATGGCCGCCAGCGGTGACGTTATAGCTAGATTTGACTGTGACACTAAAGTAAACAAATTTCAGTTAATTTTCATGTAAAGTGAATAGTCAAAATTAAATTTTTATTGAAAAACATTTTCCGTACCACTAAAAGAAAAGTGAAATTTTTATTGTAAAGCGAAGAGTTTTCCACTTTCTGTACCACAAAGTTTTTTACTTCTCACAATCTTAGTGGTACAAAAATGACATTCCCCTTTTTCCTTTTGGTTTTTTGGTGTAGAATGCTTAGGCTATGTAGTTTAGGTAACAGTCTGTGGATGGTGTCTGGATGGGCAAGGCCCAAACCACAGGGGACTAAGAAAAAATCGCATTTTGACATTACATACTAGAGATGGAAATTTGACATTTTCGAGACGAAACAGATTTCGAATAATTTTTTTTCGGGACGGGACAGTCGGGACATGAATTATACCGGGACGAGACACCGGGACGGACAATTAACGGAAAATTTCCGGACGGGATAACGGGACGACAAAAATCTTCGGAACGGGCCGAAAATTTTGAAAAATGTGCAAATTTAAATGATTTATGATAGAGTGTTCAGTGAACAGTCAAAAAGAGGTAGGCGAAAGACAATAGTGAAGAGTATGAGGGAATTACAAAGGTTTTTTCGTGTTTGAACAATTGCGGTGGGTGGCAGATTTTTCGTCTCAAGACAAATGGGATTTCCTAAAACCTAGAAATTTTGGCTCTAATCTACTTTAGGCGTCCATAGTCGCTTTAAGCGTCCAAAAAAAATTAGGCGTCCAATAAAAATTTAGGCGTCCATATCAAAAAAGCATGTTATGAATATATATTAAGGGCAGTTTAAAATAACAACGTAAGACCTATAAAAAGGTATTCTACCTCGTTTTGGTCACTAGAGCTAATCAAAAAGAGTCTCTATATGCATTTCATGACCAAGTGTCTTCTCGAAAACATAGATTGTTCAGTGAACAGTCAAAAGTGAACAGTCTAAGGTAAGTGAGCGCGCGCATCTCTAACTACCTTAGACATGATTTGCATACCAGACTTTCATTATGCGGTAGTTAACAAAACTATGTTGAAACTCTATCTTTTAGGGTATCTAGGTACCCGTTATAAAACCTGCCTGGATGTGAATCGTAGCCTGAAAGGTTTGAAAAATATGTTTGAAAAAATTTATATCTTTGAAAAAGTACGCAAAAATGAGTATGTATTTGAAAATATGCTAGTAGCTATTAGAAAAATGTATTCATTCGATGCTAGGATATATGCTACAGAAAATATTTATTGGTATCATCCAATGTTAGATCATTTTTAAAATAGTATGTTATGACCACTAATATATGATGTTAAATTTAGAAAAATTGCCTTGTAAAAACATTGGACGCCTAATTTATTTTTTGGACGCCTAAAATTATTACCAGACTTTCATTATGCGGTAGGCCCCAGTTAACAAAACTATGTTGAAACTCTATCTATCTATCACCTTTCCATCTCTATTACATACCAAAAAAATGCATACCGTATTTTATCTAATATACCTACCCTTTCTAATAAACCGACCCCTCTACTTCGAGGGTCTAAATCTCAGGGCAGAGTAAATATTTTGCAAAGCTTTTTTTCATTTTCTTAGCTCCCACGGGCTCTACTGATTCCGCTTTTTTGATTTCGGATTTTCACCCAAAAATTTCGAGATCGACTAGAAATTTCCCCGATGTTGGAGATGTTGAAAAATAAAGCTACCAGTCGGTATATTAGAGAAGATACGGTAATTTTTTGAGCATTTACAGAATTTTTAAATTCTATCTACAGTCAACTGCCTGCATAGTGCACACCTGGTTCCGACGTGGTTGGCCACCCACAGTCAACTCCCCCATAGTAACCCCTTGCCATAATGCACCCCCGCCATAGTGCACACCTGGCGCCGGTCTCTTGGGTGTGTAATATGGAGGGAGTTGACTGCAAAAAAAAATTATGAACTTTCAAAGTGTATTAAACTTGTTGACACAGCCTGTACATTGTCCTTATAAAACAAATTAACTGTCAATATTATAGCACATCAACATTGGTCATGCACTTACACAGTAAAAAGGTTCTGACAGTGGGTGCATTTGCTTCCCTATCCGAAAGTGACATACTCGCTTTGCCCATTAAAATGGCTGATAAACTAGAAAAGGTGCGAGAAATTCTCTGCAAGTTGTATTTGGGACCAGCTCCGGTAGCAAATAAAATTAAGGTAGTTATTCTAAAATTTTACAAATTTGTAAACATTCCACTTCCATTCATTTAGCCTGTCGTCACCGCTTCGATTTCTCAAGCAGTCCCTGAAATTGCTGAAGATATTTTGACGGATGAAAAGGAGAACTGTGCAACTGTTGCTGCTGCTTTAGTTGCCACAGAACCACTAGAAGATAGCATGGATGTAGACATATTCTCTACCGTGCCAGTTGATGTGCCACTCACTAACCAACCAATCGTAAATGAAGTGCAAGCCGAAGAAACAACTCCCATCAATCAAGGCATGTATTATACATTATCCCTATTATTGCCTCTAATAGACGGTGAAGGAGAAAGATATGCCATTTGGATTGTGCCAACTCAATTTGTGCCCTTCTGTTTTGTGCAAATTCAGTCTGTGCCCCTTTAGTTTGTGCCATTTTTAAATTGTGCCCCTTCAGTTCGTGCTAATTTCAAATTGTAACTACCGTATTTTTCTATTAAATCCCACCCAAAATCCGGAATTTTTCATTTTATGGCGTCGCCTATTGACCTACTTTTCAAATAGACTTTTTAGCATATGACCTACCAAAATATAGCTGGGAATCTTAATTACATATTGGTACGTTGCACGCTAGATCAATGGGAAATACAACAAAATTAAAAATTCCGGATTTTGGGTGGGGAGTTAATAGAGAAAATATATGCACTCTGTGCCACTATTTTGACTAATTTCAGAGACCAAGGAATATTTTTTGACAATTTTTTATCCGAAAAATTGGCTCTACCGGAGAATCCGGTCCCTTTTTTGCCTGGTCCTCCCTGTTGTTTTTTATTGAAAAATGCCTTGGTACCCCTGTCGTTTTGAAAGTGATCATGGTTTAGGTGATTATGTTAACTGTAATCACCATGATCACTGTAATCACCCTATTATCATAACTATAATTGACAGAGGGGATCAAGGCACTTTTCAATAAAAAACAACAGGGGGACCAAGGCAAAAAAGGGACCGGATTCTCCGGTAGACCCAAGATACCAAGGAACATTTTTTTGACAATTTTTTATCCGAAAAATTTTAAGATTGTGTATAACCATTTTAAACTCCTCAAATTATCTTAAACCACCCGAAAAATAGAAAGTCACCCGAATTGTTTTAAATCACCCCAAACCATCTCAAATGCCACGCACCGCTACAGGGGCACAAACTGGATTCGCACAAACTAAAAAGGCACAAATTGAATTAACACAATCCAAAATGTCACATCTTTCTCCTTTGTCACCCCAAATTTGAAAAACATGTTTGTGGCAGTGGGGTTTGACCTACACTTTTAAGGGTGACCCCTATGCAAATACAACCAAAATAAATTCGAAATAAACACCGAATTTGTAGTTTATTTCGGTAGTAATTTCCTTGGAATGGTTTTGTGTTTTTGTAGAGACAGAAATCGGGATTTCGGGATTTTACTCACTAACGCATTTTTAACCTACTTTTTGACGGAAATTCATAGCTAAAAATTTTAGACGCTATATGCTACTTTTCATTCTTCTAACGATTGGCTGTTGCACTTTTTGTTTTTCACGAAAAAATTTTGACCTTCGACCTTGAATCCCGAAATTGAGGATTAATTTCGGGATTCAAGGTCGGAGGTCAAAATTTTTTTCGTGAAAAACAAAAAGTGCAACAGCCATTCGATAGAAGAATGAAAAGTAGCATATAGCGTCTAAAATTTTCAGCTATGAATTTCCGTCAAAAAGTAGGTTAAAAATGCGTTAGTAATGGCTCATTTATAAACGTTGTCGTCGTCGTTGGAATATTTTTTTATAAAACCCTTTTTTTCGCCAACCACGACGATGACAACGACGACCTATTTATAAAAATCCAACGACAGCGCCAACGACAACGACGACGCCAAGGACAACAAAATTTTTCATTCAAAATTGGACAAATTTCGCATTCTCAGACGATATTTCAAGGAAAAACGTGTGGAGAATATAGTTAATCCTTAAAATTCTGACTTAAAGTGCAAAATTTGTCTAATTTGTAGGAAAAATTTTCGTTGTCGTTGACGTTGTCGTCGTCGTTGGCGTTGTCGTTGGTGTAAAAGTGCCTTTATAAAACATTTTTTCCAACGACAACGACAACGTTTATAAATGAGCCATAAAGATTCCGATTTTACGGTCATTTTCGAAACAAATATAAGAGATTTAACTACATGTTTTTTTAACTAAAAAATTGAGATGGTTGTTAGATAAAATATTCAAAAAAACTATTTAAACCTGCTAGAGTTATTAGAGAAAACACGATAATGTAAGTTTTTCAGAAACCCCATTTTCAAAAGATTTAAAGAAAATATGGTGTGACCTGAAGACATCACTCTCCTGGGCTGATGATCCTTCCGTCTCCTTTCAACAAAGCTCAGCCATTGAAATGCTGATGGCTTTGGCTACAGCTAGCAAAAATATTTCGGAAAAAATGTATGGAGAAATCTCTGCGAAAACTGATGCTTAGACAATTTTGTATTTTTGATATACCGTATATTCTCTATTGAAGGCCCCCTCTCGAATAAACGCCACAACCCCCATCGTCAATATCAATATATCTCAGCCTAGAGCAAACATTTCGGAAATCTGTTTTTGCGTTTTCTTAGTTAGCACGACTTTTCAGATTTTCGTTGAGCACCCAAAAATGACAAAATCAACCAAATTTTTTCCGCTATTTAGGGTTGAAAAATAAAGGTCGGGGCCTTTAATAGAGAATATACAGTAAGCTTTGCACACAACACTTTCGAAAAATCTCTCTATTTTTTATGTTTTTATCAATATATTTCGGGTTTTTCATAATTAAATAAAAACCGTATTTATGTTAATATTGTACAAAATTACCCAAAATGAAAGTTATAATTATGTAAAACGAAATTTGCCATGTCTGTTAGGGTTATGATAAAAAAATATTGAAGTGATTTAAAAATATGTGGCTATACCTTTTGCAGATAAATAAATAAATCGGAAAATCTTGATTATGAATACAAAAAGCGATAAGTGTCATTTTACAATCGCGCCGCTTTATCCTGGGTTTTTTGGCTTCGCCTAAAATAACTACTTGAACAACCAAAATTGGTAAATCCTTGTTGAAGACTAAAGTCCGTTGACCATAGAGTGATTGAGTGGGGGAGAGGGGTGATTATGTTCAAATATGGATTTTAAATGGACATGGATTTTTTTCTGGTGCAAAAATATTTCTTTTTGGTGCGAATTCTTTAGGTGCAAAGCAGTTCTTTTTTGGTGCAAATTTGATCTTTTTTAATAAAAGTTGGCTCTATTTTGGCTCAAAAAGGTCCGATTTGCACCTAAAAAGATCAAATTTGCACTAGAAGTTTTTTGCACCAAAAAAAAAGGTAATTTGCACCAGAAAAAATCCATATCCATTTTTAATATTGGATTAAGCCTGTGTTTCGTGATAGTAACTTCAAGTTCCCTATTATTCATTATCCACTTGCTATGTCTAGGTCAACATTTTGGTAAATAAACGCCTTTTAATTGGGACCTTTAAACGGGGCGCAATCGTTTTGCCAATGGGACTTTCGCCAATGAGATCTTTTTGCGAATGGCATCTTTTATCCAATGAGATTACTTCGCCAATTATATGTTTTCGCAAATAGATTCATTTTCTTAATTAATTTGTCCGCCTTGTCCGTCAAATTACCACTCATTTTGTAGCCAGTGAGATCAGCTATAAAATGAGTGCTAATTTGCTTGACAAGAGAACAAGAGTACTTGAGAAAACAAGCAATCGGCGAAAATATACCATTGGCAAGGTGATCTCATTGGCAAAGCGTTGCTATTGGAAAAATGATCTCATTGGCAAAAGTTTTATTGGCAAAACGATTTCGCTTCCTTGAAACTAGTCAGCCCTAGTTTATCAGTGATAGACAAGAATATTTATCTCAATTGCAAAAATTATCTACAAATTTATTCATATCTCTTTAGTCCATTGCATTACTTTGGTCTCACTTACAGCTCCAAATTCATTTAGAAATCTCGTTTGTTCCGCACTTGAAATTTTTCTTTCCACGTACATTTCTGGTGCATTTTTGCTACTGGTGAAAATAACGCCTCTAGCTTGTATCAGCAACCCGATGCCGTTGTTGTTTATAAAGCCGCTGCTGAATTTAAGTTAGATTAATTTGGAGCGTAAGATTTTTGTAGGATTTGTTGAATTAAAATATTATTGGCAAAGTACTTTTTTGTAAAGTTTATAAAAATTTTATCTAGAAGCACGTCTTTGACAAGTTTTAGGGGTGAGTAGACGTTTGGTAGTTTTTTTTGCCGTTTTTGAATTCGCGCCTTTTCTTAATTTTTGTTTTGCAGTTTGCGAGACAATTTTTAGTCCCGGCTTACCCTGAAGATCCACTTAAATTTAAAAACATATAAAAAATGAATTAAAGAGGCATACCGACTCGTTCGAAATTCTGCCCGCCAATTCAAAAAATTGAACTTCTGTTCGGATTTTTCAACATGGATTCTAACAAAACTACACCTAACTTTTTAATTGACAGGCAAAAATTTTGAACGCATCCTCATGCCTCTTTGAGGGAGCATACCGTATGTTTCGAATAATTGAGGCGATCATCAGCAAATTTTTTTTGACTCGTTCCATTTTTTATTTGTTTTGTATCGAATCTGATAGTGGTGATTCTAGACTACTTTTAAAAACTAGCAGAATATAGAAAAAAATTAAAAACATCGATGAGAACGAATAAAAAAAATCGAGAAAGAAAAACATTGCTAATCAGCCTACACGGGCATGTTCCTTTGAAGGCTGTACAAGCTTTCATAACGAGACAATTTCGTAACAGCAAATTTTCGTAACAAACTTCTTGTATATTACCTTGTTCAGTTTTCAAATGTTTACTAATTATGCCTTCCCTTCTTATTCTTAGTTCATGACTGGTTTTAGTAATATCGAAGTGCGTGGACGCAGTGGTCGTTACGAAAATGCGTTGTTACGAAATTGTCTCGTCACGAAAGCTTGTACAGCCCATTTGAACATCCAAAAATAAATGAAATTCGAAAAGCGCGAATTCGAACAGAATGGCACAAAAAGTACCGAACGCCCCTACGCCGTTTTAGGCCTATACCAAAAGTTGCGAAAAGTTACGCTTCCAGAAATATTTCCAAAAAATTATTTGTTACAAAAAATCAAGGCAGCTCAATATTTGTGTGAAGCATCACCTTTCACACGAAGAGCTCAGTGGCAGTGGACTGTCCAGTAGGTGGTGATTCTGTTGGTTCAAATTCCCCTGCTTTGAGTTTTGCAAGCAGTAATTTTTAGGGGAACTAGGATGGTGTGAGCCTTTGAACTTCGCATCGAAAATTGATTTTTTGCCTAATCCTTTGTAGTCGATTGGAATAAATAACAAACAAATGGAGCGAAGAGTTCTTTTTATCTGAAAAATCATTTATACTCTTTAAATTTTATAAATTGTGATCTGTAGTCAATTTTGTTCAATGTCCATTTAGATGTTCGGGCATATAAATTAAATTATAAAAATAACGGCCGACTTTATTTTTATTTTTTCCACCCAATTATAAATGGATGCCGTTATATAGAGCTGTAGTTTACATGAAGAGTAACTTTCTAAGATGCACTTATAAAGAGGCGTTGTTGAAGGGCAAGCCTTTTTCTTGCCGTAAAAATACTTCTTTTTATTGCAAAAACACTTTTTCGTGTTCTGCCCCAGAAATACTTTTTTCTGCCGTAAAAAAGCTTTTTTTCGCAAATTTTTTCTCGCTGTAAAACGAATTTTCACGGCAAAAGAATATATGCGTGGCGGCAGAAAAAAGTTTTTCTGTGGCAACAAAAAGCTTTTTTACGGCTGAAAAAAGTATTTAAAAAAAAAGTATTGTCGGCAAAAAAAAATTATTTTTGCGTCAAAAAAGCATTTTAACGACAAGAAGAAGGTTTGCCCGTTGTTAAAAGGGTGCCGTTATATAGAATATATGGGTTGCATTAATCAAGGAAAACTCAAATGAACCATTTTTTGCGGTGCCGATATGTACAGGTGCCGTTATTTAGAAGTTTCACTGTACTTGCTTTCTTTCATTGCCCCATCAATCGTTTTTGTGATTCCAAATATAATTTAGTCAAATCTCGAGGGTCTGGTTGGTACTTTAGACTTTCAATTGCGTTTTATCTCTTTTTATGTTCATAACTAGGGTTGGATTCGGTCGGTTAACCGAAAACCGGTTTTTTCGGTCAATAAACCGAAACCGAAAAACCGACCGAAAAAATGCGGGAAAACAGAAAACCGGGTTTAGCGAACTACCGGTTTATTTAGTCAAAAATTAACCGAAAACGGATACAGGTCGTTTAACCGACTAAAATTTTAGAAAAAACCGGAACCGAAAACCGGGTTTGAAAAAACCAGTTTTTTAACCGACCGAATCCAGCCCTATTCATACCGTATTTCCTCTAATAAGCGCCCCGGGGCGCTTATTTTTCAAACCCCTAAAAATTTTGAAATTGTCAATCAGAAATGGCCTTAACTCCAAAATTTTAGTCAAAAATAGGGGGGGGGGCGCTTATTGGAGCGGGGCGCTTATTAGAGGAAATACGGTAACTATAAAAGCGTCGAACTATGAAATCGAATTATGAAAATGCCACATGCCCTACTAATTCATTCTTTGTAAATAAAAAAAGATGGCAATCACCTCAGTCTGTAATAATTTGTCTCCAACTAACAAGTAAATAGGCAGCCTTAGAGAGGAGCTGAGAACTGAAAGTAAGGAAGACACATCGGTAGCCACTGTGTAAAAGCCGCTCATTTCAGCTAGAGACTGTCCATCTAAATACTCCCAACTAGCCAGGAACACGTCTAACATGTTGGCCAGCAAGTAGCAGGTCACCACTGCAATCAACATGCGAGTAGCTGAACGTACTCTGGCTGATGACTTTTGCACCTGGCTTTGGAATCCTCGCCCAATAAATTGTCTAAAAAAATACAAATAAAAAGATTTGGATGAGAAGCTAGAACTAATACCTGGAGAGCCTTTGGCCAGAAATAGAATCAGGGTTTTGATTCGCTGGTCCTTCTCTTCCTCCATTTGCACACTATACACTATGGTGGAATTGCAGTAGGCGAGCACAAAAAAGGCACAAAGATAGTGGTTATGCGGCGAATCCAAAACCTCCAGATGCTGTCATAATATGGATCTTTAGCTAATGAAGACAACAGCACTCCCATGCTTGCCAAACCAGTGCAATGTTGTAAGTGATAGGTCTGTGAAGCAATGAATTTATTGGGTTAAGCTTTTAGTATGCGCAATATGGGGAAGGAGGGAAAGCCACTTGGGTTTGAAAAAGTGGCCTGAAAAAGTGGCGGGTAAGCATTTGTGTTTTTGGCCCAAAATCATGCGAAGGCTCGAATGTTGGATTTATTTTGTCTTAAGCTGAGGCTTTTGATCAAACATGCATTTAGAGGCTCTTTTTACCAAGTCCCATATTGAAAAAATGGTAAAACAGGCAAATAGTCTAAATTTCAAAATGCCCAAAACTCACTTTTAATTGAAACAAAACTATTAAAAAAGCTCAAGAATGAACAGTTACTTTATTGGTGAAAATTTGGAACAAATTTGAAAAAGTGTGTTTAGCCGGTGTAACGACTCGTCAATGTAACGAGCCATTATTTGTAAGAGTCGGTTGGCAGTCGTCGAACGCAAATATGGCGTGCTGTTGAGCGGCTTTAAATGGAATTTGACAGGTGAGAAATGGTGGTAATCATGTGGTTTCATATGTAGGCAAACGACATACAATCTGATAGCCTAGACAAAGGGTTTTCTTATGAGCAAAATTTCTTATGACTAAATTAATTCACTGCTCACCAGCCTGAAGAAAAAACTACCCATTTTTAAAGAAGTCGCTGTGAAAATTAAGCTAATTAAAGGCGTTGCTTCAAAGTTTTTGCGCATGATTTTGTGATAGTAGTGCTCAGGAGGTCCGAAAGCCCTCAGGTAGTCAAACTTTACAGTCGGGAATTCTCGTGTAACTAAATTGCGTGCTTTTCCACGTTAAAACATATATATTTTTATTTTTTGAGTTGATCAATCTGGTTGATAGGGCATTAGATATAACGCTGCAAAGACTTACTTCAATCTCAAAGAAGATAGAACCTCGCAGCAGTAAACCACAGGATACTGCAAGCAGAACTCCGAACTGGCGGTGCTTACCCATCAATTGCCAGAGAGCAGTAGATCTGTAAATTATGAAAAAAAGTTACCACAAATCTTAATTTTTTGGACACAAATCTTATTCTACTTAGCCTTTAGATTTATGTAGTTTGAGATTTATGTAGTTTGAAGCAGTTTAAATTTGAATCCGTTGAAATCTGGCCAAAACAAATTTAACCCTCTTTTGCCGGCGTCTCGTAGATTTTTCTAGTTTAATAAATTTTTGCATTTTCATAAGACAACCAGGGAAGAAAATCACAATGGTTGAAAAAAATTCCAGAAAAGTTGAATTCTGAACTAGCCAAATTTTGGCCAACCGGCTTGAAGCGGTAAAAATGGTTATGGCGCCAATTTGAAAACTGACGCTATTTCGAAGACAATTGTTTGAATTTTTTTAGAATTTTGCAATCACTCCTATACAAACCATCAAATGACTCGAAAAATTAGATGTGAAGCGGTATTTCACACCTTTTGCACGTCACTGAGCAGTGATTTCTACATTCCGCGCATCTAACGCGCAAAACGCTTGATTTTTCAAAATTTGTCTTCTAACTCGTTTCCTACTATGGCTAACTTAATTTTACATTCATTTCCTTTTGAAAGAATAACTACGTGGTGAACAGAACGAAATTCACCACAAAGAGTAATGAAAAAGCGATAAATGGATGAATAAATCAATGGCTTACATAGTTTTTTTTAAATACCGCTTTGGGCCGGTCGGCCAAATATGGCCGCGATTATAATTGCTTCAAAAATCTAACTTTTATATTTCTGTAAATGCAATTAAAAATGCATTGTAATCTGCAGGAATAGTGCTTTTATATTGCATAAGTAAAAGGCATGGTGAAAAGATATTCGTGGTTTACTAAGCCAAATAAAGTTACAGTCGACGCTCCCAATAACATACACCCCAAAAGTTCGTTCCCGCCTAGGGTCCGACACTTTTTTTTAGCCCCATTTTTTCAAATTTTTTCCATTTATGTTTCGACAGTCTGGTCGCAAACAGTGTTTCCGAAAGTAATCCCTACAGTAACACCTACATGTACTATCTAACCGTACACCTACATTAACACCTAAAATCAAACGTACACCCACCCGTACACATACACCTGAAATTAAACGTACTATACACCTACATGTACACTTAAAATAAACCGTACACGTACCCGTACACGTACCCGTACACCTACACTTGAAATTAAACAAACCCTACTCGTACACATACAGTTTGGCGTACTGTACCGTACAGTACGGTACACTAAGTGTACTGTAGTAGAAGAAATTTAATTATAAGAAATTTATCGCATTCTTCTACTATAGCACACTAAGTGTACCTTACCGTACGGTACAGTGCGCCAAACTGTATATGTACGAGTAGGGTTTGTTTAATTTCAAGTGTAGGTGTACGGGTAGGGTTTGTTTCATTTCAAGTGTAGGTGTACAGGTAGGTGTACGTTTAATTTTACGTGTACATGTAGGTGTATGGTATGTTTTATTGTCAAGTGTACGTGTAGATGTAGGGTACTTTCCAAGTGTACGCGTACTGTATGGTATGTGTAGGTGTAGGGGTTACTTTCGGAAAAACTGCTCGCAAATATCACAAGGATTCAGATTTTGCCGATCATTTTTGCAGAAAACAATGATTTCGACATTTAAAAAGGAAAAACTCCCATTAACATACACCTGTTTCGGATTTCGGTGTATGTTAATGGGAGCTTTTGCTTTTTAAATGTCAAAATCATTGTTTTCTGCAAAAATGATCGGCAAAATCTGAATCCTTGCGATATTTGCGACCAAACTGTCAAAACAGAAATGGAAAAATTTCGAAAAAATGGGGCTAAAAAGTGTCGGACCCTAGGCGGGAACGAACTTTTGGGTGTATGTTATTGGGAGCGTCGACTGTATAAAATCATGTATTGGGTTGATTCATAATTAATGCGGATTTTTGTTGCCTTATGATTCTTTTGATCTATTTCTTCTTTAAATTTGCTTTTTTGTTTTAAAGTATGCGCTCGCTTTTAGTTAAGAAGAATGCGCGTCGAAAATTACCTTCACATTCGCCATAGCATGCTCTATTACTTCGAGAAAGGATGGAGGGCAGCACAGTCTTTTCGCGATATTGTCGAACTCTTTGGCGAAGAGGCGATCAGTCAAAGTCCAATCAGTCCAATCCATCAATGAGAAAGGCTGGGATTTGCTTGAACATCCTCCATATTCACCAACAGAAGCTCCAACAGACTACCACGTCAACCGGTCTCTAAAGAATTGGCTAGCGGGGAAGGTCTTCGAGGATTTGGACGAACTTGTTGTTGATCTCAAAGCGTGGATTGTATCCAAGAATGCTCGCTTCTTCGCTCGCGGAATTGATCAACTGCCAAGTAAATGGGAAGCTGTTATTGATGTCGATGGCGAATATGCCCAGAGTAATCCTTTAGAAAATTTTAAAATGTTTTGTTGTCGATTAAAGTTACAATAAAAAATCCGCATTAATAATTATGAATCAACCCAATAGTGGAAAATGATCGAAAATACAACTTTTGACTAAATTTTTAGCAATTTTTCTTAGTCTTCTGTTCAGTTTTTTCATCACTAAAATGTTTGTCAACTTTTTCTCTATCCTTTTCAAAAAAAATTACGTCTGAATGTAAGAAATTAGTCCTATTTTATATGAGTTTTCGAACTGGCCAAAATGTGGCCGACCGGCAAAAGAGGGTTAAACAAGTGAGATATAGCCCGAAAATGATGAATAACGTCAATTTTATAGAGGGCCCGCTCTAAATGGTGATATTTCCGCATTCCGAATTTATTTTGACCAGATCTCAAAAGCTTCAGATTAAACAGGGCATGCTCACCTGTTTAAATTTGTCCGCCAATTCAAATTTTTTTTCCGAATGATTGGATTTATGTACGTATTTTTCAACTTAGTTTCTAATAAAACTATTCCTAAAACTAAGATTTAGGCCTTGTTTTGTTAGAAACCATGCCGAAAAATCCGTACAGAAGCCCAATGATTCGGGAAAAAAATTGAATCGGCGGGGACAAATTTAAACAGGTGAGCATGACCCTTTAAGGAAGACATTTAACCGTTGAAAGGATTTTTTCCAAAATTTTTTCTTCTAAAAGTTGACGATTTTGTTCAAAAATCAAAACAGAAAAATCAATGTTTTATTATTAGAAATAAGTCTTGCTTGGGCAAGTGATTATTAAAATAGAGCTACCATACCATCTCAAAGAAGAGAAAAAGGTCTTAAAAATGGTACCTAGCCTTTAAATGTATATGATTCTGAAAATAAAAAAGGACAAGAAAATATAAAATCAAACCCCTGCAAAAAATTTCCAAACCCTGTAAGTTACCTTTGGGTATATGACAATGCCGTAAATGAAATTTTTAAAATAAACAACTTGAATGCAGGGTTTAGAATGCAATGCATCATATCCGGAAATTACATTAAAAATGTGTGCACTCAATTGTAGTTGTGTTTTCTATGGAGTTTTTCTCATTATTCATTGATTGCAGTCTTTAAAAACTTCAAATTCATGACTAAAAATGTTGAACCTGGGTTCTTGATGGTCTGTAAATAGCGCTCGATTGTGGCAGCAACTAGCAAAAAAGAGCCCACAGCAAAGGTGACATTGGAAACGGTAAAGGCAAGTGGTAGACATTCATGCCACACTACAAATAACCACTCTGAGTCAAAATATTCTGCATATACCTGAAAACATTATCAAAATAATTGATTGTGCCTCTTGTCTCCAGCTACTTACCTGCGCACTCATAATCCAAATGTAAAAGACACTGACAAGAAAGTCGCAAAAACTCAAACAAGTCAAATACGTCAAATTGCGACGAGGCAGAAGTTTTTTAGAGAATAAAAAGTGTGAAGCAAAACAAGGTTGTTGAATGTGCTCACCACTAAAGCTCATAGTTGAGAATTAAATTGCAAATGAAACTTAAACCTGCAATTAAAGCGCCCACTCCACCAACCAGAACCATTTTGAATTCCTAAAGGAATGTTTATGGTGTTACACATTTGAAGCATGGTATTGTTTTGCGAAAATACAGTAATTCCTAGATTGATTCAGCCTTTATCTAATCGATAGAGCATACCTCAAAAACATTCGTTTCCGCCTAGGGTCTGACACTTTTTTGACCTAATTTTTTAATTTTTGGCAAAACTGATTCGTCAGTCTTATCGGAAATATGGCAAGGATTCCGATTTTACCGGTCGTTTCTTAAAAACACAAGAATTTTGCTATTTAGACCCGCAACACTCGATATAGCATCGCCTTCAATCCCAAAAAAGCCGTCTAATTTTGGCGGGGGTTTATTCAACAGCCAGATTATTCAAAAGGCGGATAATTCGACAGAGTAATTTGCCACGGAGTTTTCGTCAATAATTGTTTTAACCCACTTTTTGATCACGTATCGAGCTAATTTTTTTCAGGATCAGTTCTTCTTGGCTATTTCTATTGATCCTGAGAAAAATTAGCTCGATACGTGATCAAAAAGTGGGTTAAAACAATTATTGACAAAAACTCCGACTGTTGAATAATCCACTGTCGAATTATCCGGTTTTTAAATAATCCAACTGTGGAAAATTACTCTGTCGAATTATCCGCTTTTTGAATTTTCCGTCTGTTGAATAAACCCCCGCCCTAATTTTTACTGACGAAATCTGATTTTAGAACTAAATGTTCTCATTTCTGAATTTTTTTCTTGAAACCTTGCAGTACACCATTTTTCAAATGTACAAATACAAAAGACCCCAGATAACCCATAAGTACCAAAATTTTAGATTACAGCTTACCAGGAATAGCAACGGATAGTGCACACATTCCTGCAATTCTATAGATCCATTAGAATTTCACTGCTACCACTGGCCACTTCCATTTTCCTATGAAAACCAATAAAACCACTAATTGAGGATTAAAAAGAGTCAGCTTTTCAAGCAAAATAAGGAAATGGGAATAACAATGAACACAAGGCTGACAACAACAACCTAAGTCACTTATCAAAAATTAATTTACCTCAAATTCGATTTGTTTGTTTTGTGCAAACCCAGAAGTAATCAGTCGCAAAAACAGGCTGGTTAATACTAGCAAATACTCTATAAAAAGTATTTAAAACTAATTTATGGTCGTGGGATGGTTGTCACCTAATTGACTATAAGCACGAACACCTACTTCACCGCATAATTCCCAGTGGACAAAGCTGGTAGTTTGGGTTGTGAATAATAGGGCGAAAACCAGTGACAGCATCAAAGTTCTAGTTTTGAAGTAAACACACCCAGAGGAGCACGACAAAAAGTTAAATTTAGCAAGTGTGCTATTAACCACTCTTTAACAGCTTAACTTCCACTGCAGCTAAACTCACTTAGCAGCTCGTTGGTGAGAGACAGAGATAATAATTTGGCATGGCATCAAATATATAAAAAATAAGTATGGAAAGACCACGCTTATTTTGGGTAAAAAGGAAATAAATTAACCAATCCATAAAATGAGGCTATATTAGAGTGCCAAACAAGCCACCTAACTCTTAGTCTCGAGGAAAGAAATTGGTGAACTCAGTGCCCAAATAAAGAGGTAGCTAATAATTAACGAACCGGAGCTGAACAATAGACTATCATTCTAAATATTCAAATGGAAATCTCAAATTTCAAAGCTAGTAAACCATAAATCAGATTTGTCAACAAACCAGCCGGCTTGTCTAGTACTTTGAAGTCGTAAAAAATTCAGTTATAAATCCGTCTACGACCAGCTAGCATCAATTTAATAAAAAATTTGTTTCCTTCATTGGATAAAATCGTTTCTTTCGAAAATTTGCTGAGGTCAAATACACTTCAATACGACTACAGTGGGATTGTCTAAAATCGTGTTTTGAGAGCGCCAAATGCATTTTCGCCAAATGCATTTGAAAATTATCGGGGGGGGGGGGGTGGGGGTGGTATATTACAGTAGCTTTTTTTTGGGGGGGGAGTGGATATATCTCTATGTGCAATTTTGGTTCTTACGGGTTATCCGCACCACCTTTTCTTTTTATTTACAATTCAGTAATCTTTTTGTCTTTTGAAAAAACAGGTGGTGCGGATAACCCGTAAGAACCCATTGTTTCTCAATACTCAAAAAATACATGCAAAACCTTATTTTACTATTATCAAACCATCTTCAGCGTGTCCGAATTAGTTAAGAAAATAAGTTTTGGATCATGAAAACGTAAAAAAAAATTGATCCAAGTGAACGACCACTTGGATTGGTTGGTTCAGACTAAAAAATTTAAATTCCCGCAAAATTTTCTCAAAACCAAGGTTGATGGTTCGAATCTCTATGATTGCAAAGATTACTATCCAAGTGGTTTAGATACCATTTGGTATGGACCAATTCGGTATGGATCAATTCGGTGTTGATTAATTGGCATAATGCCCTAAATGGATATCCACCTGGACCAGGGATACCTACACCTAACTTTGTGTCTAGGGTGGGTGAAATCGCAGTTTTGATCCTATCAAACAGGATTTACCATACGATTTTACGAATGAAATCATTATTGTTTTTCGATTTGACCACTTTTTATTTTTTCAGGCCATCCAGGGGATATCCAGCTGACCAGGAAGTACCTACCCTGGATTTCGGGTTTGGGTGTATGAAATTGCAGTTTTGGTCCTATCAAACAGGATTTAATAATAAAGGACAGATCCGATCCCTGCTATACGTGAATTTTAAATTTTATGTTTTTAGTAGTCAACAAGATTATTAGTAACTCGAGTATAAGTAACTTGAAGATTACTTGTAACTAAAGAGTAAATAACCAACGAGTAAACCACCAAAGCATTTTTAGCGTTTGGAAAAATTAATGGGTATTTTCGTATTTGATAAAATTCCATGGGCATTTTCCGCATTTAGTAAAATTCCATTGGGCATTTTTACCGTTGGGCACTTTTACCGTTTGGCATTTTGCCGAAGAGTAATTTGCATTAGGCCTTTTCCTCATTTGGCATTATGCCAATTGGCAAGAAGATCGCACCCGTTTCTCAGAATCTAAAAAACACGCGGTTTTCTCATGAATTCGGGGTGGAGAAACGCGAATATGATGTTATCCCCTCCGCCTGATCACTCCCGTGGGGGATTACACAGTTAAGCCGTAAAATGATAGATAACGCTTTTCTGTCATTTTTTCTGTGAAAAGTTTTCGCATTATTTATTCAAATAAATTATCTAAAGCTCAAGTGAGATCACGTTTCATATGATTGAAAATCTTAAAAATCCGGTGTATGTGAAGGCCGCTCTTAGTTGATAGGTAAGATGTAGTGTAGGGCTGCATTTCATTGTTTCAAAAGGTTTTACATACAGGGTGGCGCAAAAAAATTCGGCCACCTTAAAAAAATTGAAGTAGGTAACTTCGTGCCGTCGGCTTCCGATTTTTGGGTGGCAAGCCCTCGGAAACCTCCTCAACAATGCCGGCTGTGATAAAGAAAAACACCACAAAGCTCCTAGGTAGCTTGGATAACCACTGCCAGCGATTTTCCTGGGGAAATAGATATGTGGCTAGGAGCTTTTCAGGGAGGCGCGTTTTCTTGGGCCACCATGTAGAAGAATAAATGCGTCTGCAATGACAGTCAAATAAGTTAGACATACCTAACAATAGCATGAAGAATTGTCAAAAAAAAATTAATAAACCAATTTTAGATAAATATATGATTCGTGCAAAAGAGGGTAACTTTGGTTAGTTATTAAATGATTCACCCAACTGTAAAAAAGACCAGGCATGATACACATTTTATTACAAACACCTATAGTGCCAACAACAATCATAATGGCAAAACAAGATGAACTAAGGCCGATAAGTGCCATTGATGATAGCCAATTGAATGAGCTGATGTCGCTTATAGTCATCAAACATTGGCGTGAGAAGGCGCTGGATATTGGCAGAGGCACGATGAAGCTTCATATCACACACGTGTTCATTGGCATCTTCAGCAGTGATCGAAACATGCAAGGCGTCCTTGAGATGCTCCCAGCCAACAGCATTGCGAAGCTTAGACTCACGAATAGGATCCTAGAAGAAGAGGTAATGGACGTAATAAAACAGTCGTAATTCTACCTTGACAGAGCCCTTGCCACGAATGAGGATCTTACAGCCGGTGAGAGCTTCCAAACGACGCACCGAATTTCCGCGTGGACCGAGAATTCTTCCTGAAAAACATAATCAGGTGCAAAATTTGCAAACAACCCGAACCTATGAAGTTGTAAGAAGGATGCTCGGGTATGTAGATCTTGTGATTCTTCGTAAACAGACGAACCTGAAATAAGATAGGGGTTACGGTAGGAGGACAAATGCTTAAACACTTACGCCATCGACAGAGAAGCCAAGCACATCATCGGGAGACATACTATTGCTGAATTGGCCAGTGAAAGGCGAGAAACGATCATTGCTTCTTTGACCAGCACCACAAGCAGTTGACATATAGCTTCTCGGCAGACGACGACCAACCAAAGAGACATCTCCGTAGCCACCATTCCCATCCACCAAATTGTTTACAATGCTGTTGTAGTTGGCAGACGAAGCGATAAGCTCTTCCGGAAACACGGTCAGACGACGGACGCCAGGCGAAGGAGCAGCATGGAGATGCGACAGAGATTTGATCGGTGAAGACAATGAGATCTGAGCGCGCACACGATCCGCTTCACGGTTGATGAGACGACGAGTATGGCTGCTCTTGAAAGGAAACACACTCTCGCTCTGAACCAATTCTAAGCAGCTCAACTCATATAGCAATTCTTCGATGTAGCTAAAAGGTAAGTTTGGTCATATGGATTTATTAAATAGCCTCTGCAAAAAGTGAAACTCACACGGCAAGATTTTTTGGCGGCGGACTGCTCTTTGTCATCAGATCCTTTTTCTTCTTCTTGTTGTTGTTCTGTACATCAGATGGCGGTGTGGCACTGCTGGTCTTATTGTTCTGTGTTGGAGCACTGATCGCATTTGGCGGAGAGGAAGTACCACAGCTCATCTTTTCTTCGTTGAATCGTCGGATAGCAGAATTGACTTTTTTCGGAGTCTCCACGGAAGCAGCTTCCCCAGACTTTCTTCTTCGTGACTTAGCCCTCTCGGAAGAATCTTTCTTTTGCTTAGCAGCTATTGGCGAGGAATCCATTGGCTTGGAAACAGGAAGCTTAGCGACACCAGCAGCTTTGGCCACTTCTTTCTTCAAAGCTTCGACGACGTCGGCCTTTGCAGTAGATGCCTCTTTCTTTGCATCAGACTTGAACGGCAAACCTTCTTTCTTCATTTCTTGAGCAATTTTAACGAGAGCAGTCACAAGAGCGGCACTTTCGAAACAACTTCAAGCAAGACTAAATATCGTTGACATCTAATTATTGAGCACAGCCTTTTTGCAATTTTGTCATGGAAAGATTTGAGGTTTTCTATTCAAAGAAAAAGATTATTTTGCAAAGTTTTTGAGATAGAACTTCTAGGCTAGAAGTTTCAGACTGGAATATGAATCTGATTGTCGTCATTGGGGGTGTTCATAGTCCGGGTCAACTTTTTCTTAAATTCAAAAAATGTCAATATTCTTCTGAATATTTATCTATTTTGATATTCATGACCCTAGGGCAACTTTTTGAGCTCTACACGAAAATATAGACAGTTTTTCCGAGTGATTTATTAAAATTCGACGCAGAAAAATCGGAGGATAAAAATAGTTGAGGGTCAACTGGGGTCAACTTGGGGTTAACATTTTTCAAAATTTTGTAGAAACAAGATTTCAAATTTCTGTAAAAGCCATCTTGTAGACATCAAAAAGTTGATGGGGGGTCAAAAATGTCATATTTGGCACTTTTTTTTTTTCAAAAAATTGATATTTTAAAATTTTAACAAAAGTTGACCCCTAAAAAGTTGAGGGTCAACTCGACTATGATCACAGCCATTATCGTATCTAGGGATGAGAAATTCATCCTATTCCTTATTAGGAGCGAAAAAATAGGAGCGAATAGGATGTTTTGATCCTATTCGCTCTTTAAATATCCAGCTTGATCCACATCCTAAAATATCTTAATATGAATGTTTGGACTAGAGGATCCCAATTAGGATCAGGATTTTTCTAACGCCGGCGTTTAGATTTGCAGGCGTTGAAAGGCGTTTAATAGCCGCCGGCGAAAACGCCGGCGTTTAAAAGGCGTTACGCCGCAACGAAAACAAACGCCGGCGTTTGTTAAACGCCGGTCTATATGTAACAATTTTAAGATTTTTCAGGGTTTGAAAAATGATCCACGTGGAGAATTGATAGAGCAAATACAATATAAAATTAAACTTTATGCAATAAGAACTTATAAAAATGAATTTTATGTTAATAATACTCCATTTTTTTACTTAAAACATTAAGGAAAGAATTTTTGCCATCAAAATCTAAACGCCGGCATAATGCCGGCGTTACGCCGGTGTTCAGCTTTTCCGGCGTTTAATAAACGCCGGCGTTACGCCGGCTGCCCGGCGTTAGAACAATCCTGATTAGGATTCTCCAATCATAACATTTTAATTGGGATCATTTTGAGTTAAGTATCCTAATTAGGATACTCTACTATATAAAAACTCCTAATTAGGATCCTTTAGTTAAAACATCCTAATTAGGATGTTTTAGGATCCTAGCAGGATGTTTTAGGGGCGTATAGAATTTTAAAATCCTTATTTATCCCAATTAAGATAAAATTCTCATCCCTAATCGCATCAAGTCGAAAATTTCTAATTTTCGACGTAAAAAGTTGAAATAGACGCGATGAGTGAGAAAGGAATTTTTAATTTAAAAAAGTTGACCCGAGCTGGATCTGGTATTTTTTCAGCTGTACAGTGGTATACGTTTAAATTTGATGGAGGAGCATAAAAAAGCATACTTATTGATGACAGTGGCAATTTTTCAAATTCAAATGCGTGCGTCACACTTTTGAAAGTGCCGCACTCGTGCGTTACACGGAGAAAAGGTGGGGGACCATATTTTCGTCTTGAACTTTTTTATGAGTGTTTTATCTTATCCGACAAAAGTCTTTCGCCTCATTTTTAAAAGTAGTGTATATTCATCAATATCAGATTGTACGCAAAAATAGTGAAAACCAGGTTAAAAAAAATTGCTGGACGCACGTGTGTGCACAACCGCACATGTGTGGGAGAGAAACGATTCGTATTCAGAGAATTCGTATTCGGCTTTTTTGGTATTCGGCCTTTTTCGTATTTGCAAAATTCGTATTGGGCTTTTTTCTATTCGCAATATTCATATACGGCTTTTTTCGTATTCAGCCATATTTGTATCCTAACTAAATTTGGTTACCGTATTTCTTCTAATTGCCGCACATGTGCGCTTATTTATCAATCACCCAAAAATCGGAAATTTCTGAATTCGATCTTGAGATTTTCGGGTGCTCAACCAGGATCTAAAAAGTGGAATCGGTAGAGCTCGTGGAGTTAAGAAAACGCATCAAACAGCTGATCAACATATTCACTCTGCTTGGAGATATAAATCCTCAAAGTTGGGGGTGTGCGGTTATTAGAGACTGTGCGGCAATTAGAAGAAATACGGGCGCTAGTAGCGAATACCCCCCCCCCCACAAATTTTTTTTCAAAATCAGGTTTTAACTATTTCTAAGTAATTCTTATGCGCTGAAAACGATGAAAAAAGTGTTTTCGGCATTTTCTGACCTAAAAAGTTAAATTTTGGAAAAAAAATTTTGACCAAAATTCGACTTTTTGCCTTGGGGACCAAGGTAAACCACCTGAAAATGGTACCTAGAGTCTTAAAAAGATGGGATTTGAACATAGTTTTGTTAGCTGGGGCCTACCGCATAAAGAAACTCTGGTATGCATGATTTTTTCGTGCATCCAGAGTCACTTTCGAGTGATTTGTGTCTAAGGTATGTGGGTGTGCGCATCTCAACTCCAAGCCCCCAAGCCCCCTGCGCCCCCGAAGGGGGCGCAGGGGCTTGAGAGCTAGAGATGCGCGCACTCACTTACCTTAGACATGATTCCGAGAAAGACTCTTGATCATAAAATGCATAAAGAGACTCTTTTTGCCTAGCTCCAGTGACAAAACGAGGTAGAATACCTTGGTCCCCCAAGGCAAAAAGTCGAATTTTGGTCAAAATTTTTTTCCCAAAAATCAACTTTTTCAGATCAGAAAATGCCCGAAAACACCTTTTTATCGTTTTCAGCGCATTAGAATTACTTAGAAATGGTTAAAACCTGATTTTGAAAAAAAATTTGTTGGGGGGGGGGGTATTCGCTACTAGGGTCGAAATACGGTATTTGTATAAATAAGCTATGCCGAGCTTACTCATACAAATGACTGAATTCAGTTAGAATACATAAAGCCGAATATGAATATTGCGAATACGAAAAAAGCCCAATACGAATCGTCTTTCTCCCCATGTGTGTACCCCTTAAAACTACATTTTTCGAAATTTAAGACCGAAAATTTTCTTAAAAATACCCCGAAATTGGGTTCTGGGTCCTGAATCAAATTCTGGTCCTGAGGCAAGTTTTATCCGTAACTGGGTATGATTGCTCACTTTGTATCTGTTTTTTGTAGCCACAGCTTTTATACACATTTTTCTTGTTGGAGTTGAGCAAAACTATCATTTTGTATTGCGTCACCCTGTAGAATGGAAGAAAGACAATAAACTATGTAACTTAATTTACTTTAATAAAGACAGGTAAAAGGCGTTTATTGATATTACACTTTTCACTTCTCTTCTCGAAGTGGTTGCAAAGAAGATGGAAATGTTTCTACTCCTCCTTTTCTTCATTTCTAGATAATGACCACAGCGATTTGTTTGCATTTTTCTACTGTTCAATACGACTAAATAAATCATACCTGTTGCTTTTTGTTGTTGTATGTTTGATCCACAATTAATTAATGAAACTTAGACAAATTGGGAAGCGAAATCACACTTTAATGTGGATGCCAATGCTCTGTTACTAACTCATAAAAGTTGTAAAACCATGAGTTTTCGAAGTGAACCTTTAAAGTTATGCCAAATGATCGTTCAAAAAGGTAGGTTCGAATATGATTTACAACGGAACCGTTCGAACTTTGCCTTACGAACCTCCCATTTAACCTCCTTTCATAATCTTTTAGGTATTTCGATGCCCTGAATACGAAAAACAGGCGTAAAACCACCTCTAGATTCGACTAGATTTTTTATATTTTTTTTGATGTTTTAGTCTCCTGAGCTGATTTTTCAACGACTTGGAATCTTATAAGATACAGCTTGGGGACCAAGGCATCCATAAAGAATTATGAAATTCAACCCAGGGATAACTATTCTCCTCTCTTTTCCTGTTCACATCTTGATTCAAGATTCTTGAATAGCTGGAAATTTTTTAAGAGCAGCTAAAATATGGACTTTGCAGAGGGCACTTTAAATGGTTCCCTTGTTAATAATGCGCAGTTGAGATAGTAATAATTTTTATTTGATTCAGACGCTGCCTATGCCTGCGTAGTTGAGCTAGGTCAGAAAGCATTAATCCAATTTAAAGACGTAATTATTGTGCACCTATAGTGTTTTCATTTAGTCACAAAAATAGTTTTAGCTAAATTACAAGATGAGCATCTTCCAACGAACCTATGTTCGTGAAGTGCGGCGTTGCACAGAACTAGAGCGATGCATAAGTGAGTGTTCCTCGAAGGCTCATTCTAGTCACATGTTTGTTTTAGGATACATAGAAAAAGAGGTTATTGATGGAGGTGCTAAGAATCACATTCCTGTACGTATTTCATATATTTTTTTATTGCTTTTTGAAGTCGTAAATTTTAGCCAGTGGATGTGACCAACACAGAAGTTTCTTTACAACGAGAAATGTATGACCTGGAGGTAAACTTAAAATTTATTTCCTACTCATTATTTGTCATTTGAGACCCGCCTTTATGACCTGGAACGAGACATCCGACAGTTTTTGCAAAATGAAGCTCAGTTGAAGCGCAACATCAATGACCTTAAGCAATGCAAAAGTGTCTATGAAAAGTGGAAGCTTTTTTTAAAGTTGTATGTTTAACAGCCGTTGAAAGTCTTTTAGTGCCCATTTATTTAAGCATATTGAAAATACGGCTAAAACGGAGCTGGAAAATGATTTGGAAGAGATTAATGATGTTGTGAGTTTCTTGTCCAAATGACTATTTGCTATTGGCGCTGAGAATATCTGACTAAATTAAGGGGACTGCATTGACTCCTTTACTAGAACAGCAAGAAACTCCCTGGTTTATTGCTGGTACAATTGACTCCCAAAAACAGCATTCTTTTGAGCGTGTTTTATGGAGGGCCTGCCGGCGAACTGCTTTTGTGCGCACTGCAGAGATTGACACCTGCGAATTTGTGGATCCAGATAGACCTGTTGGTTTCTATATTGCTAGAAATCGCGAAAATTGGTAAAAAAAAATATTTAGGGGAAAACTATTTCTAAATCTGTTTTCATCATTTTTTCAATGGCCGCAAACTGCAGGACATTGTAAATCGAGTGTGTGATGGGTAAGAGGTTGAAAATACATTAGTTATATAAATTCACTGTAAAGTAGTGTTTCACTTTACAAATTTTTCATCGGATTCCATTCGCAATAAGAATTGACTAGCTTAGTTGGTACTTTGCAGCGCTGCAAAAGATCTTATTAGTCAGACAAGGAAAGTTAAGTGTAAACAAATTTAAACGGCTCTGCAAGGCATTTTTAACGCAGAAAACGAACTAATGGTGAGAGAAAAGTGATATAAAAGACATTTTTTGTAACATCGCAGAAGACCTTGTTAACTCAGTTTTTCTGGCTCAAATTTCTTTTTGGCCTATCTTATTCTCTGACTGTTTTTGAGCAGCTTAAATTTGGCTGTAGGTGAACACACCCGTCAAAATGTGTAAATCTTCCGCCAAATTTTTAAAACTTATTGTTCTCGGTGTTTACTTTTCAAATTTTTCATTTTTTTGCACTAGCATGTAGCCCTGAATCTTTAGTTTCTCATGAGCTATCAACTGACTGACTACAATATTGAAAAAATATTTTAACGGGAGATTCACACATTTTGACGTGTATTTTTAATTTTAACCATTAATTTTGGTAAACTTTTTTGAATACGCGCGCTTTAAAAAAATATTGTTGAAAATTTTCCAGAAGTGAGTCGTTTTCTTTCTGAGTATTTGTCAGTTTTTTTGAGTCTTATATACGGGGTGACCCAAGATTTCTGGCCACTTTCAAACATCCTCAACTTTTTCTAGATTCTGAAAGCGCAGAAGTAATCAGAGTTGCAAATAAATTTTTTTGTGTATTTCACATGGTATACCTAAAAACCTGTATGTAATTATAAGTCATTCTGCGTTTACAGAACTAAAAAACGTGGACTAGAAAAAAGTTATGGCTCTTTGAAAGTGGCCAAAAATATTGGGACACCCCGTACAAACAATATACTATCCGACACAGAATGGAAAAGACTTTTATTCTGTTATAAGAGATTTAGCATGTCAGAAAACTCATTTCAAGAAAATGGTATTTAAACAGGGCTCCCAGACTTACTTTTTAAAAAGATTTGTCCTTTTTTGAGACCCCAAATCTTGTTATTTTTAAGGTTTTTAGTCAAAATCTTTTTTTTCGCTTCAAAATGGCAGTATGCACTGGATAAAATGATCCTTTTCATCAAAAATGTTCAAAATGTCCCTTTTTTACCCAAATATCCTTTTTCGAAAAAAAAAACTTGAGAGCCCTGCCTTTGAATATGAAGAAAATTCGAAGACTTTTTTTATCTTAAAAAAGCATTTATACAAGTTAGAAAGGGGCACCTTAATTTTAAAAATTTTCGTTTTTTATTAGAAACCACCTTGATTTTTACGTCGAAAATGCGAAAAAAATTGGTTTTAGAACTTTATGAACTAATATATGCACTAATATCTATGTTCTAGATTCAGCGCAAAACAATACTCATGTCCCAAGACATCTAAAGAAAGACAGCTGGCACTGGCGGATATTTTGATAGGCATTCATGACCTAAATCTGGTCATCCAAACCACAGAGAAACACAAATTGGAGGTACTTTTTTCAAAATAACTTTTGCTTTGGTACTTATGTAGACTGCCCTTCCCCCCCCCCCCCCACCAACAAAAAAGACGCTATAAGTTATTTTTTCTGCTTAACATGATAAAAGAAACATTTGTAAACAGTTTCAAAATTTGAAGTTTTCTCAAAATTTTTTTACTCTAACTTCTCAAAGCCAGATGGGATTTTTAGGGTAATTTAAAAACAACCGTTTAGTCATTCCTCACATATTTAGGCTTAGACAGGGACAGGCCAGCGTATGTTAGGACAGGCTTAAACGGCAACCGGACATTTAGCATAATTCGTGCAATTTGTCCGCGGACATTTAGCATAAATTTTCGGTATAATTCGGTTGTTTTGCCCGAATCATACCGAAAAATTATGCTAAATGTCCGCGGACAAATCGCACAAATTATGCTAAATGTCCGGTTGCCGCTTAAACATGTTTCTCAAAAATAAAAACGTAAGAAAAACATGTTTGAGTGAGTTCTAACAAATGCTGGCGTACCCTTGCCTAAGCCTGAAAATTGAGGCCCCTCGGGGCAGTCTACAAAAGTACCTTTTTTCACAACTTCACACGAAACAAACTTATTGTAGTTGCTGCGAGGTGCTGCTTTTGAACTGCCCGAATGGGTGCGTCAAGTGCATCTACAAAAGTGCATTTACCACACACTCAACCTATTCACCTTCGACACCAGTGGCAATTTTTTCGTGGCCGAATGCTGGGTTTTGGAGCGCAAAATGGATGCTGTGCTGCAGACTCTGCAACGAGGAGTGGTAGGCCATCCATTAATTTGTAGGGTCGCCTTTTTACTGCAAAAATTTTCCCTTAAAAGTTATTGGAAAAATAATTTTTTTTAGCGAAAAAAGGTTGAAAAGGATGAAATTCAAAATGGCCAAAATTAGAATACCGTATTTTCTCTATTAATTACCCCGGGTAATTATTTTTCAACCCCTGAAAAATCGAAAAAAAAAAATTCGATTTTGAGATTTTTGGGTGCTCAACAGTGTTTTCAAAAGTCATAGGCATAGTGTCAAAGTCATAGTCATAATTTCAAAGTCATAGGCATAATTATACTAGAATTTTGACTGTAATTATGCCTATGACTTTGAAATTATGCCTATGCCTATGACTTTGACACCATGTCTATGACTTTTGAAAACACTGGTGCTCAACCAAAATCTAAAAAGTGGAATCAACTAAGTTCGTGGTGATTAAGAAAACGCAAAAAACAGATTTGCAAAATAATTTTTCTGAGCTGAGATACAGGGTGCCTATGGGGGGTAATTAATAGAGAGGAGGTAATTATTAGAGAGGGGGTAATAAATAGAGAAAATACGGTAAAAGGTTTAGGAGAAATCAGGAGGACATGTGCGACCAATTATGAATGTCCTAGAGACAGGCGAGGCGCGTCCCACTTACAACCGCAACAACAAGTTCATGAACGTCTTCCAGAACATTGTTGACTCTTATGGGATTGCATCTTATAGGGAAATAAATCCTGGTGAGTATGATCGACCATAAAATTAATTGGCAACCTCTGTGTTTCAGCTCCATTCACCATAATCACCTTTCCATTTCTATTCGCGGTCATGTTCGGAGATCTGGGCCATGGAATTATTTTGCTACTAGCTGGATTGGCATTTATACGCTACGAGAAGGTTATTCTCGAAATGAGGATTAAAGATGAGGTATTTCATCTTTTTTCTGTTTTACAAGATGTTCTAATATTTCGACAACATGAAACGGTCATAAGATTTTGTAGAAGTCGAATTAACCCCTTTTCCACGGGTATGAAAATTAACCTAAAAATTTCAATTTTTTTTTTCTTTGGAAACATCATATACAGGGGTAAAAGTACCGGTTTTATTATAAAAATGTTGTGTCAAAAATTGCATTTGATAATGAAAAATATGAGATTTTGCTATTTTCGTTAGTTTTACACGTGGAATTCTTTGAGGCAAGGTACAGGATGCAGGCCTGCATTACATTTTTCGCATTTCTTGTTAGTTCTCCCATCACAAACCCCGCAGTGAAGAGATAAGTCTGTTGTGCCAATCCAATGATTGTACCCGTCAAGCCGCACACTCTCATTTACTCGCTTAGAAGTTAGTTATCTATCTTGGGATAATCTTCGGCCGGGTCCTGTGGGTGGACTTCCATATGTTTGCATATAGGAGGTGGCAACGTAGCGGCGAAACTGGAGGTAGTCCCACTTAGGGTGGACTTTTCTATACAACTGCCAGGCGTTGTGCACTGCAGTATCTACTCCAAAGCAGAAGCACGACCACCACCACTTCTTGGAGCCAATGGAAACCCTATAGTTATTGATATTTTGGTCCATTATGTCCACACCACCCATGTGCTTGTTGTAGCAGGCTACAGTGTTTGGCTGCTCGATCTGGATCCTTTTCTTTTCCTTGGCCGACCAACGGCTTACGGAATGCATTGGATCCAGGTCGTCGATATCTTTTTTGTGTCCATTCCCTGGACTTCGAATAGCCGGCTAGCGTGTCTGGATCTAAATTTTCTGTCCTATAATTATAATACACAATTACTGCAAAATACCTTGTGCAGGCACAACTTTCTCTACTACTGGCGCTGCCGGCTCCTCATCAACACTCTCCTACTCATCGCCCACTTCTACTTCTTCAACTTCCATGGCTTCCTCATCAGAGTCCTGTGCTTCCGGAGGGATCCCCAATGATAAAGGGGAAGTGACTTCCTTCCTTCTTTCTTCAAAATAACCAGCTGTATATCAAAAGAACTATATCAACTAAGAGAAAAAAGAAGCATAAACATATGCTAATAGGATGACTCATAACTCTTCTTTCTACTGATAAAACACTATTTTTGATATCATTTTTACAACAAAACCAATAATTTTACCCCTATATACAACGTTCCCGAAAAAAAATAAAAATTCAAATTTTTTTGAAAATTAATTCGGGCAAAAATGGGTTGAAGGACCATGAAACTTGATAAGCACAGCAATTTGTGAACTATGAATTTGCGCGGGACCAACTTAATTTGGTCAACGATGTTTACAAATGATTTTTTGTGTTCACAAATGATTTTTTGGGGACACGGACGTTTCCCTGTAAGCCGTTTCCCTGTAAGGAACGACAAGGAGCTGTAGCGTGTAGGAAAATTTTGTAGACTCAACTTTTGATCAGGGATCGAACTATATCTGAAATAATACCCTTTGGGTATCCAAATGGTAGTAGGGAAGTATTATTACCCAGAAAGTAGCACTCAGATCATAGTGGGGTGAGATCAAGAGGTATCCATGTGATGGTACCAGTGTCGAGGTACACAGGTACCCACATGGTGGTACCCAGTTAGTTAAACTTAGATAATGATACTTATGGCCGCAACTTTCGTTGTAGGGGTAACTAAGAACAACCGCCCCCCCCCCCCTTTTTTGACGGGTGAAATTAATATATTCAGGTCGTACTCGAGCGTAAAAGTTGAAGCGCACCCCTACTGCAAAGAGTATGAGCTCTCTTGCCGTAAAACAGGGCGGTGCATATTCAGAAAACCCCAATTCCTTGCGCTGTGGAGTGTGCTGGTCTTTCGACGCGAAGCGGCGAAATACGCTCCGCATTTATACAAAAAAAGTTATAATAATAAGCGCAACATAGTCAACTCACACCCCTCGATTTTAATACTCTTTGGAGGGGGATGCACTTCATATACTGTCGTACTCGAGTCATTTGCATGGTGATACCCAGTTGATCAATTATCTAGGTGTTATCCAGGTGGTGGTACGGAGGATTTAGTATAATAGACCTTTTTTAATGCGCATAAGACTATTTGATAAGGTGTATCAGACTGTATTGGCAGGCGGATCACTAATTGGGTAATGCCTAAGCACCTCAGTACCACCACAACCAGTACTTTCACGTACTTCCTTCGCTCTCCTTTCGGGCGTTGCATGTCACACTGAAAATTACATGAAAACGTGAAAAATGAAGCGCGGATTAAAAATAAATTGAAGTCGCGTTCTATTTTACGAGAAACTGTTTTTACAGGGAAACGTCCCCCACAGGGAAACGGCTTACAGGGAAACGGTTTTACAGGGAAACGTCGCGTACCCGATTTTTTGTGTAAATTTGATTTTTGCTTATTAGTGAGCATAGAACACGATCCTCTAGTAAATAACTGTAGAGCAACGGAAGTCCACTAACTCGTCCTATCTGGCATTATTTTGAAACAAATAAGATGCAAACGAAAAATAATTCATAAGCATTATTGACCAAATTAGGTTGCTCCCGCGCGAATTCAAATTTAACAAATTGCTGTGCTTATCAAGTTCCATGGCTTTTTAATGGATTTGTTCCGAGTATGCATTTTTGTGGTATGTAATGTAAAATTACAATTTTCGCTTGATCTGCGGTATGGCTTAGGCCTATCCAAAGTCATCCACATACCCGGACCAAAACAGAGGGTGTACCAAGCGAAATTTGTATTTTTAACATTATAGTATATGCTCTAAATAAATCGATAAAAAGCCGCATGTCAGAACTTGTATGAAAACTTTTGGCTGTTTTAAGTTCTTAGGACACTCTGCACTTTACAAGCTTGACTATATTCATATTTTGCAGATATTTAACACGTTTTTTAATGGCCGCTTCATCATTGTATTGATGGGCTGTTTCTCAGTGTATGCTGGCTTGATGTATAATGATATTTTTTCCAAAAGCTTCAACCTATTTGGCTCTAAGTGGGGAATGTATTTAAAGTAAGTTGATTATTTTTCTCCATAAGATAATGCTGTAAAATTCAAGCCATATTCTTCGAAACTTTTATTTTAGCCCCTGGGAGCTTGAAGGTCTGCGCAATAAAACTTTAATCAAACCATTCTCTATAGCTCTTGATCCGGCATTAGCCAAAACAGTAATCTTTTACAGTTTCTTGTCCATTTGAAATACTTCACAGGTAAAGTAAATATCTAAAAATTATTAAGGGAGAGGTCTACTATGTCGGCGTAGATCCGATTTGGTATCTGGCGGAAAACAAACTCAACTTTGTCAACTCAATGAAAATGAAGCTGTCAGTGGTGCTCGGTATTTTTTTTCAAACAATTTGATGAAATTGTGTGTGCCCCATTTCCAGGCATTGCACAAATGACTTTTGGAGTTATCCTTTGTTTCTTAAACGCCAAGTGAGCAAACAATAAATTTAATTAGTGATGGCAGTCAGGCTAAAACTGGATTTAAAGTCTAGGTTCTTTCGATCCTACATCAATATGTTCACTGTAGCTATCCCCCAGATCATCTTCTTGTCCTCCATCTTCATCTACCTGTGTGTCCTCATTTTTGTCAAATGGATCTATTATTCTGCGGAGCCAGCAGATCTGTTTGGTTATTCCTATCCAGGTTAGCTAGTTTTGTCTGTCTAATCCTACTATAGAATATTTGTGTTTGCAGGTAGCAACTGTGCTCCATCCTTGCTCATTGGTCTCATAAATATGTTTATGTTTCGAAAACGCCGGAAGGGGTTCATAGATCCACAGACCAATATGCCTTATTACAACTGCCATTTGAGTCAATGGTACCCCCACCAGGTGGGCTTCATTCAATACCACTTCATTCTCTGATCTCATTGTGTTCTAGGCCAAAGTGGAAGCCACCTTAGTGACTATTGCTTTGTTGTGCATTCCAGTCATGTTAATGGGAAAACCACTAGGTAAGCTATTCAGCAAACAAGATGCAGGGACCAGGAACAGGAAGGTTAGCACAAGAAAGCTCAACAAATCTAAAAATGTGGCAAGTTTTGTGCATATTAGACAGTCATTATTTGATTGTTTTCTAATAAATTAGATGGCTTTAGAATGTGCGTGTGACCATTGATTCCGAAGAAGCAGAACTAATTAGTCCAGTGGTGAGTGCTCAACCAGATGCTGAGACACCTGAGCATAATGGATCCACCTTCAATCCAAAAGCATCAACCAAAAAACACAAACCCGTAGAAGAGGGCGTCAAGGCAAATGGCGATGAAGCAGACATGGTCAGATTTTTTATTTAGCAAACTTTTTAAGTAAAAGAACAGTCAGGCATACCTTGTTAGGCATGATTTACTAAGAAGTTAGAAAATAGACGACTCCACAAATTTTTAATATTATTGAAAGAGGATAGAAAGACAGAGCTCTTATACGTCCAAAAAAATTATCCTTTTTGGGTAAAACATCGTTTTTTTCCCAAATTTCTTTTTCTTAAAAAAATTTAAGAGCCCTGTGCTATGATTATATGTTGTTTGAGCATAAAAAGCCATTTTATAGGGGTGACTATATTTGAAGTTGAAAAATAACGGGTGGGTCAAAAGTCCTTGGTAGATTTTTGGGCTCATTTTTGGAAATTAAAAATTGCGTTAAAATATAGTATTTGGGTCGAGGGATCCGTCCGCCCGTCACATTTTTTATGAATTTATTGTTTTACAACCAATTTTTGGCCAGTTTTTGCAATTTTATGTCTAATATCTTTCCGGAACCCTTAAAGGGCCATTGCCGTCTCCGACAACGGTTGTCCCGCGCCAATTCAAATTTTTTTCTTCATCGTTGGATTTACGTACGAAATTTTCAACTTTATTTCTAACAAAACTATGCCTAAAATTAAATTCTAGGCCTTGCTTTGTTAGAAACCAAGCTCAAAAATCCGTACAGAAGTTGAATGATTAGGCAAAAAAAATCGAATTGGCGGGGGACAATTCAAAGCAGGTGGCAATGGCCCTTTAAGTACAAAATTGACTTGAGTTCAGATCAAACATTTTTTCTTGA
The DNA here is from genome assembly GCA_004194705.1 of Ditylenchus dipsaci. NCBI lineage: Eukaryota > Metazoa > Nematoda > Chromadorea > Rhabditida > Anguinidae > Ditylenchus > Ditylenchus dipsaci. The sequence goes on along the minus strand of SADC01001325.1, from coordinate 431,591 downwards.
TCAAAAAATGTAGATAGAGTCTATTTTTGCCACGGCCCAGTTGAAAAACATGGTGAGGCAGGCGAAGAATACAAGCATTTTGAATTTTTAACGTTCTGCCATAAAAGTGGCCCCCTTTCATTCCCTTCTCCTCCAAATACAGCACTTAATAAAATTCAAAAGGCGCCAATTTAAATTTTTGAAATTTTGACTAAAAAACCATGATAACCATGATACCCCCTGTGGTTCGAATTTTTTTTCTCAGAATCAAAAAAACGCGCTGCTTTCTCATGAAATCGGGGTCGAGAAACACGAATATGACGTTATCTCCTCCACCTGATCAGTCCCCGTGGGGGGGGGGGATTCGTCACTGCAACCACAAAATTTTGGCTTTCTTTTAAGCACGAACGCGTATTATTGAATTTGCTTCTAAAAAAATTTTTGGGTGGATTTTTGTGTTCATGCCCACTTTTCTGCAATTGTTTGCGAACTAATGTCAGATATCTCTGCAGTAACCTTAAGTATAACATTTTGGCTTTCTTTTAAGCCCAAAAACGTATTATTGAACTTGCTTCTAGAAAAAATTTTCCTTGCCCTCCAAATTGGTGATGGTGGATTTTAGCCCGGATTTGAGGTGGATTTTGTTGTTCAACCCCACTTTTCTACCAGGTAGGGTAGATAAATGGCCAGTTAGGGTGGGTAGGTAGCTGGATAGGATAGTTAAGTGTTCAGGTGGAATCTCTACAGTCAATTTTTGATATAACGTACACCCTGGGACCAGGTCAGGTGTACGTTATAGTAGGCGAAATAGGCGAAGAAAAGCGAGGATAGGCAAGGGTAGAAGAGGATAGGCGGCGGTAGGCGAGGGTAATCGAGGATAGGCAAGGGTAGGCGAGGATAGATGAGGATAGGCGAGGATAGGCGAGGTTAAGCGAGGTAGAGTAGGTGGGTTAAAAGGTAGGGTGGACGTTCTACCCGAACAACAGAGATAGTATCCGAAACACTAATGTTCCCGAATGACGTAGGCGCATGCAGACCGTAGTTTTAAATAATAGGTTTTGTAGGCAGAGAAATTGTCTACAAGTCTGTATATTCACTTTTTATTTTACTCATTAAATGACGCAATACAATTACGCATCTCTTCGAGGCCGGGATCGAGTTGTGGGGCTTGGAGCAGGCCTTTTTTTGGAGGTGTGGCCAGCAGAAATAATTCATCACGTTCTAGTCAGGCGAGTCGGGAGCCCAGTGCCCTTTGATGGCTGCGTTCTCACCCCAATGAGAGTCAACTTTGATGAAGTCCGGGTAGTTATGGGGACTGACGTACGACTCGGTACAACAAATGACTCCATACACCTAGGGTTTGACAATGGGTAAATACCCAGGTATTTACCCGGGTAAATACCCGGTATTTACCGGTAAATACCCAGAGATTTTACCCGTAGTATAGAAATCGGGTAAAATCATTACTAAGGATTTTGCGAAAATACTATATTTTTACAAAATTTTTGTTTTTATTTGATTTGTCTCAAAGCGAATTCAGAAGCCAGAAAGTGTTTTAGTCTTAGCATAAAAATTTTTATGCGTTTCACTGCACTTTTTTCGTTTTTAGCGTTTCTTTCGAAATTGCGAAATTAGCGATTAGCAATTAGCGAAATTGAATAAATCAAGGAAACTAACACTGTTAACGATGATTTTGAATTGTTTATGCATGAATTTGATTGATTCGTTATGATTTCTCGAATAAAAGTTGGTTATGGATTTTACCCGCCTTTCGGGTAAATACCCGGGTAAATAGCCGAGATTTTACCCAAAAAGATTTTACCCGGCTAATTACCCAACCCTAGGTACACCGACTCAGTACAAGTACGACTCAGTACACCGACTCGGTACAAGTATGACTCGGTACACTTACTCGGTACAAGTACGACTCGGTACAACGAGTCGGTACAATTTTCACCAATTCTTCTACAGGAGCGTTTCAAGATAACGGTGCATTTTCCTAATATAGCGCTCACCACGAGATATTCCATCATTGGTTGACAAAAAATCAAGAAGATTTTCCTGAAAAAGAACGTTGTATTCAGTTTGCATGCAGTCCAAAGATTTGTAACTACCTTCAGCTCCAAAATACGTCTAGTGACTTCAGCGTGATATGTTCCTTGTCGTCTCGGGGGCTGTCTTCCTTCAAATACATTCAACAAGTCTAACTATTCAATGGGCGTTATCTAAAAATTCATCTTGAATAGTTGATAATCGACTCCGTGTATTTAAAAATTTACCTGCTTGAAAGCAACCATTTAACGGCCTAACTTCGAATTCACAGAGAAATGAAGTCGCTGCTTGCTGTGATAACTTTTGGCGTGATTAGTACGCGGACCACAGTAACCAAATAGGCAAAATATTTCACTGAGAGATAGCCAAGTATTCCTAAACAAATTGTGTGCACGAAAACAAAGACACTCAAATACTCAAAATTACTCAAAATATCGAAGAAGAGAGTCCATTTCGTTCTCAACGTCCAGAACGAAATTGGCATCGCGGATAACGTTACGAATCAACTGAAGGCAATAACCCCATTCAACCATCGGTGTTATCTGAAGAGCTCCAACCATGCGAACAATCTTTCGAATAGATTCGTTGTTTCCATATTCTGAAGATAGACCTAACGTTTGAACCTAAAACTAGATTACTTTCATAACTTTATATTCGAAAAATACCTTTCGGTATAGTCCTTGCTTGACGTGAAAAGAGCAAATTTTGACAGCCACACCAAGAAAAGTTTCCTCAAATGATGCATATGCGGCTGTTTCAGCATCGAAATTTGCATATCTGATTGAGTTTACGATTTCTAGGTTTAGTAAGGCCGCCCGAACTGAATGAAATTTTGAAAACTTGAAACTTTCATTAACTGAAACTAACCCTTTTCCCACATGCGTTTGTAAATCAGTTTGCTTTTTCTTTTCAAAAGCACAGTGACCATTGACGTAGCATGAGACTGGCGCACAAGCCCGAAAACTCTATAAATCTGCTTCGTACCTTTTGGAGCATATTTAAACGTCCCATTACAGATCGAATGAGTGCAATTCGTGAGCAATTTCAATTGGCAATCAGACGAAAAAATCAGCATATCCTCATCTGAACCGACAATAATGCTATGTGATCATTAGGGAGTTTAATGTTCTCCTCACAGCTCTCAGCCAAGAGTTTACCCGAAGGTGATCTTCAAGAGAAGGTGATCGTTTCTAGACCGTTGATCATTAACGCGCGTAATAGCTCTTGGCAGAGTGAAGTTTTTAATTTGAAACTAACCACCATAAAGAAGAAGCATTTCACCGTGGTGTGCTTGTCCGAATTTCGCCTCACTTCCTTGTAATGTCAGGCGCAATGCAAGGTTTTCAGGCTGCATGAATTCTTGAAATGTACTGACATAAGAATACTTCTTACGTTCTGCTCTATTGAAGGCTCTTTCTGTGGCGACCACGCTTCCAAGCCCTGCATCACGAATTTCTTGAAAATCTTAAATATATTCTGATTAACAACTCTCGAAAAATTTAGAAATAGTACCTCCTGAAAACTCTTGAACAATCCTGGCATCAGTGCGTACTCTGGCAGATGCAGCCGTTTCTTTAATTCCTGACGCCAGCTCTGCTTGCATGCTTCGACGTGTGTTCACAACAGCGACCTATAATTTTTAACATGGAATAACGTATACTCTTTAATGGAAGGGTCGACTTGTCTATTTTTCAACCCCCATAAAAAATCCCCCTACATCTTAATTGTGCAATAACACACGGTTAACCTTTCCTAGTTTTGTTTTCGTAGGGGACCAGACTATTAGAGAGGACCCTTCCAAGGCTAGACTTTACTAGCCCCCCCCCCCCCACGGCTGACCCACTTTCGAGGTTAATTTTTAAAAACCGATTGCATATTCGTGTTTATCGACCCGGATTTTTACGGGAAATCATCAGATTCTGTGAAAGTAAAAAAAAATTGGGATTTGCCTTGGTCCCCAAGATAAAATTTTGAAAAAAAAAATTTTAAATTGGCGTCTTTTGAATTTTAAAGGGAATAAGGGCTGTATTGAGAGGGAAACCCTTTTATTGGAAACAATACGGTACTATTATTTGTGACAAGAAATCCAAACCTTGTTAACATTTTTGGCGGTGCATCTGTGACTATAATCGGCTGCATCATCAATCGATTACATCGTTGTGAGATTGAACTTGATCGAATGAATTTTTCTTCGGTCCTTGCTGATTTGCTCTACGGCACCCAGAGCAATTAAGATAGACTTGTTCGATTCCATCCTTTTCAACTACTCTGCCTGTCCGAGTCCACAAATAGCAACTTTTTCGATCCTCAGAGTAAGTGATCGGCGCTGTTTTTGCTCCAATCCGCTGCGAGTATGTTAGTTGCACGTTAGCCATTTAAATTCTATAACAAATGGTGGTCAATAACAATGAAAACATAAATTTGGTCAAATGAAGGTTTGAATTAGGGAAATGAAAACACACTTGAAGAAAAATTTGTGAAAATTGTACCGACTCGTTGTACCGAGTTGTACTTGTACCGAGTCGTATTTGTACCGAGTCGGTATACCGAGTCGTACTTGTACCGAGTCGGTGTACCGAGTCATTTGTTGTACCGAGTCGTTGCTATACCAGTTCTGGGCGATCCAGTTCTGAGTCTCAAGTGCTTGATGTGTTGGAGCCCCATCTTGCTGGAAGCACCACTCGCCCTCCAGGTTGGCCTCAGCCCATGGGGCTACTTCGGTTCTCAACATTTGGCGGTACTCTGGGCCATCGACCTTTGTACCATTAGGCACAAAGATGAGCGGAGTTTTTGTCTCCCAGCTGACAGTCAAATTACATCATAAATAAAAAGTGAATATACAGACTTGTAGAGAATTTCTCTGCCTACAAAACCCATTATTTAGAGTTTTTTTAATGCATTTTTTTTTATTTTTCCAAAATGAGCCTAAAAATATACCAAAGACTTTTGACTCGCCCATTATAATGCATGTTTTGTAACAGACGAATTTAATTTTTAAAATCAAAAACCGAGAACAGGTAATGATTTTTTTGTAGAAAATGGTAGATCTGGTGGTCCATCAAGCCATTCACACCATTGAATTTGTGCTTGGTTGTGTTTCTCACACTGCCTCATACCTACGACTGTGGGCTCTGTCATTGGCGCATGCCCGTAAGTGTTTTTTCACTGAAAACGAAAGCAGCAAAATGTTTTTAGAACTATCGGAAGTTTTGTGGCATATGGTCTTAGCCCCTTCGTTTTCGATCCCTGGATGGTGGGGTGTGTTAGCTGTCTTTGTGGCGTTTTTCGTGTTCTTTGTAATGACCGTGTCTATATTGGTGCTGATGGAGGGACTGTCTGCTTTCTTGCATGCATTACGTCTGCACTGGCAAGTCCTTTGCTGTGCAATGTTTTAAAAGACCGTGCCCGTCTACGTCTTCGAGTGAACAGCTTTTTTACTCCTAAAATGCACAAAAAATAATTTTATCATATTTTTAATCACTTTATAGTTAAAAAAATATGGTTTCTTTCATTTTGGAGTAAAAAAGCTTTCCCCCGCCAATTCAAACGCACGAAACTCGTGGACGTAGACGAGCATGGTCCTTTAACCCTCATCCTGTGAAGCTCTTTTTGCTGAGCCTGTGTGTAACTGGGTCAATTTGATCCAGTGACTCTGAGAGGTCATTTTCCCTACACCGTTTTCGAGTTTAATTAACAATGTTTTTCGAAAAATCTGTCGGGGTGGGGGGCTATAGCCCTCTCATCCCCCTGCCTACGCCCATGTCTAGCACAAATAAACATGAATAATCATGGTTTACTCACGAAGCATGCTATTCAATAAAATATACTTATTTGTTGGTTTTTCAAGTATATATTTGGTTGAATAAAGTTACTTGGTTAAATTGACCCAGTTTCACATGATGAGGGTTAATGAAAAGAAGGTACTTATGCACTTGGGGTCCCCACATCAAAAACTAAGTAAAACTTATTTTAGCATAAAGAATCTTAAAAACATCATATTTTACACACATAATACTCGCTTATCTGATTCCAAAATAATAAAAGATGTCATCCCTTCTAAAGAATAATATCTACAGAACCTCTTCAAGTAAATGTTTTTTAAATTTAATATGTTTTCGTTGTCCCATATTTATTCTTGTGAATATTTTTTAACTTTTGACCAAATTTGTGAGACTTCTTCGCAATTCAGATCAACTAATTTTCAAAATCAATAATATTGTCGCTTATTTTAGTTATCGCGTAAAATTTTTGATGTTAAAATGAATTCTTCTTAATTTTTTGATGTGGGGCACCCCAGGTGCATACGTACCGAAAAGAAACACTTTCGATGCAGTATTAGATTAGAAAATTCACTAATTTTTCACTATTTAGGGTAGAGTTCCAAAGCAAGTTCTACGAGGGAGCTGGATTTCCTTTTATGGCGTTCAGTTTAAAAAATTCACTCAAAAAGTTGTGTGTTGAATCGGAAGTCTATTAGTGCTAGAGTCATATTATATTATTATTTACCACCAAAATAGTCAATTGTATACAAAATTCAAACGCCTAATAAAAAAAATTTACGTTATTCGAATTTATGCGAATTAATAAGGGGCAGCTTTTACATTGTCTTTTCGTTGTTCATAATGATTGTTTAGCTTGTAACCGTATGCGAAACTTTGAAGGCCTGCAGATGATTTCTGATGAGTCAGAGTCAAGAGACATCTGACAAAGTCAGGTGTCAATGCCTCAATCATCTTTTAATTCCAAAATGATCATTAGATTCGACTGCTCTTTTTGAGTATTGAATGTCTAAAAACGGAATTACCTCCGAGGGTCATGACTTTTGCTTCTCCTAATGCAGAATTTCATGGGGAACACCATGGCTTTTCCAGATTTTTTTTTCAAATCTGAAAAGTGGTTTAAACATGTGACATGTGACCCATAGGCAGGGCACTACAAAGTTAGAAAAGGCTGTAACTTATTTCCAGATATAATTTTGACCTGTTTTAAAAACTATAAATGTTCCTCGTGAGCTCTTCTATCTTCCTGTAGTTGTATAAATATCACTTCGACCAAAAATTGGCCAAAAATAAAAAAGCCAACTGCATTGCACCTTACACCTATTCATAATGGCTACGCAAAGAGATTTTAAATCTTATCCCAAGTGGTCCACTGAATATTTTAATTGCTATACCAAATAGTTGGGTTCGCCAAAACACACTCATACACACAACATACGCAATCCTGCACACCATTGTACTCAATTAAAAATTATCAGTAAAAAAGCATGTATTTCACTATCCTAAGCGATACTAGACTCAATTCTTAGTGTAAAATCCGAATTCATGATCATATCTTCAAAAAATCACAGAAAATAGTTAATTATGGAAGTTTATTACAAAAATGTATGCTCTTTTCGTGTCTACCTTCTATTTTTATTCAAACATGAAAGCCTGTTCACTCAGCTACAAAATGAGCCATGAATCATAATTTTCATCGTGATATTGTTCAAAGATATGAACAAAAATACAAAACATCACCAAAATTTTTGACTAAAAATTTAAATGCGCGCTTTTCGAATTTATTTCGCACAAATAGGACAAAACGATGCGAAATGTTTAATAGAACACGTGATGTTAAATAGTCATTGCAGGGTGTGCAGTGCTTACGAATAGGCTATGTAAAACATAATTCTTAAAATCCTTATATTTCCCGGAAGGACTTTTAACATTTTTTGTGAGTCGGTCTGAAGAGCATGTATAATAAAGTTACACATAATTTTGTAGCACAGAATGTTTTCTTTCAGACACCATTAGGCATGTTTATAAAAATTCACTTAAAGAAAATTGACTTAAAAAATTTAAAGTTTTTCTACTGAAAAACTCTAGTAGAATGCACAATTATGGGCGGATTTGTGAAATAACTGTGGTTTTTAAAACTCACATTTTACTGGTCTTTGATTAATTTAATTTTTATTTTTAATCAAAGTGATATTTATACAACTACAGGAAGATAGAAGAGCTCACGAGGAACATTTATAGTTTTCAAAACAGGTCAAAATTATATATGAAAAAAGGTTACAGCCTTATCTAACTTTGTAGTGCCCGGTCTATGGGTCACATGTTTCAAAATCGATTTAAACCACTTTTTAGACTAAAAAAAATCTGGAAAAGCCACGGTGTTCCCCATTAAATTCTGCATTAGGAGAGGAAAAAGTCACGCATGACCAGCGGAGTGTTAAAAATTGTTATTACAGGCAGGTTAAAACATAGCCCCTGACTCTTATCTCGCGGGAGTTTGAGGACGGTCTCATAAAAAAATTTAAAGACAGAAAAACACTAGGGGATACTTTTTGTGGAGCAGCTCTTTCTTAATCTACTTTTAGCCAAAAAGAAGACTATATTTATAGCTTTGTTAACATTTCGAGAATAGCCAGTGAACTAACAATCACAAGCTGATCTGCAAAAATATAAGAAGATAATTGTCTCAGCCACATATATTGAATTTTTTTTAGCTTTAGTTTTTTGTTCCCTTTTCACTACTTTCGTTAAAATCCAACTTAGGGTTGGAAAGCATTTTCCTCCGTCTCTTACAAATGTTGTTTGCCCCAGTTTTGCACCTGTCTCTTCTCTCATTCAAATGGTCTGCAAGCTTGTTTGTGCGCACACGAGAGACTGCTAGAGAAGCAGAGACAACATAGCTCTTCTTCCTATTCCTCCTCTTGTTAGCAAGCGCGCCAAGTGGAGGCAAGTGGAGTGGGCGTGTCCCCACCCTTTCCCACTATATATACACATTTGGTGAAGCAGCACCAACAAACACAAATCCATTACTCTATCCACAAATCGTCCATTCCCAAACCATGCCCCCAAAACCAAGTGGAAAAGGAGCCAAGAAGGCAGTGAAGTCGGTGCAGAAACCAGGCCGCAAAGCTGGTGTGGAAGGTGGCAAGAAACGGAGAAAGAGTCGCAAAGAGTCCTACTCAGTGTACATCTACAGAGTGCTCAAACAAGTGCATCCTGACACTGGCATCTCTTCCAAGGCTATGTCCATCATGAATTCCTTTGTGAATGATGTATTCGAGCGCATAGCTGCAGAAGCCAGCAGGTTGGCCCAGTACAACAAGCGTTCTACCATCTCTTCTCGTGAAATCCAAACCTCTGTGCGGCTAATCCTACCTGGAGAGTTGGCCAAACATGCTGTGTCCGAAGGCACCAAGGCTGTCACCAAGTACACCAGCAGCAAGTAGTCTGTTTATCCGATTATCCCAAACGGCCCTCTTCAGGGCCATATTTCTAGTAGAATGCACACTCTCTTTCGGTTTGTATTTGCCTGTCTTACACACATAATAAATCAATGTATGTATTCACTTAGTTTTCACAAATCAAAATGTCCGAACTTTTTCCTCCCCCATAATACAAGGTTATCATATCAGAATTAAAAAAACTATTATTTGATCATTTTTCATTAGACAGCGTCATTTTTAATCAGCTAAAACTGAGTAAAAAAGCATCGAAAATAAGAACTTGGAAAAAAATCTACGAAATTGTGAATATTTAGTGCTCCAAATAAAAGAACTCTCGCAATTTCGAGCCATATCAAAAAAGGTTTGGTGTATTTTTGATTTCTCCTCAATTTCACAGCATTTTTTGGCGTTACGGCGTTTGTCCCACGTGTGCGGCGTTTGTGCCTTTTTTAAATTTAATTTTTTCGACAAAATGACTTAGAATCCTATCTTTTGAACTTTTTTTGGCTTTACACGATGAAGGTGCGGGGTCGAGGAACAAGGTGTGAGATGCAAGGTGCTTTTAATTTATTTTTACATGAGATAGTAGAAAGTTTTTTTTTCGCTTAGTAGCGGACCTTGAAAATTAGTATAAAAACTTGTCAGATCTTAAAACGACAAAAATGACTGCGCTACTGGCCCTTAAAGACCTCAGACCTCGACCTCGCACCTCCATTTTGGGCACCGCATCCGACATTACTTGGCTAGATTACTACTGACAAGGAAACCGGCCAAACTGTATGTATTGATTAAAAAATCTCAGGGTAGGCCAGCGCACGTTAGGAAAAGTTTAAACGTGTGTGACCAACAACCTTCAATTTAAAATTGAAAAAGGCGCAATTTCAAAAATGGGACACAAGGGGAAAAGCGCCTACGCACCCATTTTTCGAAGAAAGTTTACAATTATGATAATAATGTCCCTAACTTTTTTTCAATTATCTTTACTAATTCAGAATACATCGCAACATCGCAACAAAAAAAGGCTCGAAAACGACAAAGTATTAAGTAAATTTTGTCATACTTTGAGAGACGTGTAAGAAAAAAACTTTTATAAAAGATATATCGTAAAGTCAAAAAAATAAAAGGCTGGGATAAACTTTTTCCGTGCTGAGAAAAAAGTATAAACAGAGATCAGTATTTCGGTATTTTATTTTTAATCAATTTTATTACTGAAAATTTTAGACGCTATGCTACATTTTACTTCTGCATTGATCAACTTTTTTACTTTCTGTTTTTTTTATTTGGTATTAAAAAAATTAACAGAGAAATAAAACGTAGCATATAGCATCTAAAACTTTAGGCTATCAATGTTCCTTGAAAAGCTGGTAGAAGAATAGAAAGTGAAATAACAGAGAGTGAAATATTGATTTCTATCTCTAGAAAAAAGAAAGCGCTGCCAGAAATAGAGAAAATAAAACGTGATCTTTAAGAGATTTTAGCTAAGACGGAAACCATACAGGGATTTTAGCCAAGGTATTAGTCAAAGAAAAACTTTCGATCAATTTATTAGCTAGGCTATACTTATTTAGCGATTTTTTTCTTTATGCATATCGTTATTTCATTTTGGTCTAGACATTTTCACATATATCTTTTCACATATATGCCCCATCAATATTGCAAGTGGAGTGGGTGGGGCTAGTGATTCCCTCGTGGTCGTCTAGTCCCTCTGCAACCAAACCCCGCCCTCCTCAATGGGTATATAAGGGATGGATGTGAGGCAGTTCTTCATAAACTTCGGTTTCACTTCTACTACTACTAACTCACCAACCAAACAACATGTCTGGACGAGGCAAAGGAGGCAAAGGATTGGGAAAAGGAGGCGCCAAACGCCACAGAAAAGTGCTCAGAGACAACATCCAGGGCATCACCAAGCCAGCTATCCGCCGTCTGGCTCGCCGAGGTGGAGTCAAGCGTATCTCTGGCTTGATCTATGAGGAGACCCGCGGTGTGCTCAAGGTCTTCCTTGAGAATGTCATCCGTGATGCTGTCACCTACTGTGAACATGCCAAGCGCAAGACTGTCACTGCCATGGACGTCGTGTATGCTTTGAAACGTCAGGGCCGTACTCTTTACGGTTTCGGCGGTTAGGCTCCTACCACCTGTACAGCAGAAGCGAATTGTGTGTCTTTCATCTCTAACCCAAACGGCCCTCTTTAGGGCCACATTCTTAGTGGAATGCACAGTCACTTGCTTGTTTTATTTATGGTGTAAAAAGTGATTGGTTAATAAAATGACTTTATTGTTCACACCATCGCAAATCATTAAACTACACTAGTATCTCAAAATAGCTGTTTCCAGGTTCTTCATGATCGTCCACATTTATCATGTCATCATCGGTGGTAGGCTAGGCAGTTGGTCTTTGATTGTGATTTAGGATAGTGATCTCAACCCCATTTGGGAATCATCTTTTTCAATTTTTCAAACATCCAATGACTTTGTATAGGGTGATTCAAGAAATTTGGCTAAATTTCGGTATTCACACCCCAGTCAACTTCGGTATACACACCCCAGTCAACTTCGGTATACACACCCCAGTCAACTTCGGTATACACACCCCAGTCAAAAGCCACTTGGGGGACCAAAGCAAATTTTTTAAATTTTTTTCGTAAAAAAAATTATTAATTTTTTTAGAAAATTATTTTCTGTAAGAAAATTTAAAATTTTTTTTACAAAAAAAATTAAAAAAATTTGCCTTGGTCCCCCAAGCTGGCTTTTTGACTGGGGTGTGTATACCGAATTTGCTCCAGAAATTTTCTGACTTGAAATGTCTTTAACTTTTGCTACTTGTCTCGAATTTTCGCATCCCTAGTCTATGAATGGCCAGTGTATGGCCAGAATCTAAACCACGAGGGAAGAAGCAAAAATCGTTCTTTCGACATTTTTCACTAAAATTTTATGGGCGTGAAAATTTCATAATTCGCCTGTAGAAAAATAATAAAATATATTTTAAATCGGGCGAATTTCGGGAAATACTCTGCAAGGGCGGCGGTCGATTCGTCGACATTTTCCTTAAATACCTCCAATTACCATATTCCAACACGCACAAGTACGAGCTCGCATATTCCAACTTAAAGTTCTTCTGCCATTTTTCATCTTTATGCTTAGCCTCACTCAAACCTTTCTTAATTTTTGTCCAAGTTACATTAATATTATGAACAGGCTGAATTAGGGCTTGAAGGACTATGGTCACGCGTTCTAAATTGTCCATCGCCAATTCAAAAAAATTTTTGCCAAATCATTGAACTTCTGTACGGATTTTTCATCTTGGTTTCTAAATAAACAAAGCCTAGAATTTAATTTCAAGGAAAGTTTTGTTAGAAAGCACCTACCGTATATTCTCTATTAGAAGGCCGGGCCTTCTATTTTTCAACCCTAAAAAAGTCGGAAAAAAATATTTCGATTTTGAGATTTTTGAATGCTCAACTAAAATTTTAAAAGTGGAATCAGGTGAGCTCGTGCTAACTAAGAAAACGCGAAAAACATATTTGCGAATTTCTTTTTCTAGGCTGATATATAGGTCCTCAAGGGGGGCCTTCTATTAGAGAGGGGCCTTCTATTAGAGAGGGGCCTTCTAATCGAGAATATACGGTATTTCTGGCCGTACTGTGGTATTTTCGGCTTTATATTTCGTGGTAATAACTTAGGCAAACCCTTAGGCTCAGGGTAGGCCAGTTAGGACAGGCTCAAACGTGTTTTTCGAATTCTAAAAAAGTTCTACGAACACGTTTGAGTCTATCCGAATGTAAAGTTGGCTATCTCGCGCCTAGACTCGATTCATGAAGATGTAAAATATTATGAATGGAGATTGAGACTGTATCCAGTCGGTGTATCCAGTCAGTTTTTGTATCCAGTCGTCAGGCGTTCGTCTTAGACGGCAATGGCCCTTTAAAAGCTAGAACAGAAATTTCGATTGATTTCGCTCAGCTGGATACGGCGATTGTATACAGTTTTTTTAATTAAGCAAAGCCTTAGCCGCAGGGTGGGCCAACGCATATTAGGCGGTTTGATTGTAAATAAGTTTAAAAAATTGAAAAACTGTACCTAGTTGCCGTGACCAGTCAACTATGTATCCAAAAGCCGTAAGAGCCGAACAGCCTTGCGAGTCAAACTGTCCTGGGGTCAAACGGCTTAGGTGGCCTAACGTCAAGAGATTCAAACGTCGCAAGCTTTCGCAAAACCAAATAAACTTTCTTTATTGTCTGTATTTATGTAGTTGTATATGCATTAGGGATGGTCGCGGGGCGGGACCTGCGCGGGTAACCCGCCCCGCACGATTTTGGCAATTTTTGAAAACCCGCCCCATGCCCCGCAGTTAAAAAATTTTTTGAACCCGCCCCGCAAACCCGCAAGCGGACGGTAGAAAAAATTGCCCCGCGCAACATTTTTCAGCAAACACTGGATAAAATCAATTGTTAAAATAACCAAGCATGAGTCATACTAGAGAAATTTGAATATTATCGTGAAGGAAAGCGTTCTTGACGATGCGCAAATATCACTGGAAGTGGAGCAAAGAAAATTCTCTATCCTCTTTTGTCCACTCTTGCAGGGAATTATAATACGGCTTCTTCCACGAGTGTTGCAAGCGAACAGCACTTTTTGGCGGCTAGAGATGTTTATCACTACAGAATAATGCGTCTATATCCGAAGTCAGCGGAAATGATCCTCTTTTTGAATAAGGCTCTCCCGTTGATTAACTACAGTTATTGATCACATTTGTTGTTATGGTTGTATAAAGAAATTTCACTCGTTCGATTGAATAATTAACTATTTTAGAGTGTTTTTTCGTTCTACCCGCAATTAAACGCGGGACCCGCGAGAAAATTTTTTTAATCCGCCCGGCGCCCCGCACTTTGAAAATTTCTAAAACCCGCCCCGCAAACCCGCACGCAAAATTTTGGCATCCAAAACCCGCCCCGCAAACCCGCAATAGCCCAAATGGCCATATCTAATATGCAAAGCACATTTCACACCCAGTCGCCACTTAGACCAGTGAATCATCTTTTCCTTCAGTCAGCCTTCTCACGCACACCCAGTCTATTCAGTCTAGTGCACCGCTACTCTGCAGTCTGCTTCCTTGCCATCTTCATGAGTCATGCAGGTTGCCTTCTTTGCAATTTCGTACAGCTTGGCTCCCATCTGAATGACTTGACCTATTCACCTCTTCAGCCTCCTCATTAACCACACCATGGCAACTACACCCTCCAGCTCTCAAAACCGATTCCATCGGTGAAGAGCTTCGATTGGGAATCTCATCTTGAGGGGAAGGTGGAGGGAAGCACACCCGTGATCATTAGCCATACTTGACCCATGCTTACACTATTCATGCATCTTGAGATTGGTAATCTCATCTCTCTTGGGGGCAGAGTGAGGTGGTGTTGATGCACCATTATTGATTAGATGATGCAGCTAGCTAAAAGGCCCGCCCTATCCCAAGTCCACGGAGAAGTCAGCTAAAAAGTCAGTTGGTGTGAAACGGAAGAATTTTGGTGGGACCAGATCTGCAAGGAGATTTTCGGATGGACCAATCAAGTTAATTTTAGTTATTGGATTATAATGGTTGCTGTTGTAGTTCAGTGTTTTGTCCAATAAATTCGATAAACCGAACCCCCTTTCCCTTTTATAATAGGTTAGTGTGACTCGCCTAAAGAGTAGGTAAAATCAATTTAAACAATTAAACAATTTATTTCAAAGCACTTTTTTCAAACAGGTAAACAGTTTTACTACATATCTTGCATCTAAGAATTACAATTAATAACAAGTTGTGCATCGAGAAGTTCAAATTCAGTTTTATTTGTTTGTCTTCTTGTTGCAAGACCATCGAGGAGAAGACGCGCTCAATAGGTGCACTCGTTGCCGGAACTGTTAAAATCTCAAGAGCCATAATCGCCAGTGACTTGTACTCCTAGACAAAACTCATCAAGTGAAGTAATTGAATGGCAGAAAATTACCGTATCGATCAGCTTTTGCCAGTAGACTAGTGGGTCAATAGAAGAGCTTGCTGAAGCTTTGGCTGTAATTCCACGTTGCAAGATATCCCCAATCCATGATTTCGCTCCGGCTTGAATTCCTGCTCTGCTTTGTCTTTGTTGCAGCTCTTCTTGTGCTATTTCTTCCAAGTACAGAATGCTTCATGCTTTTATCAGACCATACATCACATGTTATTGAAGGTCGAACATGCAATGTGCGGAGAAATTTCTCGATAGACTCCTTCACCGTGGAACTCTTGGACAGCAGAATATTCTTGACCGTGGCATAGCTTTGCGGAAACAAAAATAGGTGCATGAAAGTGAAAGCTATAGTCAAGACTGCTAAGTGAATAGTTTGAAAATGTTTAATTGTCATTCTGACTCTGAATCTGATTTAAAATTTTCTGACTATCATTTCTGATTCTGACTTTGAAAATTCTGACTCTCACTTTCAATTCTGACTCTCACTTTCAATTCTGACTCTGTCTCTGACGATTGAGAACACTGCTCAGCCTGTACAGCCAATCTGTGACAAAAAAAGTTTTGCCTCTTTCTATTCAAGACAAAGATGGTCTGATTTGCAGAGACTATATAAAGGAAAATTTTGCATTATAAAATCATTCTTCTTTTCCTGCTTGCTACTGGGTGGTTGCTGCTCTCTCTCGCCGTACTATCTCTAACAATGAAGGATGCTGGGAAGAAAAGGAAGCCATCGAGGAAGATCAAGGGCCGGGGGAATTCCAGAGTTCGAACAGTTTCCATCGGTATTTTCTTTTACCTTTTCAGCGAATTTCCAAAATAAATCTGCTGAATTTGTAGATGAGGATGATGGCACTCAAGTTGAAACGAAAACGCCGGTGAAGAAACGCCCAACGCGTCGTGTGAGAAAGTCTGCTGCCATTGATGATCCTGACGCCCAGAAGCAATTGCGCATATTCTGCCTCAAGGCTATCGAAACTGGAGTCGAAGGTCTTGTGAAGGAATTTCTGGCGATAAAGGCTGAAACAACTGCTGCTCCACCTAAGGTCGCTTTCGATGCCAACAAACCAAAGAATCGTTATCAAGGTGCAAAGAAACTATAGTGCTTTTATAGTCATTAACTTTTTTAAGATGTCTTCTGTGCTGATCAGACTCGTGTGATTCTGACGTGGCCGCCAAGCAATCCGAGTGACTATGTCCATGCGAATTGGGTCGAATACCGAGGTTTGTTGTACCGAATGAATTGCTTTCTCCGCTTTGCCATTCTCATTTTCAGGAGAAAAACAGTTCATCTGCACTCAAGGTCCAACTGAAGCAACCGTCGATGACTTCTGGCGTCTGGTGTGGCAGGAAAAGTGCAAGGCTATCATCATGCTGTGCGAAATCATGGAGCAAGGCAGAAAGAAGTGCGAAGCTTATTGGCCCACCGAACAAGATAAGACGATCAGCACAAGCTCGGGGCTGACCATCAAAACCTCAACGTGATTCAAGCAGTCAGTTACCTTCTTGGATTCAGTCATCTAATCACCTGTTACTTCTATTTAGGAAGAAATGCTGACTGTCTCTCGCTTGCAAGTGTCGTCAAATGAGCCAAATGTGGAGCCGTTGGAAGTCAAGCACGTCAAGTGGAATGAGTGGCCGGACCGAGGAGTTCCTAAGCAGAAGATGGCGCCATTCCGACTACTTGCCCGAATTCATAACATTGAGCCGATCCTTGTGCATTGCTCTGCAGGTTGGTATTTTAATTTATGGATCCTTGCTTATTTCCTCTTTCCAGGAATCGGTCGGACTGGACAATCGTCGGCATTCACATGGCTCTACAAGTGCTCGAAGCCAAAGAAACCCTCTCGATGCCTGCAGTGATCAAGGACTTGCGTTCCCGTCGACATGGCTCCGTACAGACTGATGCGCAATATCTCTACATTCATCGAGCTCTGATCAACTGGGCTGAAAACAAAGCTTTGCTGACTGCAGAATCCAGAAATTCAATGCCGATTACGAAGCTCGTCTCATATAATTCTGAGTGTTCTTGTTGTACTCTATTGTGGAATAAATACTTCGAAGTAGTTTTCCTGTGTATTTTGGTTTTGGTCTCTTCCAAGTACCGCAGTACCTGACCCACTATAACATTCTTTGATGTGTGTGGGTCGCCATGTTTTATGCCCTAGTATTCCGTTCTAACATTGTTAGATATCTTACCACAATCCTTACCGTATTTCCTCTACCTAGCGCACTGGAGCGATTTTTATAATAACCTGTGAAGGGGGGTCGTTATTTAGAGGGGGCGATTGTTTTTTGACTGGCTACGACGAAAATTTTGACCGAAAGTGACAAGATTTAGTCAAAATTTTTAAGATTTTCAAAAATATTTTAACCAAAAAGTGCAACTTCCAGTTAGAATACGTTTGTAGAGCTTCTCGCTTTTGGCTTCTCTGCATTTTGCTGCTTTTGGCACAATGTTTGAAGGAGGATTTATGTACATCGACGCTCGTTATCCTGTGGACCAGCCACAGGGATTCGTTATATTGAGCGCTAACTTAAGTCATTTTACTTTATTACTTAACTTTACATTATTGACCAAAATAAACAGAAACAATCGGTTTGTTGTACGAGAGTAAGTTGTATCGGGGGTTCGTTATATCGAGCGTCGATTGTACGCATCGTATTGCCCACAGTTCGACTGCCACGGGGTCAAACCCTATTTTATCTTCTTGTATTTACAAGTATACAATTTTTTTCGACTTGTCTCTAGGGGCGGGCGGTGAAGATTGGAGTTTTTAGAGGGGATTTAATTTAAAGAAATACTAAATGAACGCTAGCTCTCTCATTAAATCGATGATTGAAAGCTTAAACATTTTAGCCAAACTAATCCCTCAAAATCGCAGGTGAATTTAGCAACACTTTGATCGAATTTTCAAATTAAACTATTTTGCAATTATTCGAAAAACTAAGCGACAAAGAAAGACTAAGGAGACCAAGGGGGCGCGCCAGCGCGGGCCATGAAAAAGTGGATTTATAGCAAAAGCCAAAGTGGACAGCCAAAATCGAAACTCAAAAAAGGTGTTTGAAAAAGTGCGGCAAAGTCAAAAATGTGGCCAAAATTTGCTCGGCTTTCTTGGCCAAGGCCAAAGGGCCAAATTTTGAAAAATTCGCTTTCAACTTTGGTTTGGCTTGGCCTTGGCTTTTCCACTGGTTTTGAACCCGAAATTGCCTCTGTGTCCCGAATTTCCTCGGCGCCCTTGGCCGAGGGACTAAAAAGAACTCCCCTGCTCTATTAACTCCCGTCGCCTCCCCCTCTAGAAGGCAAGAGTTTGTTTGTGGATTTATGTGTTAACCCTCATAACAATAGAAGCTCCGCGTTCGAACCAATCTGGGTGTAGTTTTTTTTATTTTTTCTAGTTTTTTTTCGCATTTATATGAGTGGTTATTAAAATGATTCTAAGGATTTGTGAAAAAAAATACTAGAGCTAAGTAATACCCAAACCCAGGTGAAAAATTAAAAACCCATCTTTGTCCGAAGTTCTTTATTCTTTCTCAATTTTTTGATATCTTTTACTCTGACACGTCCCTGCATATTTTCGGTAAAAAAAGCTGGAGATGTTTGTTGGAGATGTTCAAGTTTTTATGACGAGGTTTTTCGGCGCCACCCTGCGCTCAAAAATTCTGTCAAATAAACACCCCGGCACTCATAGCCTATCTTGTAGAGCTGTAAAAATCGACTAAATATTGTCTCATTTAAAACTTAAACTTGTCATAAATTCGAGGAAAAATGCCCGGCGCCGTTCGACGCCGAAATGGAGCCCGTGCAGCTATGCCCACGTGTATTATTGCAAGCCTACGTAAATTTTGATGGTTTGTTCTCTCCGATTTTTCAACCTTTATGAGCTGAATTTTTTGATTTGTAGCTCTGCGTTTTGGGTGCACTACGTTTCACCGTCATGGCTTGTTCACGTTGTTAGAGTTAGAGTTCGGGTAAGAGGTGTTAATGTACTCAAAAACCCGAACTCAAACTCTAACTCTAACTTGATGGTGTTCACGTACATCGAGTTAGAGTTAGAGGTCGAGCTTGAAAATGTTCATGTATATAGCTTAGATAGCTCAGAATCTCACTCCAAAGCCGTCTAAAGCCACTGAAAGTTAGTTTTTAGGGGGTTTACTAAAATAAAATCCAAGTTTTAAGCATGAACACCTTCAAATCCAACCTCGAACTCTAACTTCAGGTACATGAACACCTTCGAGTTAGAGTTTGAGTTCGAGTTAGAGTTAGGGTCAGAGGTGTTCACGTAACCAAAATCCCGAACTCTAACTCTAACTCGAACTCTAACTCTCACAACGTGAACAAGCCATCACTATTTTCACCGTCAGCTAAGTTTCACCGTCACTATTTTTACCGTTCACTAAATTCACTGTCAGCATTTTAGGACCGCTTTTTAGATCAAATTTTTCTAAATTTTTTAAAGTTTTGGTACCAAAATTGTAGCCCTGAATGTCAGCTAAATTTTAATACTACAATTTCTGAAAAACAGCAATTTCGAAACGTTGATCTTGCGTTCTACGGTGATGAAAAAGTGTGAGAGCGAGCTTCTTTCACAGTTTAGAACTAAAATTTTCTGTTTTTTTCAGAAATTGTGGCACCAAAATGTAGCTGACATTCAGGGCTACAATTTGGTACCAAATATTTTAAAAATTTAGAAAAATTCAGATCTAAAAAGCGGTCCTAAAATGCTGATGGTGAATTTAGTGAACGGTGAAAATAGTGACGGTGAAAGTAGTGACGGAGTGCACCCTGCTTTTTGGCTTCCAGATGTGTTTTTTACGAATCATTGTGACATATTTAATTTTTCACAACAGCACAAATGAACAATTCGGTTTCAACCGAAAAACTAATTAAAATCGCACAGTATCTTCAGCACACTGCCTCCATAAAATAAAAGTTATGCTTGTTCGGAAGCCCGTAGTGTGTTATCAAAAATATACTTTTTGATTTCCGAAAATTGCTTTATTCAGACTGTAAAAAATTTGATTGAAAAAATTGGTCAATTTTGACAAGTTGACAAATTTTGACAAGATCTAGGTGATTAAGGTTTAGGGGCTGAGTTATTAGAGGTAACACGGTAACAAAGCACAAAAACCCAATTTTCGAAAATTTTAAAAATCTCAAGATTTTATTCATCTTAAAGGAGCATGCTTTCCTGTTGATAAGTCAATTGTTGATATTTGAATTCCCGGGGACAAAATCCTACGCTATGGTTTTGGCACGAATTGTTTTTTGAATGAAAGCATTTTTCATTTCAAATATTCTTTTTGAATTTTTAATTACGTCAAACACAGCAATTGTGGGCACAGCAAAAAGTATGAGTACTCACTGAACCTGTAGCTTTTAGCCGGATTGGATCCCGGGGTTGAGCATGAGGCAGACCTCTTAGGAGTATGGTCGACTTCGAGTTTTGGATTTGCTGAGCCTTTGGCTCGGCCTTACAAATTTTTCGGTCTCTCAGTAGGTAAACCTATGGTTGACTTTAGAATTGTTTTTGGTCTAATTAGTGGGTAAGATCAATCTCAACGGACACAGATTCAGGTAGAAATTTTGGTATTAGGGCAGAATTTTTTAAACTCTCGCCTTAGCATTGAGAAATCGCCACACTGGCAAAATCACCAACTTCCATAAAAATACCGAGAAAATTCAAGAAGAGTCGGTATGAACAGTGGTATTTGACTAGCTCCGGCATTTGTGTTTTACACAGTAAACATTCACGCACAGATCGAAAGCCGAGCCAAAGGCTCAGCAAATCCAAAACTCGAAGTCGACAACACTTCCAAGAGGTCTGCCTCATGCTCAACCTCGGAATCCAATCCGGCTAAAAGCTATAGGTTCAGTGAGTACTCATACTTTTTGCTGTGCCCACGATTGCTGGGTTCGACGTTATTAAAAAATTTAAAAAGAATATTTGAAATGAAAAATGCTTTCATTCAAAAAACAATTCGTGCCAAAACCATAGTGTAGGATTTTGTCCCCGGGAATTCAAATATCAACAATTGACTTATCAACAGGAAAGCATGCTCCTTTAAGCAACCATTTTACCTCGGAAAAATGACCATTCCAGCTCAAAGAAAATTTTTGATTTTTCAAAAATTAATTTGGGCAAGAATAAGTTAACGGACCCGCGACGCCGTAGCAGAACAAAATTCAGAACCCTTTACCCCACTTCCTCACTTTAAACTTTTCCTTCCATAAGACACCCACTTCGCTGGGTGCACATCCTTATTAACAGGTCTCTTTTTTTAAATCTGCCGTTGAAACTGCGATTTGATAAAATTTGAAATTTATATCAGTGTTGTAATAGCTTGTTTTATCGTCTGTTTTTTACCACTTAGAATTCATTTTTAGAAATTGAATGTTGTTGCAGCAGGAAAATTGGTATATTATGGTTCGTAAGGAAAATTTTTAATGGCTGGTTTTTGTGATGGAAGAGCTACAGCGTTGTGGAGATCTGGGCTTGGTAAATGGTTGAGTCCCCTATTTTTTGGTAATTTTCTTTCAAATTTATCGACCACAAATATTGTACTTGAGCAATTATTATTTCCTTTTCGGCTTAAATTTTGTCTCACGACGAAACTTTTTCTGGCGGATAGTAAATTTGGATGTGTTGAAAAGAAACGGACGCAATCTTGCCGCCATTATTTTCCTCCTACCAAACCAACTTCCCTCCGAAACAAAGGAGGGATAGGTCACCTCTCCCATCCTAACTGCTCCAACAGTAGACTCCGCCCATCCCCAAGCACCTATATATAACCCAGTCATTTTCCTTGTAATCATCAGTGTATTTCAGCTATCCTTAACTAATTCTTCTCTCTCAAAGCAACAATGACTGGACGTGGAAAAGGAGGCAAAGCCAAGTCTGGTGGCAAGTCCAAGACCCGATCTTCTCGTGCTGGACTGCAATTCCCAGTGGGTCGTCTTCACCGTTTACTCCGCAAAGGCAACTATGCTGAGCGAGTGGGTGCTGGAGCCCCAGTCTACCTGGCTGCCGTCTTGGAATACCTAGCTGCTGAAGTTTTGGAGTTGGCTGGCAATGCTGCCGTGACAACAAGAAGTCCAGAATTAACCCCCGCCATCTGCAACTGGCTGTGCGCAATGACGAGGAACTCAACAAATTGTTGGCTGGAGTGACCATTGCTCAAGGTGGTGTGTTGCCCAACATCCAGGCTATTCTGCTGCCCAAGAAGACCAACGAGGCCTAAGCTGCTCATGCTGCTCTCTTCCATTGAATTATCCAAACGGCCCTCTTTAGGGCCACATTTTCAGTGGAATGCACATTCATTTGGTAATTCATATTTACTTCATATTCGCTGCTGTTGTTGGGTTAAATAAAGTGGTTGAATGCAAACTATTGTTGTGGTATATTTTAGAATACAGTATCCTGGATCAATAATGCAATCTTTTGACAAAGAGTGTTTTCAAAACAAAAGGTAGGGCAGAGAAAGCAAGCAAACTTAACAATATTTTCTGAACTACAAATAGGTAAGAAAATTGTTAGAGTACGTCCTAGTATACGTTGACTTACTCTGCGCTTAAGCAAGAACCAGAATAAACTTTTAAATTTCAACTTTCAACAAATAATCGAAAATGTGTATTTGAGGTGAAAACCAAAGTATTTTTGAAACGGCAAGAATCTACCCACTCTTTTCAAAATGATAACACAAAAAACAACGAAAAGTGTCACAGAAACAACTTAAAAAAGGAGATACCAAAAAAAAAGATACGCGAAAAAAAAGGGATACTATGTCTCCTCAAAAAAAGTACAGATCGATGTAAAGTTTTTAATGTTATCGGCACACAGAAAAAAAATAATGAAAGCCGGCGACTAGAAAGCACCTCTTCTTTGGTTTAAACCACTTTTCAAATTGTAGAAAAAATTCAAACTTCCGCAATATTTAACCACTTTCTACGGACTAATCACACCAATTTTACAATCCAAGATTAAAGCAAAAATAAACTGTCGTGATATGCGCAGGGGCGGTAAAATATCAACTCGTGACACTTTGCGGCCGAATTATTGTAATTTCAAAAAAATCGACAATGAAATTTATTGGAAAGTTACCCCAAATACCAGAATCTCTTCTTGAATCTGTTGATACCAGGTCCGAATAATTTTAGGTAGCGTCTGGTCCCAAATTTCATGTTGATTATTTGGCGCACAAAAAGTCTAAAATTTTCACTTTGTGCCTTCTGACTGGCAAAAGCCTGTGAGTAGAGCAAAAAGTTGGGTCATTTCATTCCTCAGTCATCTCAATTAAAAATAAATGTATTGTGCACCTTCAGAAACATTTTCGTACTATGCAGATTTTTGGTGGTATTTAATTTTGCCCGTTAGTCTCTGAAAAATGCCCGCTAATTGGAAATGTCCGCTGATCATTGAAAAATGCTTGCTAATTTTTTTTAATTAGTTGGCAAAATCAAAGAATACCACTTTAAAATTCCAAACTTACTGTCAAATTCGAATTCCGCTCTGGACAAAAATATTCGAAAGTCGAATTTTTTAATTTTTTTGTCTTGAGCGGAATATTTTTTGCACTTTTCGCTTAATTTTTTTCTAAAATATTGGATTTATTCACTGAAAATTATGTGTCTTGCCGTTAACAAAGCATTATATGCATTTTTTTGTGCTGCACACTATTAGAATGCTAATTATTCAAAACTAAGTGTCTGAAGAAAAATATCCACCGAACGATTTCGGCAGTCGGATTTCTAAAGTCCACTCTAAATTTCAAGATAATGTTTTTATGCAGTACAGAAATGTTTCTGAAGGTTAAATCATAAATTTTGTAGCTTTGAATGTCAGCTTTCGGAAAATATATAAACTTGCACAATACCTTTATTTTTAATCGAAAAATAGATATAATGAAATTACGGCTTGAGTTCAGAATCCCCCCCCCCCCCACGGGGAGTGATCAGATCGAGGAGATAACATCATATTCGTGTTTCTCGACCTCGATTTCATGAGAAAGTCGGCTGTTTTTTTGGTTCTGAGAAAAAAAATTTTTCGATCCACAGGGGGTATCATGTTTTTTAGTCAAAATTTGAAAATTTGAATTGGCGCCTTTTAAATTTTAGAGGATTAAGGGCTGTATAGGGAGGGGAAGGGAATAAAAGGGGCCACTAATCACACAAGGCCCGTAACAAGAAGATGTTGAACATAGTTTTGAATACTGGCCTACCGCATAAATAAACTCTGGTATGCATGCTTTTTCATGCATCCAGAGTCACGTTCGAGTGATTTGTGTCTAAGGTATGTGGGTGTGCGCATCTCAACTCCAAGCAACCAAGCCCCTGCGCCCCCTTCGGGGGCGCAGGGGCTTGAGAGTTAGAGATGCGCGCACTCACTTACCTTAGATATAATTCCGAGAAGTACTCTTGATCAAAAAATGCGTATAGAGTCTCTTTTTGCCACAGCCCAGTTGAAAAACATGGTGAGGCAGTCGAAGAATACATATATTTACTTTTCTATTGTTCTGCCATAAAAGTGGCCCCCTTTTATTCCCTTCCCCTCCCAATACAGCCTTATTCCCTTTAAAATTCAAAAGGCGCCAATTTAAATTTTTCAAATTTTGACTAAAAGACCATGATACCCCCCCTGTGGTTCGAAAAATTTTTTTTTTTCTTAGAACCAAAAAAACAGCCGGCTTTATCATGAAATCGGGGTCGAGAAACACGAATATGATATTATCTCCTCGATCTGATCAGTCCCCGTGGGGGGGAGATTCGAAACTGCAACCGAAATTACACAATTTTCTGCTCTAATTACAGACTTTTGTCAGTCAGAAGGCACAGAGTAAACATTTTGGAGGTCTTGGGATCAGACGCTATTTTAAGTACTGTTTTTTTCAGCGGAAGTAGGGACGTGGTTCGAATTTTTCTGTGTGGTCCACTCACAAAACAAAATCTCAGCACACTGAAATTTTTTAGACCTAATCTCAACGGATTTCGATTCAGGAAGAGGTTTTGCTATAAGCGTCACTATCTCAAAAACCGTTACGGTCAAAATTATCGATTTTAATCAAATATTTGAAAAATTTGGTCACAAAGTGTCGCGATTTGTTAGCCGTCACAAAAGGCAAAACAAATTTTTTTGCAGTTAGAGGGATACTTCGGTTTTTATATTTTTTTAGGTATTTAGGCGTTGAAGTTTTTTTTCATAGGGGAATGAGCACTCTTTTGCACATCTTAGTTGCTAAATCTCATCATTTTTCTCTAAGGAGGTGCTTATGCACAATGTTGCCCCAGGGGGGGGGATATTTTTAAAATATTTTAAATATTGGGGGGCAACATTGTGCATAAGTTCCGCTAAATCTCATCATTTTTCTCGCTGTTCGCCGACAATATTAAATTTTTGAGTCTTGAAAAACGGGCAATTTATCAAAAAAATTGATCGGTTTAGAAAGAAATTTAACACTGGAAAGGCTGAGTATGCCAAACTATGCATCTTGTACCGAATTTTACGCTAATAACGACGGCTGAAAAAATTCGGTAACAGGATGGGTTCTAACGGGTAAAACAACGTTTCAAAAAAATTAATTTTCACCTATTCCCAACAACCTGGAATTTGAGCAAAATATGGGTGCTAGTCGCTCAAATTGATTTACCACCATGTGTGTGATATATGAAAATACAGGCAGAAAAAATAAGCTGTTATTTAAACACGGAATCCAATGATACCTTAGTACAAAATCCTGAAGAAATAAGCAAATAAGTAGATAAGTTGTAACACAAATTGCTCTAACTATTTTTCTGCTATCCAAAGTTACGGTCAAATTTTTCGCTCAACACAATAAACATTCAAATAATGAAAATCAAATATTTGTCGTCTTGAGCGGAACTCGAAATTTGAATATGACTTTAGGCTAGGGTTGGGCAATGGGCATATGCCCGGGCATATGTCCGGCATTTATTATAAAATGCCAGACTCTATAATTTCGGCATTTTCCTCCTATACATTTTTGAGATTTGGTAGTCCCCAAAAGGTTCAAAGTACAATTCGTGGCAATATTTTTGTAAATTTATTTGGTACTTTTCAATAAAAGTACCATTTTAAGCTAAAAAGTTTTATTCTGAGGCATACAAGTATACAAAATGTCCTTAGAAATTTGAATAAAAAACCTGAAATTTAAAATGTTTGTTGGTTATATTAATATTTATATTATTTTTGTCAATTTTACAACTTTTCCTTAGATTTTTAAACCGTTCTATTCAGTATACTCGCATATTCGAGATTCATGACTTTTCTTTGTGAGGTCGTGTAACATCGAAAAATCTAAGTAAATTTGAATCCCTGAATGAAAAGTACTGGGAACATTTTCCGACTTTTAGGTAGGCGTTTATTAGAGGAAATACGGTACTAAGGTGCATCAGAATAAAAAATTTCAGCTGAAAAAAAAAGTATTTTTAAAAAAGTACGAAAAATTTTGCAAAAAAGTACCACGGCCTGTCTTAATTTTCTTAAAGGACCATGGTTTTAGCGCGCAGTGGAATGTGCAAAATTTGAATCGGCGGGCACACTTCTCTTTTGTCTCGCACTTTACTCTTTCGAGTCGTTTCGAATTACTCAAAAGAGTACACTGATAGACGAAAGAGAAGTGTCCCCCGTCAATTTTTGGCATGCCGCTGCGCGTAAAGACCATGGTCCTTTAAAATGAGTTAAAGTTTAAAAATGAGTGATATACTGTTAGTTGTGAATGAACAGTTAACTGTGGGTTCCACAGTGTGGATACACTGTTAATTGTGGATTTACTGTTAACTGTAGTTTCCTTTTTCATATCTCCAATGCCGGTTATTCATGGAACGTAACTGTACTTTTTTGGGACCCGAAATCTTTTTTACTTTTAAAGTTTTTTCTTTTTTTCGCTCCAAAATAGCAATAAGCACTGGATAAAATGGCACTTTTTGACGAAAAATGACCAAATTGTACGTTTTTGGCCAAGTGTAGTTTTTTCAAAATTTTGAGTTACGTACCCTGCGGCTACTTTATTTTTGACGATGTTTGAATCGATCTTGTTAAATGAAAGATCTCAAAGACAATATTAAAAATACACCAAATTTGGTTATTTTGATATGTTTATTGATGGTATTTGAAGTTTGTTGAATAAAAAAATTCATTGATGGGAACCATTTGGAAAATGCCCGAAAATAAAGAAAATGCCCAGGCATATGCCCAATTATTAAATGCCCGTGGCATAAGACAACCCTACTTTAGACTTTTAAGAGCTGTTTTATAAGCTAATCGACTATGCTGAATACGAATGCGGTGTAAGAATTGAAAGTTCGCCTAGAAAAAAAAAGTTAGAGCGATTTGTGTTACAAGTCATTGGTACTTCTGCGCTTTACCGAGCCACCCCAAATTTTTTAAAGCGTGATCTTATTCTTTTCCGAAACAACTTTTTCTAATCTTCTATTATTTGCCAGAGAAAATGCATGCCAGAGTTTTTAGAAAGTAGAAAAATGTTCAAAATTTATAAATTTCACATGAAATCAATCTAAATGAGCTAAAATTCAGTCAAATATAGACCACCTTCCTCTGAGGGGTATAAGACAAAAAACTTTTTTTACAAAATGGAAAATTATTTTTGTAGAAAGTGTTTATAATTGTTTCTTTTATCATGTTGAGCAGAAAAAAGTAGCTGAGCAAAAAGATTTCAGATAACTTTTAATTAAGGTGGCTTGGCAATATGCAGAAGGGCCAAGTTATCTTCTTACTTTGCTTATTTTTTTTCAGGATTTGAACTGAAGTATTATTATATTTAGTGTTAAAATAACTGAACATTCTGTTCTCTCTTCTTTTTTAGAGATTTTTGCTAGACGTTACTTTTACACAAAGTTTTGGTCATTTTAAGTTCAAAATTAAATATTTCTGAAAACTGGTTTTTTTCGGTGCCTTTTTAACATCAGCCTTGCATATGAGAGCCTTGCATTATCAGTAGGGTTGTCGAATCGAACGTTCGATTTCGAACATTGTTCGAAATGTTCGAGATTTTTTCGAATGTTCGACTTCGAACCGAACGTTTGTTCGAAAATGCTCGAACCCGAACTTCGAGCCGAACGTTCGATTCGAAATATATCAAACTTCGTGCCAAATACTTTCAATAAGAACTTAGAAACACGAAAAAGATTTAACCAAATCATGCGCAGCATCATAAAAAGGTATCGAAAATGGGTTGGCTCGTTTTGAAGTTCAACTTCGAAAAAAAACCAAAATTTTCAAATCGAACGTTCGAAAATTTTTGAATCCAAACATCGAATCGAACCGAACGTTCGAAAATTTCAAACTTCGAACGTTCGAAAATTTCGAACGTTTGACAACCTTAATTATCAGAAATACAGCAGTCAAGATTCAATTTGAAAATCAAAACTTGTGATGAAATCAAAATTTGTGATTGAATGGTAACGACTATATTGGGGCTTAGTTGTTTTGTTACTTTACAAACCTTTCCCTGTTAGTTTTTCCTCTAGTTTTGGCGCTAAAGGGTAACTTTTAGGTCACCCAATTTCGCACAGCTGATTGAAACCGCCTTCAGTAAACTTTGGCCTTTTTTTTAATTTGCGAATCGATATTTTGCCAAGGGGGGGGAGATATTTACGGCTACCTTAATTTGGCTACCCTATATAATAAACAAAGCGGTGATGCGAATAATTATTGTTGAATTGAGGGTGCCGTTAAGACGAGTTTATGCCTGGATCGACCCTAGGGGGCCGTTAAATCGAGGTTTGACTGTAGAGAAAAAGTAGAAAACATGGTAAAAATCAGTGTTAAATAGTAGCCTTAAATGTTTACCCCCTCCTTTGACTAAATATTGCAAATATTTTGCTCAAATTTTCGTCATAAACGAACCAGGCGAAAATGTGAAAATTTGACCGGGCTTTGACAAAAAAATCTGTATAAGATGCCAAAGTTATCCCCGGGCAAGAATGGTGACTTTTCCTTTCTTGCCCATTTTTAAAAGAACCCAAGAAAGTTATTTACAATAAATTATTTTTAATATATTCTTTGTGCAGATTGTCTAAATTTTTGACCATTCCCAAAGTGTGTACAGTCACTTTTGATTTGTTTGGGAACATGCCCCCTATTGCTAATAGCAAGTCCTGTACACTCAAATGTTTGGGTTTTTTATCGATCAGTCAAGCAGACGATTGTTTGCCTGTTCTCTTTCTTCACTGCTGCACCCAATGGCTTGCTCCCTACTTTTGGCGCCATCCTTGCAAGTGGAGTGGGCGTGTTCAGCCAGGGTCATCTGGATGGGGTATATAAGAAGGGTGTTTGGTGCTGCATCTTCACTCTCTTTTCCTTCTACAATCTTCAGCAACTCTCCCAACTACTAGCACCAATCAACAGCAATGGCCCGCACCAAGCAGACCGCCCGCAAATCCACTGGAGGCAAAGCCCCCCGAAAACAACTGGCCACCAAGGCAGCCCGCAAGTCGGCCCAGCCACCGGTGGAGTCAAGAAGCCCACAGATACCGCCAGGAACTGTGGCTCTGCGTGAGATCCGCCGCTACCAGAAGAGCACCGAACTGCTCATCCGCAAGCTGCCCTTCCAACGCCTGGTCAGGGAGATCGCCCAGGACTTCAAGACTGACCTGCGATTCCAGTCTTCGGCTGTGTTGGCTCTGCAGGAGGCCAGTGAAGCCTACTTGGTGGGTCTCTTCGAGGACACCAACTTGTGTGCCATCCACGCCAAGCGTGTCACCATCATGCCCAAGGACATCCAGTTGGCTCGCCGAATCCGGGAGAGCGCACTTAAGTAGTAGCAGAAATGCTTCTACGACCCTCAACCAACCACAACTAACCCAAACGGCCCTCTTTAGGGCCACATTTCTAGTGGAATGCACATTCACTTTGGTTTTTACAATTCGTTTTTATGTTTACAAATAAATTTCAATCATCAGTGATTTGACAAACAGCTATTCCTTCAAATAAATCGTTACTGAAAATTGCGGTTACTGACTTTTAATTTAAAAAGCGAATTAGTTAAGTTTTTTGAGATAGTTTAGAACTAAAACGGTATACGGTGACCGTATTACGGTCAAACCTGGATATAAGGCCACCCCCAAAAGTTCGTTCCAGCCTAGGGTTGGACACTTTTTTCACCTCGATTTTAGAAAGATTTTGCTGTTTCTGTTTTTACAGTCTGCTCCCAAATATCGCAAGGATTTCGATTTTACTGATCGTTTTTCAAAAACTGAAATGCTTTGCACTTAAAAAACAAAACTGTGATATAAGGCCACCTCTTTTAAAAAAAGAGTGTTCTTATATCCAGGGTTTGTTTTTTAAATGGCAAAACATAAGCTAAAATAATGTCTTGACATCATATAATACTCCTGAATTTAAAATTTTAATTTTTTCTCAGCTCAGAATGAACACCCAATCATCCTAAGTCAGATTTTGCTCAGTCGATAATTGTGCGTTAAAAAATATAGAATTCCCCACCCTTTAAAGCCTTTTCCTAATTGTGCTAATTATGACACCAATATCATTCGTTGGTCTAGTTCCAGGATTTCCGGGCGACGGTCTTTTCGTCCCCAGTCATTTCATCCCCGGTCATTTGGTCCCCAAAAGCCGCCAATTTGAAATTTTCAAACAGGTTCAGATCCATGTGGTAGCAGACATTTTTTTTTCTTGAATGACATTCATATATTTGTATTTATAAGACCCGTGATAGGATAATCTCGTGGCATCTCCTCTAAATGTAACACCTCCGGAATCCGAAATATTAGATTTAATTGAAAGTAATTAAAAATTATTGTACTCATCTAGAATTGTGTCCTGAACGCGGTTTTATAATGCTAAAACATTAAGAACCCAGCTCTGGAGTTGTTTCCTATGAGTAGTTTCCTATCCCATAGGGAATACACGTGATAGTATGAAGGTGGTAGTACCGAGAAAGTAGTACTTAAAGGACCATGGTTTTTGCGCTCAGTGGCATGTGCAAAATTTGAATTGGCGGGGGACACTTCTCTTTCGTATATCAGTGTACTCTTTTGAGTCGTTCGACATTACTCCCAAGAGTACAGTGAGAGACGAAAGAGAAGTGTCCCCGCCAATTTAAATTTTGCACATGCTACTGCGCGCAAAAACCATGGTCCTTTAATGGTCCTTTAGTGCTTTAATGCTTTAACTTTAAAAAAGCTTTAACTTTAGTCCTTTAATGGTCCTTTAGGTCCATGGTCCTTTAGATAATACCTGGCTAATACCAGGCTAATACCACAATACCAGGCTAAAAGAAGAGTGCCGTGGCTCATCTCTAAAATGAAATTAGCGAAATTAAAATGCAAGACGAAAAAGATAAAACACAGAAAGATGAAACTTATGATATGCTTAAAATCAATCACTAAAAATTTGATTAAAAGGGCCATTGCCGTCCTCGACAACGGTTGTCCCCCGCCAATTCAAATTTTTTTCTGAATCATTGAACTGCTGTACGGATTTTTTAATTTGGTTTCTAACACAACTATACCTAAAATTGAATTCTAGACCTTGTTATGTTAGAAACCAAGTTGAAAAATCCGTACAGAAGTTCAATGATTAGTCGAAAAAATTTTAATTGGCGGGGACAATTCGAAACAGGTGGCCATGGCCTTTAAAGGATGAAAATCTGGGATCCGACATATAAAATATATATAAAGATAATATAAAGATGACATATCCAGTATTCCAGTACTCTATATACCAATCGATAGCGCACAGAAAGAGCTATCTTTTTTAAGAAAGCAGAAGTGATTTGAAGTTTTCCAAACAATTCCCAAATCAATCCAAATCAATTTCCAAGGCATATATACAAATAAGTATATAAAGTTTTTTTCAAAATAAAGAGGCAAAATGAAAAAGCGTCCCTAGTATGAAATACCCCCACCCCCATAAATTTTTCCTTTTAAAACTTAAGTAAAAAGCACCCAAACATATGTCCCAGACTACAGAAAAAGTGTATAAGACATTTATCAGTCCCAACTTCTGTACGCTGACCTACTCCTAAGCCTAAGTCGTGAGCCTAAACTTGTTACAGCGATTTT
Source organism: Ditylenchus dipsaci (assembly GCA_004194705.1). Taxonomy (NCBI): domain Eukaryota; kingdom Metazoa; phylum Nematoda; class Chromadorea; order Rhabditida; family Anguinidae; genus Ditylenchus; species Ditylenchus dipsaci. The sequence goes on along the minus strand of SADC01001325.1, from coordinate 399,295 downwards.
TGAAAGGTCAGATTTTAAGGGGGTGAGGTACTCTATACTAGCGCCAAAAACAGTTATTTTGGGAAAAAAGTAACATGCTTAAATAAAGCTTAAATAGCGACGAGGATGGCATATTTTTCACTTTTTAAAATTATCGTATTATAGACTCTCAGCTTTCATTTGAGCCTGAACATGACTAATCAAGTGTAAAAAACTTGTATAAAGCAACTAATTCAGTTCAACAAGCAATTTATCGAAAATGAAGAGATTTCAGAAAATATTCTCATTTTTGTCTTGAACGGAAAATTCCTATGCGCGATTTCTGAAATTTGACACGTCGTGGAGCACAGTGTTTCAAAATTCGAATTTTAGTATGTTAGGAAAATTGGCGCCAAATAAAAAAATGGCAAAATTTTCAAAAATGGTCGATTTCAGACTATTTTTTATTTTGTGTTTCTCATCGATTTTTTTTCTCTTTGCCTTTGCATATTTATAGCCAGAATATTCCTTACACTAAGGGCTTTCGAATGAACCATCACTTGCCCATAAAACATGCAAAATTTGAAAGCTATAATTGATTTCTGTGAAAATTTCCAAGAATTTTTTTTCATCTAGTTGACTAGATTGAGATTCTTTGGCATCCCCTCAAGTTGCATCCCTCCGGAAAGGATGCAACTTGTGCACGTCGCGTTGCAAATTATTTCAACTCTCACGAACGAATATCGATTAGCGACACTTTTTTGCAAATTTTAATCAGAAATATCGTCAATTTTCAAGGCGAAAGTTTTCGGAAAGTCTTCCCTAATACCAAAATCTGTGCCCCTTTAACTAAACTTAAAATTCTAAAATATTAATATTAATAAATACTCTTTAATATAAATGATATTAATAAACTACCTTGGCCGCAATGGTGGTCGCAAATTTTTGATAGAGCACTAGAGCACCCTTAGAATTCAATTTAGCTTGGAAGACCAAGGGATTTTTGTTACTTTTTTTTCGAATGAAAATAATTTAAAAGTATAAATCAACAGTTTTGAAAACTACTTCGAAAAAATTAGTACAATCGAGTGCTGGGGTAGATTATAAGTCTTTCTGATTAATTTAGTAGCCATTTAGCATCTTTTTTCTCATACATATCGTTATTTTATTTTGGTCTAGATCTTTTATAGAAATCTTTTCACATATATGCCCCATCAATATTGCAAGTGGAGTGGGTGTGGCTAGTGATTCCCTCGTGGTCGTCTAGTCCCTCTGCCACCAAACCCCGCCCTCCTCAATGGTATATAAGGATGGATGTGAGGCAGTTCTTCACAAACTTCGGTTTCACTTCTACTACTACTAACTCACCAACCAAACAACATGTCTGGACGAGGCAAAGGAGGCAAAGGATTGGGAAAAGGAGGCGCCAAACGCCACAGAAAAGTGCTCAGAGACAACATCCAGGGCATCACCAAGCCAGCTATCCGCCGTCTGGCTCGCCGAGGTGGAGTCAAGCGTATCTCTGGCTTGATCTATGAGGAGACCCGCGGTGTGCTCAAGGTCTTCCTTGAGAATGTCATCCGTGATGCTGTAACCTACTGTGAACATGCCAAGCGCAAGACTGTCACTGCCATGGACGTCGTGTATGCTTTGAAACGTCAGGGCCGTACTCTTTACGGTTTCGGCGGTTAAGCTCCTATCACCTGTACAGCAGCAGCAGAAGCGAATTGTGTGTCTTTCATCTCTAACCCAAACGGCCCTCTTTAGGGCCACATTCTTAGTGGAATGCACATTCACTTGCTTGTTTTATTTATGGTGTAAAAAGTGATTGGTTAATAAAATGACTTCATTGTTCACACCATCGCAAAACATTGAACTACACTAGTATCTAGGTTGGCGGGTACCAGAAATTTTCGGGTACCCGAACCGAGGAACCGAACCGGAACCGAAATTTTCGGGTACCCGGACCGGATCGATACCCGAAACCCGAAACTTTCGGGTATCCGAACCGATATCCGAAAAAACCGAATTTACAGAAACAGGCTTCCTGCATACACGCTGTCAACTATGAAGTCGGTTACCTCACTTTTTAACATTATTTTTTCTTTACTATTCAACGAACATAGAGAAGCGTTATCTGAAAGGACAATACTTTTTGGGCAAAGCTTTTCCTTCCTGCAAAAAGACTTCTTTTTGCTCCCAAAGGACTTTTTTGCTGCAAAAATACTTTTTTTTGCTGCTAATTTTGTCTGCTGCAAAAAGACTTCTTTTTACTGCAAAGATACTTTTTTTGCTGCTAAATTACTTTTTTTTGCTGCAAATGTTGTTTTGGCTTCATATGCCTTCTTCGCAGCATTTTTCACTAGAAATATCAATTATTATATAATTATTATACTATTTTGTGTTAAATTCGTCCACAGTCAATCCGTCCACGGTCAATTCGTGCATTCGCCAGTTCGTCACACGTCAATTTGTTCACAGGTCAATTAATCACACTTTCGAAACCTAGGTAGTCCCTTATTCTCCAGATGGGGTCCGGCTGGACAACTTGAGTACAGTCAAACCTCTAAATAGCAACCCTCTATATTGCATCCACCTCTATGTTGCATCCACTTTTCTTGTTTTGGTTGGCCGGAAAATAAATAACCTATTATTAACCCTCTATATTGCATCCGGGCAGGGCCGGTCCCTTGCGGGATGCAATATAGAGGTTTGACTGTACAGCCTGAAAATTTCGCGACAAAAACCGACTTTTCATATGCACTAAAGTACTCGAGGCACTGTTCTAGGCATGATATAATTATTTATAAGCTCAATCTGAATGATTCCTTTAATTTTAACGTCGACTACCTGGTACTTATTCATTTCAGGGGCAAAAATTAAATAAAAACTTAAAAACTTGCGTAAAACAATTACTTAGAAGATGTTTAAACACTCTTCTCAAATTATTATAAAATGCGCAAATCCATCCACCACTCCATTCCCCCCCCCCCCGAAGGCATAAGTGCCGACTACCTTGAAGTGGGTACTGTTTTTTTCATAAATAACCCAGGGTATTGAGATTCTAGTTAGTCAAAACAGGATTTTGATCTCAACAGACTCTTTTCAGCACACAATTTTGGGTTGAATAGCATGGTTTATTCGTTCCTAAGTGATAATAAAATTTTGTGGACAAATTGACCACAAAATATGTATAATAATTGATATTTCTAGTGAAAAATGCTGCGAAGAAGGCATGTGAAGCAAAACAACATTTGCACAAAAAAAAGTATTTTAGCACCAAAAAGAAGTCTTTTTGCAGCAGACAAAATTAGCAGCAAAAAAAGTCTTTTGGGAGCAAAAAAAAAGTCTTTTTGCAGCAAAAAAAATTAGCAGCAAAAAAAGTCCTTTGGGAGCAAAAAGAAGTCTTTTAGCAGCAAGGAAAAGCTTTGCCCATACTTTTTTTGGCGCGAATATTGTTGTTAAAATTTTTGTTCTTATTTGCTTCATACTTTTCCGGCATTACCGGACGGCGCTATCGGATAATCGCTTTCCGTTTTTTGCCTTGGTCCCCTGTTGTTTTTTTTTATCAAAAGTGCCTTAGTCCCCTGTTATTATGAAGGTGATCATAGTTGATGTGATCATGTTAACCACAATCACCATGATCACTACAATCCCACATCAACATAACTATAATGACAGGGGGACCAAGGCAAAAGCGGAAACCGATTGTCCGATAACGCCTACTTTTACATTCTTGCATTACATTTTTCAGAGATGATGCAACAAATGATATCTCATTATAAACTAGAGTCGCAGGGCTACATGATGGCGTTAAAAGTTTTTGAAAGTGTGACAGTAAATGTAAATAAAAATTGAAATGCATAAAAGATTTTTAGTCTGACACAAACAAATTGTTGTAATTGTTTGATCCCTCCATTTGAAATCGTTTATCTGAACCGATACCCGAAACCCGAAACTTTCGGGTATCCGAACCGAACCGATACCCGAAATTTTTGGTATCTGAACCGGACCAATACCCGAAACCCGAAATTTTCGGGTTTCGGTCCGGTTCAGATACCCAAAATTTTCGGGTTTCGGTTCCAATTACCCGCAAACGGGTACCCGAACCGCCAACCCTACTAGTATCTCAAAATATCTGTTTTTAAAGGGGCATGCTCGTCGCCGATGGAATATTTTGAAAGGCGGGTACCAGCGAAATTCAAACGAGAATTAGTTTGACGAAATTTCGGAAAAGTCGAAGAAAAATTGTACATTGAGTGGGAATCGAACCGACGACCGACTTTCACAGCCCGCCGCCGCTTCACCACTAGACCGCCGATGCTATTAAACAGTTCAAATGTTTTGATTACTTATTTCCCGCAATGTACTCAACTAAAATTTATTTTAAAATAATTTTTTTTCAAATTGACCTGGTACCCGCCGTTCAAAATATTCCCATCGGCGGCGTGCATGCCCCTTTAACGTTTGACTGTTTTTAAATGCTGATGAATTCATCGAACTCCGCATCAAAAGTTAGCCCTCAAGATTTTCACTGACCTCGAAATCTTGCACTAAATCCCCTCAAGATTCTTGACACTCAATCAGGGATGAAAATTTATGGTTAACTAGGCCTTTTTCAAATACATCAACCGGCCAAAAATAGGCCCGCGCCCATTTAAATTAGATTACAGTCTAAACTCGTTATAAGGGCACTCGATGGCTGTACACCGAAATATAACAGCTCGATATAACGTCAATTCAAGGTCAGAAGTACGTTCCAGCCTTGGGTCCGACACTTTTTTCAACCTGATTTTTTAATTTTTTTGCAAGTTCGGTTTTCACAGTCTGGTCCAAAATATCGTGAGGATTCCGCTTTTGCCGATCGTTTTACAAAAATTAAAAATTTGTTTTCCTAAAGAAGGAAAAACTCGATGTAATTTGTATCTCCAAAAAATGATCGGCAAAATCGGAATCCTTGCCATATTTGGGACCAGATTGCTTTTCGAAATTTCGGATTTAGCTAAAAGTAATTCAAAACCATTGTTCCTATACAGAAACGTGTCCTGAACACGGTTTGTCAAGCTTCAAATAATGTTTTAACTAACTAGAATCTTATTACTCTGGGTACACACCACTCCAAGGTAGTCGATCTCAAATTTTGGGAATTATTTTGGATAGACGAACAAATCGTGATATCTTTATTAAATATAGATGCCTAGACAGACTTGTAAAGAGTAAAACCGGGTCTGAACTAATCAATGTTTTCGAAACTGAGATAGCCCCCATACTCCAGGTGGACGTCCAGTCAGACAACTTGAGTGCAATCTGTTAAAAATTATTTTGATTTTCAAGTCGAAGAATTATTTCCGTGCCCAATAAGAATGATTGCCCAAATTTTGTGGTCGACTTTTTTGGAGTATTTACACCTACCCAGGGTATTGAGATTCTGGTTAGTCAAAGCAGCATTTTGTTCTCATCAAGCCGTTTTCAGCACACAATTTTGGTTAAAATAGCATGATTTGTGGTTTATTCGAAATAATAATAAACGTAGTCATAATGTGTACCGTCTAGGGAGCGCTATGACTAATAATTAGCACACCAGAAACTTGAAGCCAAGCAAAAGGCAATCGTGCTGCTGACCAACAAGTGCCTTAAGAACTCGGTGAAGGAAGGGAAGGAAAAGTGGGAATTACATTCATGTATGTTGATAGGTGTTGGCATCGAGACGAGAAAATTTCGAGAATTTCTCGTTTCTCGTCTCGAAAATGTTGCCTTTCTCGATTCTCGATTTCAATTTTTCTTTCTCGTCGAGATTCTCGACATTATCGAGAAATTTTGTTTTGACACGAAATTGTTTTTTTACCTTACGCACTGCTTCGCTTACGTTTTCACTTGTAACTGCTAGGACAATTGCCCATTTATGACAATTTATATGCTACTGTATCTGTACTTATATTATTGTGGTATCTGCCCTTATCATATACGTCTTGTTCTCCTTTAGGTCCCTTTTTTGCCTTCTTCCCCGCTTTTGTTTTTGTTGAAAAATGCCTTGTCCCCTGTTGTTTTAAAGGTGATCATGGTCAAGGTGATCATGTTAACTATAATCACGATGATCACCATAATCAAAGTGTCAATATAACTATAATGGACAGGGGGACCAAGGCGAAAAAGGGCCTAAAGGTGAATTAAGCCATACGTTTGTTTAGGCAAGCATGACTCACAATATATGGAAGATTGATCTGTTCGAAAAGAAGAAAGACTCTGATACAGCAATCTGCGAGCAGCTTATTTTTCTGAACCGTGCTCTTTCTGATGTTAACTTTACTTACTAATTTGTTTGTCTAGTGTTTGTTAGGAGTTTGAATTGTGGACTTTCTGGTTTCTTTCGTGTTTCTCTCGTTTCTCGTCGAGAATCTCGACTTTTTTGTCGAGAATCTCGATTCTCGAAAACCATGTCTTTCTCGATTCTCGATTTTCCCTCATCTGCCAACACTAATGTTGAAACTTTGATAAGGGCATATTTCAGTGGATAAACCAATGGGCTCAGTGGTTGGCTGGAACTGGACTCTTCGCTATCGACAACAGGAGCTACGCTTGGGACGCCATGAGCACGATGGATGCGCTTACGTGGTGGAAGGCCTAGTTTACTGAAACATTCCTCAAAGTGGTGGAAATGTTTCACAATGTGCCAATCTCTGCTGCCCTTACTGAGAGGAACTGGTCTCTTAGAAGTGGAATCTATACAAAGCTCCGGAACAAGTTTTTTATTTTCTAACTTTTGCCTTAATACTGTTGATGATTATGTGTGCTTCTACAGAATGAAGGTCGACACCACCAACCAGTCGTCTTCATCAAGCACAATCTACTGCTGGAGTACAGGGATCTCTTCAAGAAAGCAGTGAATTGGAAGATGTCGGAGGAAGCAAATGAAAATGAAGAAGAAAATCTCTCGAGTGAAATGCATGAATTATTTATGGATGATTCCAGTTGAGAGTGAATAAATGTATGTGTTTTGAATGTGTTGATTAATCTGTTGATGTCTTGGTCAATGTGTTGATCAATTCGATCAATAAAGCGTATTTAAACATCAATTAGCACTATTTGCAAGAGGTATGTAAAATTAGAAAAATGACAGAAAATGACGTCAGTTTAGAAAATGACCGGTCATATGACCGCTTTAGAAAATGACCGGTCATTTTAGCAACTCTAGCATGACCCAATCACTGAAGTGATGTGACCTAAAATTTCAATACTTTTTGCATTATTTACAAACAACGATCTCACCTTTCAAATTTGCGCGATCAGTCGAGTATAAAAGCGCTTTGAAAGTCTCGGACTCGACGACGGTAAACGGCTGATTGGTGCAGGCGATATGGTGCATGATCTTTTGTGCAGTGCAGAGAGTAACCTGAAAAAATTCCAATCATTGAAAGAATGACTAGAAGAATGACCCTGGAGCAAAAACACATGAGGAACAGCGATATTACCAACAAAAGAAGCAGAAAAAGCAGCAAAACAAGGAAAAATGATAAAGAAAACAATGTTGATAAATAAACATTTTTTAAAAAACAAAGTGCGATATTTTCAAAATTTGCGATGCGCTATGCGATGTTTTTGAATATTTGCTTGCGATGTTGCAATGCGATGTTTTTTGCCCAAATTGCTGCGTGCGATACGATGTCGCGATGCGATAGATCGTATTGCTTCTACAACTGCTATAGCGCTGCTTTCTACCGTCTGAAACACTCACTTTTTAGCCCACTTTTTGCGAACTTTAATTTTCAAAGTTGTGGCCTTGATTAGGAAACCGGTTAAGGGCTCGGCGAATATGCAATGAAAATCGGGGGTTGATAAGGCGAAGAAAAATTTTTTGGTCAAAAAAGAAATTTCGGAAAATTTCTCATGAAGAAAAAAAATTTTTTGGTGCGAAAAAAATCAGGGAATCAGAGTACACCAGCTCGCGGACAAGCATTCCTGGGATCAAAGGTTTCTTTGACACCGTGAGCAAAGAAGATCAGGAACTAGCAGACATTCTCCTCACTAGGGTGGTCTTTAATACTCAAAAAAAATTCGGAAAATTTCTCATGAAGGAAAAATTCATGTTAACATAAAATTTTAAGCGCTAAAATGTGGCGCGTCGAATAAAAAAATTGCTTAAAAATAATAATTCCTCATGGAGGGATTTTATTTTTGGTGAGGCACTGAAAACCGAAAAAATCCGAAAATTTGAAATTGAAATAATATTTTGTGGTCTCGTGAGGAATTCAAAATTTGACTAAGAGCATCGGATTTAGAGTAGTTTTTATAGTAAATCGACCATGCTGAGCACGAATCCGGTGTTAAAATCACAGGTTTGCTCATAAAAAAAAATTTTGGTCAAAAATCGGTTTAAAAAGTGGCTTTTTCGAGAAACCACAGGGACCAAGGCATATATTTTTTAGTGTCACAGATTCGAGCCTGCTGGTAGCTGGTAGTGAAAAAATACTGGCGAAAATGCCCAAAAAGAGCCAAACTGCCCAAAACGGCTAGAATGCCGAAAAGGCAAAAACGCCGAAGTGGAGAAAATGCCTGAAAAGGACAAACGCCCAAACGGACCAAAATGCCCGTAAAGAACCAAAAACGCTCAAAACGTCCAAAATGCCGCGAAAAGGCAAAAAGCTCAAACTCTGGCAAAATGTCCGAAAATGCCACAGCGCTTATGCCCGAAAAGATCAAAAACGCTCAAACTGGGCCGGAATTCCCGAAAAGGACCAAAACGCTCAAACTGGGCTAAAATGACCGAAGGGGCCGAAACGTGCGGAAGGGCAAAAACGCCTAAACTGGAAAGAAATGACTTAAAAAAGTCAAAACGCAATAAGGAGCTGATGCGCCATTGGCGCAGCGTGCCTTCTAGTCTATCTCTACTAATCAATGACCCGCCTGACTGATTTTTGACCAAAAGCACCGACCCGAAACCCGCCCTGGTCGATTTCATAAACGCTTACCTCGAATTTCCATAAGTGCTCTTTTAAAATGTTGTGTCTGAGGAGTTTTCTCATAATTACCGTACTGTAAACCTCGATTAAATGGTTTCTTGGAAGGCCTTTAGAAACCGTTAAATTGGGGGTATACAGGGTGTCCCACAAAAAACTGGTGCAAAAAAAATTCGTCCAAGGTTCCCCTCCCCGCCAGAAAGCTGGAGCAGAAATCACGATTAGTTAGAGAAAACAGGTTAAAGTCACAATTTTTATAATTTCCGTCGTGTTGTTTAGTTTGCTACTTTTACTTACTCTCTAATTTAACACTCATGGTTCCTAAACATTGTTTACCCTGTGAATCTAAATAATTTTTAGATGAGTGATATTTGGAAGATCGAATTTTCACGAAACTATTGGTAAAATCCCAACTGGCAGCCTTTTTTAAATTTTGTATTCTTGGCTGGGTTAGGTACCTCAATATTCTGGGTAGGCATCTTCGAGTAAGGTGGATATCAGCCTCGCTGGTCTGAATTTTTTTCGGGTACGCGTGTGTGAAATCGAAATTTCAGTACTATCAAACCCTACTCCCTATACGATTTTACGTGAGAATTAATGTTTTGTTTTACATTTTGACTTAGTGTTACTATAACGGTACATGGACAATTCACGCCCGGACAATTCACGCCCGGACGATTCATGCTTGGGACAATTCACGCCCCGGACAATTCAAGCCCGGGACAATTCACACCCAGGACAATTCACGCCCCTAGATAATTCTCGCGATAAATTGATATCTGGATAATTGATCCGCTAATAGGTTACGGTTCGAATCCCGGTGGTGGTAAACACATTTTTTGGGCTAGTACCAGAATAAAAACAGTTTTTAGAGAATTAATAAGCCTCAGGGTGGGTAGGAAAACCGCCTGGTACCTGCCCTAAACAGGTATTTACTTCTAGAGATCTGAAATTTTGTGCTATGTAAAATTGTGCCTATCCAGGATTGTATCCTGAACATGGTTTGATAATGACAAAATTTGCAGGAACCCTAGATTGAAAAATTATATATCTCGTAGGGTGTCCAGGCGGTACTGATATAGCACTATAAATTTAATTTCACTCAAGTTGCTGTAACTAGGTAAATGTACTCAGGTGGAAATGCGCAGATAGTGTACTTGGTGGTAAAAAATTTAAATTTTTTGTGCCATTCTGGTGGATATCCTGCCCAGAGCATCTCTCAGGTTACTCCCGCCGTGACCGAAAAATAGAGCAAATTACCTTCATTCGCTGAAAAATTTGAAGCTGCGGACCTGCACCTGCTCCAGGGTACACACCCCGGGTTTGGATAAAGAAAAGCGCAAATTGGGACCTATCAAACTCGATTACCACACTATTTGCGTTAGAATAAATGCGCTAGTAGCGAATACCCCTCCCCTAGCATCCGACCTTTAAAAATGCTGTAACTAGCTTGCAAACAACAAGTTCAGGCTTAGCCCTTAGGCTTGGGGTAGGCCAGCGTACGGAAGTTTTGACTAATAAAGAATTTGCGCACATTTTCCGTGGTCTGGGACATAAATTTTGGTACTTTTTACTAAAGTAAAAAAAGTGAAAACGTTGGGAGGGGGGGGAATTCGCTACTAGGGTCGAATAAATGATTAGTTTTTGGTTGACTAAAATTTATTTTTAGCCCATCTAGCTGGATGTCCACCTGAACTTCGGATACTTATCTAGGTTTATAGTTCGAGTCGTAAAATCAGTTATAGTATGTCAAACCATGTCTATCGTAAAATTTTGGGTGAGAAACTATGGTTTTTGATCCCATATGAAACAACTGAAGTTTAGGATTTGAGACAGGTGACCCCTCAGGATATGTACCTTCCTATTACCCCAATTCTGGGTGACTAAATGGGTTAATGAATAGAAAAGTTAATGAAAAATAGTAGTGAACGTAATTATTCAGGGGCGTGAATTGTCCTATCTTGGGCCGTAATTGCGGAGACTTATTTGTTGTCGTAGAAGGCCCACACTGAGTGATCTTAACAAGAGTGGGTGCATCCGATAAATCCTATTAAGATGAACTATATTGGCCGCTCCAGCATGAGAATCAGCCAACGTGGTAAGTATTGACTGGAACCATGCTGTTTCGGAAACAGCACCCTCCTTGTGTCCACTCAGCTGCTTATGGTCTCCCGTGACTATAACTAAAGAAACTAAAGACTTATAACTAAAGAAAAGAATTTTTGCCCCCTTCATCAATAAAGTTGGGTAACTGTTTTAAAATTAATTTGCTTAAATTAAATTAATTAGCTTAAAATTACTTTTAAAAATTTTTCAAAAACTTACCCAACTGGCAGGACTTCCAACTGGCAGGACTTCCAACTGGCACCCCCAACTGGCAGGACTCCAACTGGCAGCGAACGAGGGTCAACTGCCCACGATTCCCACTGCCGACGCCAACTGCCGACAAATTACCCAAATTCTAATCAAATTCAACTTTTAAATTGAGTTTTAAGCGTTGCGAAATTTTGACTTTTTGTCTGCTTTACCATTTTTCAACATGGGCCGTGGCAAAAAGAACTCTTTATGCATTTTTGATCAAGAGTCTGCTCGGAATTATGTCTAAGGTAAGTGAGTGCGCGCATCTCTAACCCACCAGCCCCCTGCGAGCCCCTTCGGGGGCGCAGGGCTTGGTTGCTTGGGGTTGAGATGCGCACACCACTACCTTAGACACAAATCACTCGAAAGTGACTTTGGATGTATGAAAACACGTGTATACCAGAGTTTATTTACGCGGTAGGGCCCAGTATTCAGAATTATTGCACAGGGCCCAAAATTTTAAATTTATAATCAGTTCAACTTAAACAAAACGCCAAGAATTTTTCGAATGAACTTTTTTTTTCTGAAATTTTTGAAAAAATATGAACTATTATTCAAACTTTATAATCTTTTTTGACAATGTTTCACACACACCTACATGTTGAAGTTTTGTTATTCAGTCTAAGAACCATGCCATTTGCATTTTCAGCATGGGTCTCGTGAACAAAGTTTCAAGATCTAATAAGGAGTATAGTGGGTACGTGTGGCGCCTTCCCCCTAAAGCAAAATTCCCAATGCATAAAACACACCAATTTCACTATATTTAACCCCAAATCCAACCAATTTTCAAGTCTACAATAGAAAATTTATACCACTTTTTCAACGTTTTTGCTTTGGCCCATTTCGATTTTCAAAATATGGGCCATTTTGTGGGCCAAAATAAATATCGAGTGAAAAGGCAAAAAAATACAAATAACACACACTTATTAACTAAAAAGCGCGCAGCAAGATATTTTACAAATTAGAGGTTTTTACTCGTTTGCCACTAATTTTGAGTTTTTGAACTGAACTACTAATAAGAGTCAAAATTTCAAAAAAAATAGAATATTGGATACTTACTATCTTTAAATTCAATAATTTTTAATCACTAATACTTATATCCGTACGGTAAAGTGTCAATACAATTTTTATTTTTGTATCTGATAATTCGCTTGTCATAATCGAACTGAATACTTTTTCTCGATATTTATTTACTATTTGCTTCTTTATAGAATCTCGAGTTATTTTATTTTGATTATAGTAGTCAACTTTTCGACACTTTTGTCGACAAGTTTTTTCATAGTTATGTGATTTATAATTTGAGAATTTTTGAAATCAGCGTAAAACCTTTTACTTTAGTTTCACAATTAGACGATTTTATATCGAGATAACTATAACTTTTTGGACCTGTCGAAATCCGTCATCAAATTCTTTTCTAACTCGAATTCGCCTAACATATTATCGGTTTTTACACTATTTAACCCATTATCAATATACACTACACTATCAGTGTCAAATATATGACCGATTCACCTAATTATCTAAAATTTCATATAATCGAATCTTGCGTTTGCCGTAGTGAAAGCGGCTAAATATTCGTTTGTATTAAAATTATCCGTAGTATAAATATCCTTAAATTTGTAAGCTATTTCGAACATTTCATCGGTCAATTTGTAAAATTTACATCACTAAGTTTTTTCGTCTAAAATGATCTCATAAAAACGCTTCGGTCAGTAACTTGCTCAGTTTGAGATAACTTATTCCGTTGACCAAATTTACCCCATAGTGAATTTAAACAAAGCTTTGCTAAAGCTCTTTTTCCGGGGTTTTTCAATTTTCTCGCCATCTAGTAAATTTCGAGCTGTTTGCAAAAAAGTATGAAATTTTAGGTCACCATCACTTCAGTGATTGGGTTCATGCTAGAGTTGCTAAAATGACGGTCATTTTTCTAAAGCGGTCATATGACCGGTCATTTTCTAAATGACGTCATTTTCTGTCATTTTTCTAATTTTACATACCTCTTGCAAATAGTGCTAATTGATGTTTAAATACGCTTTATTGATCGAATTGATCAACACATTGACCAAGACATCAACAGATTAATCAACACATTCAAACACATACATTTATTCACTCTCAACTGGAATCATCCATAAATAATTCATGCATTTCACTCGAGAGATTTTCTTCTTCATTTTCATTTGCTTCCTCCGACATTTCCAATTCACTGCTTTCTTGAAGAGATCCCTGTACTCCAGCAGTAGATTGTGCTTGATGAAGACGACTTGGTTGGTGGTGTCGACCTCATTCTGTAGAAGCACACATAATCATCAACAGTATTAAGGCAAAGTTAGAAAATAAAAAACCTGTTCCGGAGCTTTGTATAGATTCCACTTCTAAGAGACCAGTTCCTCTCAGTAGGGCAGCAGAGGATTGGCACATTGTGAAACATTTCCCACCATTTGAGGAATGTTTCAGTAAACTAGGCCTTCCACCACGTAAGCGCATCCATCGTGCTCATGGCGTCCAAGCGTAGCTCCTGTTGTCGATAGCGAAGAGTCCAGTTCCAGCCAACCACTGAGCCCATTGTTTTATCCACTGAAATATGCCCTTATCCAAAGTTTCAACATTTAGTGTTGGCAGATGAGGGAAACTCGAGAATCGAGAAAGACATGGTTTTCGAGAATTCGAGATTCTCGACGAGAAACGAGAGAAACACGAAAGAACCAGAAAGTCCACAATTCAAACTCCTAACAAACACTAGACAAACAAATTAGTAAGTAAAGTTAAACATCAGAAAGAGCACGTTCAGAAAAATAAGCTGCTCGGCAGATTGCTGTATCAGCAGTCTTTCTTCTTTTCGAACAGATCAATCTTCCATATATTGTGAGTCATGCTTGCCTAAACAAACGTATGGCTTAATTCACCTTTAGGCCCTTTTTCGCCTTGGTCCCCCTGTCCATTATAGTTTATTGACACTTTGATTATGGTGATCATCGTGATTATAGTTAACATGATCACCTTGACCATGATCACCTTTAAAAACACAGGGGGACCAAGGCATTTTTTCAACGAAAACAAAAGCGGGGAAGAAAGGCAAAAAAGGACCTAAAGGAGAACAAGACGTATATGATAAGGGCAGATACCACAATAAATAAGTACAGATACAGTAGCATATAAATTGTCATAAATGGGCAATTGTCCTAGCAGTTACAAGTGAAAACGTAAGCGAAGCAGTGCGTAAGGTAAAAAAAAACAATTTCGTGTCAAAACAAAATTTCTCGATAATGTCGAGAATCTCGACGAGAAAGAAAAATTGAATCGAGAATCGAGAAAGGCAACATTTTCGAGACGAGAACGAGAAATTCTCGAAATTTTCTCGTCTCGATGCAACACTATCAACATACATGAATGTAATTCCACTTTTCCTCCCTTCCTTCACCGAGTTCTTAAGGCACTGTTGGTCAGCAGCACGATTGCCTTTTGCTTGGCTTCATTAATCAACTAGTGACCTCTGTCTGACGGCTCAAGTAGGTCGAAAAGGTGAACTTGGCCCATTTTCCCCACGAGTCTTCACTGGCATTTGGAGAATAGCCGAGGATCCGTGCTGATCAAGGTTAGCCTTCTTGAGAAAGAGCTGAGGAGTCTTTTTGCTAAAACAGAGGGTAGCAGCATGAAATACGATAAGACAGGAAGATAATTACTACCTAAAGAATTTTGCTATCTCACCGCAATGCTAAAAAGGGGGCTGTTTTATATCCGGAAAGGTTTTGAACGGAAAGTTGGAAATTTAAAATAATAATTAAAAATAATTGTCGTATTTGTCTTGATTTTTCATTTTATTTTATTAAATTTTATGCTATAAGACTTTTGTGATGTAATGACGTGCTCAATAGGCAAGGAAAAACTGATTTTCTAATAAATGAACAGAAAAAATAACTGATTAAATAGGGGGGGGTCACAGTTCGACTACCACTGGCTGCAGACCCTATTTTTCTCCTTTATTCACAAGTTTAATGTCAAAATGTAGCCAAGATTCTGGGCTTCCATTCGAGCTATTATATAGGTAAAAAGTGTGTATAAGTTAGGTCTAAAATATAAAAAACGTTGAGCCATGTCTAATTCAATGAAATCCTCAATAGGACTATCTCAGAACTTCTCGGTATTAATTTGGAAGTGACGTTTTTGGTAACTTTAATTTACACTCATTTGCCAACCTTACACTCGAAATGTAGCAAGAAAGCCTTTTTGCAGTCCTGAAACCATCAAAATGAATTCCAACTAATAAATTTTGCCAGATACAACCTTCGAGTGCTTCTCTATACGATCAGGGTTGGCTGCCTAGCGGTCTTGACAGAATTGCAGTATCCAACGAATGCTTTCTTTCCTCTGCTGTTGGTCTCTTCCACGTAATAGTTCCAGCACCAGGCAAGTGGCTTTTTTTTATCGATATGGCCATCTGAAATTAAGGCAATGAAGAAAATACAGTAATGATGAAATAACATTCAGCAAACGACACATGGGAACTATCCTAACGTCGACCGGTTTAAAAGAAAGGAGAAGTAGAAAATGACCAAAATCTATATGATCAGTCATTTTGTATTAAATGACCGGTCATATGACCGGTCATTTGATCGTTCAGCAACTCCAGGTCATGCCAAGAGTCCACGCCGCTGTCAAGAAGGAAGTCATGAATTGTCTCATTACATGCAGTGCTCTCTCTTTCACTTCAGATATCTGGTCGGGTCCTACTCAAAGCTGCATCAGGTAAACTTTCAGATTTTCCAAGTATTTTATTATATTAAATCTCACTGCTTAATGGATCGATTGCCAATGGAAGCGGCACAAGTTCATCTTCTGCGTTCGCCATTTTCCGGGTCAACATAACTTTAGACAATCAGTGAAGTCGTCGGCAAGATGTTTGATGACTGGGGAATTGCAAAACAAAAATTGCACTTCTCCTTGCGCGATGAGGCGTGAATATAAAAAAAAGGTGGCTTTTCTGTGTTCTTTCATTTTCAGTGTAAAGTTTCACTTTTTAACATTTTTAGGCTTTCGAGAGAGTGGCTATTTGCATGCAGACTGTGACGCGCATAAACTGAATCTGGTTGTGAGCAAGTTTCTCTTCAAACGCCAAACGTCAAGGAAATGCTAAACACTGCAAGAAGTTCGTTGATCACTCTTTTACTGTTGTGATCGATTCCATTCAGATGTGGCGACTCGCTGTATTCCACTTACTACATGGGCGCACGACTCCTTTAGTCAAGGCAGTCGGTTGATCTCTACTTGATTCGTCTTAGGAAGCGCAATCTGGAGCTGAAACAAGAGGAATGGCAGCTGCTCGAGAAAATGATAAAGGTGCTAGAGCCGTTGGAATCTGTCTCAAAGCAAATTGCCGAGCAGATGAACCGATTTCCGTCCAACTTCCAATTGTGAAAGTACTGCACAACCATATTGAGGACCTGAGGGAGCCGGCGCTGAGGAAATGTGCGATACAATTTGGAAATGGTTTTTTTTTCGAAGTTTGATGTGGAAAAGCAGAAGTAAGTTCAGGCTTTTTTTGCAGAGTTCTTATTCTGTTGATTTAAGATTCACGGGCTGGCGATGTTTCTTGACCCGCGCTGGAAGGACAGAATGGCAAACCACAATGTCTTGCTCAACTTAAATGTGTCGTCATGGTTCAAGAGGAATGCGTGAAAGAGTGGAAGTGCCTGCCAGTGATTCAGGTATGATTTTATGGGAAATTGTAAACTGATTTCTGGTTCACAGGTGCGTTTTCTTCCGCCGAAGCGAACGAACTCTTTTTTCGGGAAACACAGCAACCTGCACAGGGACATGGAAGGATCGGATGTGCAGCAAGCCATAAATGCAATTATTGAGATGAAGTCATTCAAAAGTTGGAGTGCATCGACCCGGAAGAGGATCCTCTGGAATTCTGGAAGGTTGGTTTCAAAGGAAGTTTTTTCAATACAATTGCTTTTTGGTTAAGGTGAAAGAGAAGACATATCCGGTCCTGGCAAAGATGGCGCGTCACTTTCTTTCTGCTCCGGCGACAAGTCAGCCTAGTGAACAGATTTTCTCGGTGGCAAGAGACGTCTATGACTACAGAAGATCCAATCTGAGTCCTGAGAAAGCAGAGCAATTATACAGTCAACTCTCGCTATAACGGCACCCCACGGGACCGAGTCCAACTGCCGTTATAGCGAGTTCTTGAACCGAAAATAATATAAAGTGCCGCTATATCGAGAGTGCGCTACATTGTGACTTATATCACATACAAAACATTCAATTTCAAAATTTTGTTCAAACGTAACATACCGTAAAACCTCTATTAATAGACCCCCTCTAATAATAGACCCCCCTCGGAGGGGTGTTTGAAAATAATAGACCCCCCTCTAATAATAGACCCCCTCGACTTTGAGGTCTGTAACTCGGCGCAGAGTAAATATTTTGCAAATCTGTTTTTCACGTTTTCTTAACTCTCACGAGCTCTACCGATTCCACTTTTTAGGTTTTTAATTTCACACAAAAATTTTGAGATCGACTTTAATTTTTCCCGATTTTCGAAGGGTTGGAAATAATAGACCCCCCTCTATTAATAAACCCCCCTCTAATAATAGACCCCCCTCGGAGGGGGTTGAAAAATAATAGACCCGGGTCTATTAATAGAGGTTTTACGGTAACGATAAAAATATCATTGAGCAACTAAAAAAAATGTGTGAGTTTGCTTTGCTCTTGCGTTCTCCTGCGCACTTGGTAGAACGCCTCGTCCAGGGCATCGCTGTGCTTTGAGAATGGCAGGATTGGCGTAGTTCTTCTCTGCGAATCGACGGACGACTCGCCTATGAGAGCACCGAGTTAGAACTTTTGTTTGTCGTCATATTTGTTTCTGCCCATTTTTGATTTTTTTAATTATCGGCAAATTGTTCAAAACATATAATATACTGACCCATGTCGTCCGATCCGCTCATCTATTGCAAAAGAATGTGATCCGCTTCCCGACCTTTCAGCGCCTCCAACTTCCGTGGCCAGTGAGCAGCTCTTTAGTCACGCGAGGGAGATTTTCCGTTACAAAAGAAGCTACCGTAAATGTTCTAATAGAGCCCCTCCCAAAAGTCGGAAAATGTACCGAATTCTTTTTGTCGATTTCACAATTGTTAGTCTGTCTCAGGACTATTCGATATTAATTTGGAAATGGCGTTTTTTGTAATTTTATTTACATACTTATTTGCAACCGTGTACTCAAATCCAGCCCTATTTCTTGGCGTCATTTTCAGTATATGGCTGTGAATGATCATGTGAATTAAATACAAGAAACAATTGTGAAATCGACAAAAAGAATTTTGGGTACATTTTCCGACTTTTGGGAGGGGCTCTATTAGAACATTAACAGTATCTTGCTTCGAACACCGCAGAAAGCCTAATATTTTTGATAACAGCTCTGGGTATGTTAAGTTCTCGTATTGATTGATTTTTTATTGTTGGAATAAAATAAATTGATTGAATAGTTAATCAACTGTTTGATTTTCAAAAAATCCCAAATCCTTCTGGGATTCTCAGAATTTTGAAATCTCAATCCCAAACCCTAAAGTTTGAAATTATTTTGAAAATCCCATTCCAAATCCCGAAAAAAACACGAACGCCCAAGTATACTGAAGCGTCCCCCTTGGTATCTTGAATTGTTAGGTCATCTTCGTCTGATTTTTGTTATTTGCAGCAGCTTGCACATTTGTAAATCATGTTTAAACGACTTCTAAGTAATTTTTATATGCTTAAAACGATTAAAAAGTTGTTTTCTGACACTTTTCCACGTAAAAAATAGATTTTTTGAAAAAATCCTTTGGCCAAATAAGACTTATTGCCTTGGGGACCAAGGCAAATTACCTTGTATAAGGTATTCTACCCGTTTTGGTCACCGGAACTGGGCAAAAAGAGTCTCTTTATGCATTTTTAATCAAGAGTCTTGCTCGAAATCATGTCTAAGGTAAGTGAGTGCGCGCATCTCTAACTCTCAAGCCCCCTGCGCCCCCTTGGGGGGCTTGGTTGCTTCGGGTTGAGATGCGCACACCCACTACCTTAGACGCAAATCACTCGAAAGTGACTCTGGATGCATAAAAATGTATGCATACCAGAGATCTCAATGCGGTAGGCCCCAGTCAACAAAACTTTGTTCAAATTCCATCTTTTTGTGGTATCCAGGTACCCTTTTAGGTTGGATTGCCTTGGGGACCAAGGCAAAAGTCGAATTTTAGTCAAAAAAGGTTTTTTTTTGAAAATCCATTTTTTATATAGCAAACTGTCCGAAAATAACTTTTTTTATCGTTTAAGCATATAAAAATTACTTAGGAGTCGTTTAAACATGATTTACAAATGTGCAAAAAATGCGCGTAAATATTGCCTTATTTCTTTGCTGGCCAACCAAATCGTTTCAAAGTGCCGTTATAGTGGAAGGGCCATTATACTGGGTGCCGTTATAGCGAGAGTTGACTGTATTTACAAACAAGAATCTTCACTGTTGAATTTTGAGTATTAATTTTGAGCATTAAATGTTGCTTTGTTTGGTTATTGTTATAATAAGGGATGCGCGACAGCTCACAGTATGGACAATTCACAGTCTGGGACAATTCACAGTATAGACAATTCACAGTATGGACAATTCACAGTATGGACAATTCACAGTCTGGGAGAATTCGCAGTCTGGGACAATTCACAGTCTGAGACGCAGTTTACATTTTCTCACATTCGTACCAATTCAAAGGACAAAATTTTATTGGCTGTGTATACATTCGTATTTCCGAATTTAGAATACGATTCATCTCACGACAAATATTTTTGAATTAGGGCTTGTTCGCTAAAAGATCCATTTGATAAAATCCAAACTGCGATATCCTATACCCAAACCACAAAACCTGGATGGGTAAGCTCAGGTGAGCACATGGCTGGCTGTAAAATTATTTTTTTTTGCAAATAAAAAAACCGTTTTTCTAACCTAAAATTCTGTGGGGAGTGATGTTTGTCAGAACTGAAATTGTCGTTTTAGCTACTCAAACTCTAAAACTCAGGATAGGTACAACCTGAACAGGTGGATATCAACTTAGACGGCTTAAAAATAAAACATACCGTATTTTTCTCTATTAAGTCCCCCCTCTCTAATAACTCCCCCCTATTTCGACCCATATCTCAGCCTAAGGAAATTTTTTGTAAATCTGTTTTTTGCGTTTTCTTAATCACCACGATCTTAGTTGATTCCACTTTTTAGATTTCGGTCGGCATCCGAAAATCTCAAAATCGAAATATTTTTTTTTCCGATTTTTTAGGGTTGAAAAATAACTACCCCGGGGACTTACTACAGAAAGTACGGTAAATAAATTTAAAAAGTTTTAATGCTATAATATCTAAAAATGGGTAGGGAATTTGATTTAATAATGCTTAAATTCCGATTTTAGCCACCCGAGCCCTAAATATAGATTAGGTACCCTTGACTGAGATGGACAGATATAAATACCCCGCAAAATGGCCCATAAAAAAATTGGTCAACGTTAGAAACAAACCATTTTTCCTGATTTAAATAGCATGGAAAATCCAGTTTGACAAGACGGACCACCAAACTGAGTTGGCTAGCTTTAAATCAGGTGTATACCTATACCAGAAGATTAGGTTAGGTATACCTCTATGGGGATAGGTCTCAGTGTAAGGTAAACGGGTGCGCCAGTAGGCCGGGTAGATGATGAATAGGAATTACGAGGCCTGAAATTTGGGCAGACTTTCCTTAATACTTCTTACATGGACTTCTACGCACCACTCTACAACATGAAAATTTTGACCGAATCTCGAAAAAAAAGGTATCAAAAGTCCAGAAGAAGAAAAAAAAATCAGCTTTGCGTACTTAATTTCCCGATGCATTAATATTTAGGTATTTTCGGATGCTTTTTTGTGAATTCGATCAGACTGTGAATTGTCCATACTGTGAATTGTCCTAGACTGTGAATTGTCCAGACTGTGAATTGTCCGTGTCCCATAATAAAACTGATTTGGGTCCGGGTGGGAAAACATCGCACATCGCTGCGATGTATCGCACCTGATTTTTTCGAAATATCGCACATCGCATCGCAAATTTTTTTATCGAAAAAAATTGCATCTCAACATCGCAAAAAGGCAAATCTCTATCTCTACTGATTAGGGCCTTGCAATGTTTCTCTTACTACTATATTCTTTTAAATTCGAAAATGTATACAACTGCGGTATCCAATCACAATTTGTATCCAATCCAATGGCAGTCAACAAAACTATGTTTAAACTCCATCTTTTTGGGGTTTCTAGGTACCCTTTTCGGGTGGTTAACCTTGGTCCCCTAAGGCAACAAGTTAATTTTCAGTCAAAAAACTCTTGGTTAAAAATGTTCGAGCATCCCCGGAAAACACGTTTTTAATCGTTTTTACAATCTAAAACACCCTTAGACATTGATAAAACACGATTTTGGGTTATGCCATCTGAGCTACTTTAGCCTAGAACTCATTTCTATTGCCTACCGCCTCTTTGCCACATTTCGCTTCGTTGCTTCATTTTCTTTTTAAATGGACAAGGACGCATCGGCTAGAGGTAGGAACGCTGAAGTCTATCCAGGATCCAGACTACAGTGACCGACAAAAAGTTACAAATCACCATGGAAAACCAAGCTGGTGTGTGCAAGCAGTTTTAAAATAAAGGGTTTATAAAAAATTACTGCCATCTCATATGTGTCCAAATATATTGACTATCCCCATACACTAGAATCATACAATTTTATTTAGACTTACTATCCTCAAGGAATACACAATATGAGATCTAGTTTTCATTCATACATTTGGCATATTTCTGTTTCTTCAGCCGAATATTTTCTTGAAATCTCATTTGGTCGACATCTCTGTACTGCTGTTCACTAGGTGCTGGCATCAGTTTCCCTCCAGAATGTTCTTCAGTAGAGCCACCGCTACTTGCAGGCATCAACATTTCCTTGCTGTCCATTGAGTTAGTTCTGCGCTTCTCAACATTCTTTGGATAGGAGAAACCACTATTTCCATAAGAACTATTGCCACGAATGAATTTCACATAGACCACAAGAAGAACGACAACTGCAAACGACCAAACAAATGCTACCAGTCCGACCATAACTAAGATAATTTATTTTGAACATGAATCTGCAAAAAACTAACTAACCCTTGACCGATATTTTTTCGAAAGCAAAGAAGACAGACATTGTTGAAGCGTGTTTCACTCGACTGGACTACCAAAAAAAATTCACAATCAAACCGAGTAGCTGACAAAATAAAAAATATTTTGAAAATTGCGCCAAAAATGTTTAGCATGCGAATATTAGAATATCTTTCAGTTCTGTTTTGTTCGTGTGTTTTTGCTGTTGCTTCTTTTTGTGCTCAAAGATATTTGGCTCGTCTCCATTGTTTCCTCGCTCAATTATCATGGCTAAAGCTTGTCTAAGAAATCGGAAAAATTTCCTCGTAAGTTTCTGCAGTAATCCATCTATTCCTATCTATTTTTGGCAGATGATAGTAGAAAGAAAAGCGTTAAAAGCTGGTGGAACAAATTTGGCAGATTCCTCTCGCCACAAGATCTCGCTCTCGTTTGTGGGTCGCTGGTTGTTGTCTATTTGGTGATGGGTGAAAGTGCTGAGCTTGTTTGCGACATGTTCACATCTCTTCCAGCCGCCGTCTTCACATATCAGTTGTTGACAAGCGAAAAAGCTACGAAAACAGCCTATGTAAGTGTTTTTGGGTATTGTCAAATATGTAAATGCCTTAGTGAACGCTTTAGTAGCTTGCTCTAGCAGTTTTTTGATATGTGACCAAAGAATGCGATTTTTTTCTTGTTCCTCCTGTAATGCAAACTATAATCGTTCACGCTACAGACGAAATATCATGTGAAAACCCAGGATGCAGTTTATATACTGCTTAAATGACTTTTTTAGGAAGCCACTTTGTGTTTTGGATCTTGCATGGGACTCTCGTGTCTTCGATCATCTGCTTCATAAGACCATTTGGTACTTTTTTGTGAAGTTCTTGCTGATGACTGCTGTGTCTTCTCATGTGCTGGCCAAAATCAAGGAAGATAACCGAAAAATGCGTCATTCTTCTTCTGATCAGTCCTTTCAATCTGCCAAAGAAGATCATGTTGAAGAAATCTTAGAAGCTTCAATAGCGGAAAGGCGAGAGAAGCAAATCTCTTCAGCTCGTTTGGAACATCTCCTCTTCTGTCTATGGAGTCGTACAAACATAATCTAATTCCAAGAGAGGTTGAAACACGTTCAGTTGCTACTCAGACCTTGTCGAAAGAGTTGAAATCAAAGGTTAACTTTAATTTCTGTATTATTTGGTGCTCTTTGTTTTACATTAATGTTTTACAGAAACATTCGCGAGCTCCTCCTTTTCACCTTCATCCTTCGCCTGATCGTCAAATGTCCGTCTTGGCTAAGAACAAAATAGAATGTCGATCTTCAAATCATAATCGCATGGTAATGGGAGATCGCAAAGAAGATGGACCTCCGCTGGGTTTGATTTTACTTTGCCGAGTGATGCTGAAACGGTAATACTTTGAATAATTATTTCATTAACGTAAGTCTTTGTTTTAAGGCTCGCCTTTGGGTGGTGCGTGTTCTCCAGATTCTGCTCGCATTTCGCTTGGATCTCAAACGGGCAAAATATCTCTTCTTGGGCACCAGGATTCGCACTCCATGCAGCAGGTATTTTTCGTTAAATTATCGGTTGTATTTTTTCTGACTTAAGCTTTCCAGATCATATTTGAAGAGCCATTTAATGAAGTCGTGATGGTTTGGTTTGGCAAACAGTACGCAGCATAATCTGTTTGGGCTCTGAAGACCAATGCTCAAAGCCGAGTTGTGGCCACTCCAACTTGCGGTTTTTTGCCTAAGGGAAGATGGTCGATGTAATTTCATCTGCTTTATTTTAGCGAAGCGGTGTTATTGATTGTTTTTTAGGTGAACTTGGTGGTTCGAGATGGATATGACCAGATCGAGCTCGAGGAATCAAGAATGACCGCCTGGTGTTCGACTATGCATATGTTCCAAATGCTGTGATTCTTTCATTCGTCCTGGCTCACGAACAAAGATGCAGAAATGATGCGCAAGAGCTTAAATATCGTCTATAGTTCTATGAGTGGCCATTAAATTGTTCAGACATGTAGCATTCATTGTGCCCCATATATTATAAGCGGGGTGTATGATAAAAGTTTTTGATTAATTTTACGACGTTGTGGCGGCAGCTAGTTCTATATAGGCGCATTCATAATGAGGACTCTGCTGGGCAGATGCCAAAAAAAATTCTACTACCGTATTTCCTCTAATTAGCCGACATGTCGGTTTTTTTTGCAACCCTTCAAAAGTCGTTGAAAATTTTGGGTCGATCTCGACATTTCGGGTGAAGATCCAAATCGAAAAAGCGGAATCGATAGAGCTCGTAGGAGCTAAGAAAACGCAATTAACAGCGGTGTAAATTTTTCTGTGGACTGAGATACGGACCCTCAAAGTAGGGGGTGTTGGTTTATTAGAGGGTGTCGGCTAATTAGAGGAAATACGGGTACTAAGAATCGCGGAAACAGAATAATCGCTTTTTTACTTTTTCCTACAAAGTTTAGTCTGTGCCGTTTTTTTGTTTTCCCTTCGCTATGTATTTGCTTTCATTATGCAGATGAGGTGTAGGGTCAATGAATGATCAATTGGCCGAGTAAATGTTGCTTCAGAATTCAGATAAAATTGAAAAATCTGCCTAACAATCCTATCTAGAATTCGAGTGTGGATGCTTAGACGAATCATTCCTTTTTATCTTAATTTTCATAACAACATCTACTGTATCAATAGCTCATCTGGTAGCCCTGATCTTAGCTACAAGCTAACACCGACAGTATGATTTTTAAATACCGTATTCACTCTAATAGGCCGGCATGACGGTTTATTTTTCAAACCTTTAAAAATGTGAAAATTGTCAATCAATAATGGCCTTAACTCTCAAATCTTAGTCAAAAGATTAGAGAGTGCCAGGTTTTGGAGATGCCGGCCTATTAGAGAGAATACGGTATTTAAAAAAAGTTGTGGCCATGTCCGAGTGTAAAGTCTAGTTTAGCATCCACAAGCAGCCTCGTCATTGTGTTTTCGCCTTAAAGGCTGCAAAAACTTTGAAAAGGGGTTGCATCTCAGTTTAGCAATTAGCCCGTTTATTAACCAAAGACAAGTTTTTTCACTGTCAATAGTTTGCTTTTGCCTTCCTAATAATGTTTGATGATGCGTAAAATGCATGGATCGCTAAAATTTCTATTTTCGAAAAATTGCAAATAGTTTTAAAAAAAATTCCTGTTCACCGTGAAATAAAAAAGTAACATAAGGTCATAATGATCAGATTGGCCACTTGATTCACAAAAAACTGAGCATTGGGGTACATGAGTATCCAAAATTAGCGTTTTGGGAGTTTTTCCGACTTTCTTTGACCTAGAACTAGGGTTCGACATATGTGGTTAAAAAACCACATGTGTGGTTTTCGGCGTTTCGCGCAAATTTTAACATTCAAAAACCACATAAAAAACCACATGTGGCTTTTCATGTGGTTTTTTTTTCACCTTGTATTTTTGTGGTTTTTTGTGGTTTTTTGATGTGGTTAAAAAACCACATGCTTTTTTATGTGGTTTTTTGTGGCTATTTGTGGCTTTTTGATGTGGCTAAAAAACCACATCTCTTATTTCATTTCTGATACTCTTTTAAACAGTTTTTTTTATTTTTTCATCAACATTTTTTTTTGATTTTCTTGCATTGTAACACACACTTCCTTGAAAGAGCCAGAGTATTTATCAATTTTTGTTTTGTTGTAGCACGGATTTTTTAAAATAAAGCCAGGGTATTTAATGAGTTTTTTGCATTGCGAGAACTGAACGAAGCGTAATAATTAGGGTTGGCGAAGGATCGGATTCTTTGATTCGAAGATCGAAAGTCGATTGGAGTCGAAAATTTTCGAAGAATCGGATCGGATCGAAAGTCGAAAATCGTTTTTTTCGAAGAATCGACTCGGATCGAAAGTCGAAGTCGGATTTTCCGAGTTTTCGACTGAAAAAGTCGAAAACGAAGAATCGCTTCGCCAACCCTAGTAATAATATTCGAAATGTGTTCATCTGTAAATCTGTTTCTTAGTTCATGCTTGATCCAACGCAATGCCGAAAAAACCCTTTCACTTGGAGCTGAAGAAGCAGGAATGCAAAAAAACTTCTTAGCTATGATAGCTAATATCAGAAGATCCTTAACAAAAAGGATTAATAACGTGAAATAACTGCATTAATATAATTTTCATATGTTTTCCAAAAATGAAGAGTTGATTCAGTTGGTGGAAGATGGCAATATTTTTCAATCTCAGCACTTAGTTGGGGAGAAGCTGACTCTGCACTACCAAAGTAAACACGTCGCGGAGGATTTGTGCGCTCTTGAGAGTCAGACCACGCTTGATAAACTTGTGGCTGAACAAGTTGAGCCTCTTTTTTTGACAGCATCCATTATCTTAATACTTTAAGAACTTATTTTGAAATTTTTCAAAGCTACTCAAACCTCATTCATGCTCCAACGTGGGACTCCTAACTGCGATCGTATTTGAGGGTCGACAAAAGCGGAACAATAAACCATGTTTTTATTTATTCCTTTTAATTTCTTCTCAAGCGCTTCAATTGCAGCTTTCGCTAAAAAAAATTGTTTTCGATTAAATTAGTCAAGGTATGCTCTAGCAAGCCAACGTTTTGTAAAATAAGCTGGACGTTATGTAGTTCTCCCCCTAAATCATCGGTTTCAGACCAAATTATAGACAACTACTGATTACCTCTAATTCTCTGATTAAGTCATCCAAGGTTTTAATATTGCTTCACAAGCACGATAAACATCCAGATTTTTGATAATTTCTGAGTATTCACCAAGCAAATTAAGAGCGTGTTTTTGAATTCCAGCAGCAATTTTATCAAGGTTTGCGAGAAAAGACCGGACCATTGATAGATTTGAAGACCACCGAGTTTCTATAGAACAGTTAAAGCAGTTCCTAGTTCCGCTCTTAGAACTTCATTTCGCCGACATTTGACAACAAACTGTTGCATTTTTTTTATAGAATCTTGTGCTTTTTTACAATCACGTTTGACATTTTCTGGTAAGACCGATCTGGTGTAGGGTTTCAAAACTCTTTTACTTATGGTATTTGCAATGTGGCAAATGCATCGTCCGTGATTGTCACCACCGATGTCAAGCATATTACTGCCTTCATCGGTATTCACAAACGACTTAGATATTTCGTCAAGTGTGAAACCTAGCGTCATTAATGTTTCAACAAAAAATTTTTTGACTTCGATTCTATTTTTAGTAATCTCTGCAGGAAAAGGTAGAAAAGACACAACAAAAGATTTGAGTTGCCTCAAAAATATTGTCGATTAAAAGATTTTTGTTTCTGTGAAACATACCAGCTATCGAGAAAATGTCCAGTCAACGCCATGTAATCGGCACCCTTTTGACAGAAATCAACGGTGAAAGCGCATCCATTTTGCTTCATTATTTCATAAACATCTGTCAAAGACGATGATTTAGCTTTAAGTACAGCGCTTTCAAGTTCCCGAGTCAATGTCTTTGCGCATGGCATAATATTCTCAGATAATATAGGCAAATGAGCATTTTGTTTTAAAAAATCCGTGCTACAACAAAACAAAATTGATAAATACTCTGGCTCTTTTCAAGGAAGTGTGTGTTACAATGCAAGAAAATCAAAAAAAATGTTGACGAAAAAATAAAAAATACTGTTAAAAGAGTATCAGAAATGAGTCCCCACTGTTGTTTTTTTTATCAAATCATTTGTTTTTCTTGGCTTTCTTTCGTTTATTAAAAACTTTTTCGAACGATAACAAAGCTAAACATGAAATTTCAACCATGTGGTGAAAAATGTTCTCATATTCATTTTTTCGCATGGGCCACATTGCATCGCGTTGGACTGATTTAACGGAAAAAGCTTTTTTAGGGCAAAAAGAATATTCATTGGTCTAATTTTGTTTTTTATCTTATTAGCTTCTAATTTTTTAAGTGATAACATCATAAGTGGGTTCTGCGTTATTGTAATATCTTTTGAAAATTTAACATGAATAGATAAAGTATTACTCCAATTACTTCTCTGCTTTGACCTCATCGTTTCACATTTTTATAAGATGATCCAATTAATGGTATTTCATCAAAAACTATGATCGCTGATCTGCCTGATGATTTTATCACTTTTGAAAAAAATCAAAGATTCAAAGATAATTAGACAAAACCAAAATTTGTCAAAAAAGTTTTGTCCTGATTTAACATAAAGAATAAATGTTTTTTAGTAAGCTGTACAACTTTAGTCTTATGGCAGATAATGTAGTGCTTGTTTAACAACAGGGGAGACCATGGCTAGAAAGGACCGGATTCGGCAATAAGACCCAAAATCGAATCAGGACAAAAAAATAGCTTCATTAGCTATGAGTCTCTCGATATTAATCTTTAGAAATAGTTTTTAATTGTTAACCTTTTTAATTGTCGTTTAAAAATTTTAAACATAAAACGTAGATTATTTAAATTTTATGGTAAAAAATTTCGCAAAAAAATTCGCCACGTGGAGGGTTGAAAAATAAAGCCTCCCTCTCCAATAGAGCCCCTCTTCCTAATAGAGCCCCCCTCTAGAGGCTGATTGAAAATAAAGCCCCGGGGGCTCTATTAGAAAATTTACGGTATGCCCGCAAATTACTTTTTTGCCGCAATTTTTTTTTGTTCGTTCTGCCTGTTTATCTTGAATTTTCTGATATTTTACAAAAAGCGATAATACCATCGCGTAGCCCTGCGATTCTAGTTTCCAATGTGATATTATTTTCTACAAGGTCTGCAAGGCCCAATAACAAAACAAGTAACAATATTGTGTGGTATGATAGCGAGATGATATTGTGTGGTATGATAGCCAGGTAGTGTAGCAAGAAGCACTAATAACGAATGGTGTTAACTAGCTTCCTAAGAAGTGTTAGATGGTGATAACCAGGTCTTTTTACCTGGGAGATTATACCTGAAATTCCTATTCTTGAAATAGAACCCATTCAGCATGGGTACATAGTATACCTGGCTAAATTTCGGTATACCCCCACTACTGGTATTCCGTATACTGGTACTCGGTATACTCCGGGCACCACGGCACGCCAAAGATTGGGCCATTTCAAATTAGGGCCAGGGAACCTTGACTGGTCAAATTGGTCCAAAATCTAATTGGGCCAATTCAAATTGAGCCATTCAAATTGGGCCAATGCAAATTGGCCAAATTTTGAGTCAAAAGTCAAAGGTACCACTGCAACTTTTTTATTAGACTTTTATTCTGGTTTTTTCTGTACTTTAATGATAATTATAATTTTTGCATTTTTCCGCAAAATTTTTAGATTATGTCTAACCCACAACAAACCAGGGCCGAAAATTGATCCGCCCTATCCCGACTCCTGGGGTACCTCCTGGTCAGGTGGATGTCTATCTGGGTGGCCTAAAATAAAGCCACGGACGATTGATCCGATTGCGCGATTGATCCCATTGGACTATTGATGCCATCCCGTTAAAAACGGACGATTGATCCATTCTATTAAAAGGGGCGATTGATCCACCTAACTAAAAGAGATGATTGATCCTAGCAACTGAAAATGGTTCTTTCGTAGCACTGGATTATCCACAGCTTTTTGTATTGATAAGATCGGTTGTTGACAAACTTTCTTCTTTTTTCAGGTTTTTTTCGAGGCCATTGAGAACTTAGCTAATTTAATGTTTGCAATTTCGCACATTTGAAAAAATGCTTAATCGTGCATTTGCGGTAACAATGCCAAGGGAGGACGAATTGCCCTTTTTACCAATCGAGGACGAATTGTCCCTTTTTAACGAGTGAGGACGAATTGTCCTTTTTAACGAGTGAGGACGAATCGGCCGTCAGGACGAATCGGCGCCAGGACGAATTGTCCGTGTCCGCAATGAAAGCCCAGAAGCTTGGCTACATTTGACACTAAACTTTTAAATAAAGAAGTAGAATAAGGTCTTCAGCCAGTGGTAGTCAACCCTGTGACCTAAGGCGATGCGTATATAAAGTTCCCCCTTTTAAAATACAACTCAAATATATTTTTGTAATCAGTGTATTGAAATGCTGGCCCGATTCACCTTTACAGAGCATCATTTTTATTTGGTATTTTAGCCCTTGTGGTTTTTTCTTCAAAAGTGGTCATGATAACTATAATCACTATGAGCATCACCATAAGCACAGTGTTACAATAACCATAATAGACGAGGGACTAACGCATTTTTTGAATAAAAAGAACAGGAAGGACCAAGCTAAAAATGATGTCCTGTAAAGGTAATAGAGCCATTGCTGTATTATTTTCAAAAAAAAAAAGACTTATTTTTTAACTAAAAAATCAGTAAAAGCAAAAAATTTGGTGAAAAATTAAAATTTGATTTGTTTTTTACTATTTGGCCGGTCGGTGGACGGCCGGCATGAAAAATTTATAGCAGACGCCGGTGGACGGCGGCGAAAATTTCAGCAAGACGGCAAAATATTGGACGGCCGGCCGACGGCCGGCCGTTAGAAAAAAATTTCGGACGGCGGTTGGACGGCCGGCCAGAAACGTGTAGGACGGGGACGCCGTCCAAATTCTGAGATACGCGGTCACTATGTACATGAGTGCGTATGGAGGCAAAAAATACTTATAGCAGGGTTTTCCGAGAAATAGTATTCAAATACAGAAGGTTTCAAAAATAGAAATTTTTCAAACTCATTTCCTAAAAAAACTCAAATTCCCAAATTCATCTTGCCGAAAACGGAAAATTTACAAAAGAGCTCCGAAAAGCGAAATTGCCGAAAACGGACATTTTCGAAACTCGCGCTTTTCCAAACTACCGTAAATCCTCTAACATAAGACCCCCCCCTAAATTCAAAAAACGTGTTTGCGGCATTTGTTTTTGACCACCATTGAAGATCGCTTTCGAGCAAATCATCACCTATTTTGTAGCTCATCGCACTAGCTACAGATGAGTGGTAACTTGTATAGGAGAATTCTTCAAAAAGTGGGTCAAAAATTAATGCCAAGAAAAATATATTAATATAATACCATATTTCCTCTAATATAACCACCCCTAAATTCAAAAAACGTGTTTGTGGCGTTGTGTTTTGACCCACTTTTCGATCACTTCTCCCAAGCAAGTTACCACTCCTTCTGTAGCTCATCTCACTGGCTACAAAATGGGTCATAACTTGCCTGAGAGAAGTGACGAAAAAGTGGGTCGAAAACGCAATGCAAGAACACGATTTTGAATCAAAGGGGGGTGGTTATATTAGAGGAAATACGGTATATAAATATATATTATTATTAGAGGAATCACGGTAGTCATGCCTAAACCAATACAGCACCTCTAGTCGTTATATTGCATATAAATTTTGTTGAGTTTCTTTGATTTTTTTTTCCTCATTAATTTTTTCCTCATTACATCGTTATATATCGAAATCTTCGATTTGAAGACTGGTTACAACGGGACTCGACTATATACCTCGTCCGTAAAATCCGGTATTTCCGCTCCGTACAGCCAAGTCTTCCGTCTTTTGTAAACACTACTGAGGAAACTTCAATTTTTTCCTAATTCTTACTGCACATTGTGGACGAAAAGTAATATTGAAACAAGTATAAAACGAAACATGTTCTAGTTTCTGCATAAGTTATTACTAAAATATTTTTTATTGAGTATTTCTCTATGCTGCCTAAGTTTTGCGCACCTTTTACTTCCAGTTGCTTGTTGACCAGAACTATGCCGAAAGAAGAAGTGAAGAGGATGAAATTTACGAAAAAGCGCTTACTCACTGGACATTGTGAAAGCCAATGTTGATGGTAAAAAAAATTAGGGCTTGGAAATTCTTAAAAGTCTACTTTTTTGAGGTATGCTTGGTGGCTTCGCGAGATTACATGAACCAGACATTCGAACTTCAAAGGAGTTGATAAATCGCTTAAAAAATGTAGGGGTTCTCACTTATCTGTTAAACCTTTTTATTCTTAAGTAAATACGTTCTAATGCTTGTTTTTTTCAGACGCTTTTGTTCAATGATCACCGAGTATTGGATTGTGGATGTGGTGTTGGCCGCGTAACAAAACATTTGCTTCTTCCTCTGTTCAGGCGCGTCGATATGGTGGATTTCGCGCAGTCTTTCATCGAAATTTCAAAGACATATATTGGAGCAGAGGATTTCAAGAGGGTCGGTCAGCAATATGTCGAGTCACTTCACACATTTGAGCCAGCTGAAAATTTCTATGATCTAATTTGGATCCAATGGGTGAGAGACGATATTCAAGTATTCCATTGTCCCTTTATGTGTTTTTATAGGTGTCTGGACAACTGTCTGATGATCATTGGTAGACTTTTTGAGCGTTGCAAAGCAGCTATTCGAGAAGGTGGTTGCATTGTGGTCAAGAGAAAATGTGGCGTCCGGTGAAAGCAGGGAGTTCGACTCTGAGATTATTCATGGACTAGACCGAAGGTTCAAATATTTCTCTATTTGAAAGAGCTGGACTTCAAGTAAAAGGATCAGAAGCAACCTAATTTTCCGAAGGGCATGTATGAAGTTAGAATTTTCGCACTCAAACCCGTTGTAGCTTAACTTTATATTTAAAGATTGTCTGTATTCCATTGAAGTCGTAATGTCGAAGAATAAATGATTTACTGGAGGCTTGAATAGAAATGTACCACAAATGTGAGAATTTGGCCGCCTTTTTTATTTTTTTGGCCGCCTTTTTTATTTTTGGCCGCCTTTTTTATTTTTTTGGCCGCCTTTTTTATTTTTTTGCCGCCTTTTTTATTTTTTTTTTGGCCGCCTTTTTTAAATTCATAATAAAAAAAAAAGAATTTGAAATTTGAATCGAATTGAATTTTTTGAAAATTGGCCGCCTTCTATTGTTCGTTGATTTTCCTTTTACTAAACTAACTATTCTGAAGACAATAAATTAGACTATTACACCAAATAGTTAGTTTCATTATATTTATCTCTAAGTCAACGACAAAACAATGA
This sequence comes from Ditylenchus dipsaci, assembly GCA_004194705.1. Lineage (NCBI taxonomy): Eukaryota > Metazoa > Nematoda > Chromadorea > Rhabditida > Anguinidae > Ditylenchus > Ditylenchus dipsaci. The sequence goes on along the minus strand of SADC01001325.1, from coordinate 365,949 downwards.
TTGCATCGTCAAAACTAGATGCAATGATTAGAGATGGGGTTTTCGGACCTAAAAGTCAAAAACTTACTAAAAAAGTAAAAATAAACACCCGCAGACGGACTAGAACTTTTGACAAAAGGCGATGCGTATATAAAGTCCCCCCCCCCCCCTTTAAAAGGATGGATGCTTCAGCATAGTAGTAATTGCCGTTAAGGCAAACACAATGAGGAGTCTGTTTGCGGATGCTAAATCAGATTTGTCGCACGGAAATGGCCATAACTTTTTTTCAATTTTTCAAAATATTCTGTTATTACCATTTTGTAGCTAAGATTCAGGGCTACCATATGAGCATTTTATAAAGTAGATGTCTCTTGAAAAATTGAGATAAAAATGAAAGACTCCGCCCAAGACTCCTGACTCGAATTCTAGTCAGGAGTCTTGGCGGAATCTTTCATTTTTATCTCAATTTTTCAAGTTTTTCAATTTACCAAATTCTGAGCCACTTTTTATAAAGAAAGTCAGTGTTGATGTTTCATAATGGTGAAAACTAGAGAATCTCAGCTACAAAATGAGCTATTGAACAGTGGATTTTGAAAGGTTTTAGGGTGAACTGGTCCGGACAAGCTCTCAACTCAGTGGTTTTTAGGTGTACTTTTCCTATTTTTTAACTTCAGACCCATTTGAGCCGCTTTTATAAAAAAAGTCGTGTTGATGTTTTATAATGGTGAAAACTAGAGAATCTGAGCTACAAAATAAACTATTAACCTGTAAGATTAGAAAAGTGTAAAGGGTCGAACTGGCCCGGACAAGCTCTCAACTCAGTGGGTTTTTAGGTGTACTTTTCCTATTTTTTAACTTCAGACCCAATTCTGAGCCACTTTTATAGAGAAAGTCGGTGTTTATGTTGATGATGGTGAAAACTGAAGAATCTCAGCTACAAAATGAGTTATTTAACAGTGGATTTTGAAAAGTGAACGGGTTTGAACTGGTACGGACAAGCTCTCAAGTCAGTTGCTTTTGGTGGAAGTTTTTCCTATTTTTAACTTCAGACACAATTTTGAGCCACTTTTATAGAGAAAGTCAGTGTTGATGTTTTAATGGTGAAAACAAAAGAATCTCAGCTACAAAATGAGCTATTTAACAGTGGATTTTGAAAAGTGAACGGGTTTGAACTGCCCGGACAAGCTCAAAACTCATTGGTTTCTCAGGTGTGGATTTGAGGTGGATGTTCCGGTTCAAACCCAATTTTTGCCAGTTTTGCCGATTAATGTCAAATTCTCTGCGGAACCCTCAAGTTCAACATCTTGGCTTCCTTTTAAGCACAATCACGTATAATCGAAATTGGATAGGCGAGGATGGCAAGGGTAGGCGAGATAGGCGAGGATAGGCGAGGATGGGCGAGGTAGGCGAGGATGGGCGAGGGTAGGCGAGGATAGGCGAAGATGGGCAAGGGTAGGCGAGGATAGGAGGATGTGTGAGGGTAGGCGAGGATGGGCGAGGGTAGGTGAGAATGGGCGAGGATGGGCGAGGGTAGGCGAGGATAGGCGAGGATGTGTGAGGGTAGGCGAGGATGGGCAAGGTAGGCGAGGATAGGCGAGGGTAGGTGAGAATGGGCGAGATGGGCGAGGGTAGGCGAGGAGAGGCGAGGATGGGCAAGGGTAGGCGAGGATGTGTGAGGGTAGGCGAGGATGGGCGAGGGTAGGTGAGAATGGGCGAGGATGGGCGAGGGTAGGCGAGGAGAGGCGAGGATGGGCAAGGGTAGGCGAGGATGGGCGAGGATGGGCGAGGATGGGCGAGGTAGGCGAGGATGGCGAGGATATGCGAGATGGGCAAGGGTAGGCGAGGTAGAGTAGCTTAGTCAACAGGTAGGGTGGATGATCTACCCTAACCATTAACGCACTCGGAAGATAAATTCTACCGAACTACTATGTACATGAACAACTAATGTCCCCGAACAACATAGGCGCCGATAGGCGCCTGCAGACCCTAGTCTTCAAATATTGTTATGAGACCCTTTATGAAACCTTAAAACTTAAAGATTCATGGGATGATTTCGGTCTAGTACAAGACGGTCTCCATACTCGACGGGCCATCCGCCCGCCGTCCGTCCGAGTATGCTCTTGCCGTCCGTTCACCGTCCTGGACGTTTCACCGGCCGTTCCGCCGGCCGGCCACAAAAGACGGCCGACCGTCCGGCCGTCCGACCGTCCGGTTTTTCAGCGCCGTCCGACGGGACGGGGACGGGCCCGGCGGACGGGCGGTCACTATGCTCATGTATATGTCATTAGAAACCGTAATCTATATCATTTTTGGACGATAAAAGCTTGTTTGCAGTGACGAATCCTTCCCCCCACGGGGAGTGATCAGGTGGAAAGATAACTTCATGTTCGTTGTTTCCGACCCGATTTCATGAGAAAGCCGCGCGTTTTTTTGATTCTGAGAAAAAAAATTTTCTTCGGAACCACAGGGTGGTATCATGGTTTTTTAGTCAAAATTTTAAAAATTTAAATTGGCGCTTTTTGAATTTAAAGCGATAAGGGCTGTATAGGGAGGGGAAGGTAATGAAAGGGGCCACTTTCATGGCAGAACGTGAAAAATAAAAAAAATTTTGTATTCTTCGCCTGCCTCACCATGTTTTTCAACTGGGCCGTGGTAAAAAGAGCTCTATATGCATTTGTGATGTGACCTTCAGGGGCGTAGGGGCTTGAGAGTCTCAGGACTCTGTGGTAAGATGCGCATACCCACATACCTTAGACACAAATCACTCGAAATGTGACTCTGGATGCATGAAAAAGCATGCATACCAGAGTTTTTTTATGCGGTGGGCACAGTATTCAAAACTATGTTCAGATCTTCTTGTTAGTGGCCCTGTGTGATTAGTGGCCCTTTTATTCGCTACCCCTCCCTATAGCAGGCCTAATTTCGTTTTATATTCAAAAGGCGCCAATTTTTAAATTTTTTTTAATTTGACTAAAAACATGACACCCCTGTGGTTCAAAATGTTTTTTTCTCAGAACAAAAAAAACGCGCGGGGTCGAGAACACGAATATGAAGTATTTCCTCCACCTGATCACTCTCCGTGGGCGGGGTAATCTGAACTCAAGCCAAAGTTTACCGTATTTCCTCTAATAGTACCCACCCTCTGATAGTAGTCCTCTCTAGGAGGGTTGAAAATAGTAGCCCTCCTGAAAATAGGTCTATTTAGCTGATTTTGCTACCTTCTAGTAGTAGCCCCCCCTCTAATAGTAGCCACCCCCCCCCCTAGGAGGGGGGTTCAAATAGTAGTATAGTAGCACAAATAGCACACATGGGCTGCTATTAGTAAACATTAACGATGATGTTTAACTGGACTTTTTTTGGTGCACCATGGTAACATGGGGAATGAGTACAATCTGGAGAAATAATAAGAGACTAGATATTGAAAAAACTGGAGATTCTTTGGATTCCTCTTTTGCCACAGTGGCAGCAACTGGAGAGCCACCAAAATAATTCAAAGAGCACTGAGGAGGAGACCAAAGGCTGAAGACTGGCGATTGTTTCCCATACACCCATGGCAGGCACCAATAGACCACCAGTTGGAGAAACATCACCTTCGTATTGCAATTGGGAGCGCGAGCTGGAGGAGGAGATCGAAATCATACGAAGAGAATCCCGGCGTGTAGTGGTTGACACATTAGGAGATTCTTGCGAGCTTGATCCATCAAGAGAGGCAGGATGACCTTCGTCCCATTCGTTGGTATCTGAAAAATAATACAAGTCCATGACCAAATCGGCCTCATGGTCTGGAATAATATCTGGACGGACGAGTCTTCAGTCGAATTGACTGAAAGCTCTATTTTAAAGCTTAACACTAACCGTTTTGGCAGACATCAATATAGAGCAGCTTAAAGGCCATTGCCACCTGTTTTGAACTGTCCCCCGCCAATTCAAAATTTTCGTGCCTAATCATTCAACTTCTGTACTGATTTTTAACTTGGGTTTCTAACAAAACAAGGCCTAGAATTTAATTTTAGGTATAGTTTGTTAGAAACCAAGTTGAAAAATTCGTACAGAATTTCAATGATTCAGAAAAAAATTTGAATTGGCGGGGAACAACCGTTGTCCGGGGACGGCAATGGCCTTTAACAAAATAGATCCAGAAAAAGAATACTAATATTGAAACTAGACTGCCTATATCGACAAATCTGGACGAGACAAATCCTATTTGAATTTGTTTATTCGAATCTGGAACTATTTAGGGCCACAATAGGTTTCAAGCGAAACCTGTTGTCTTGACTGGAAACTACGTTCGGTCGAACGCAACGGTTCTAGTGCAGATACCGGTGCCAAAATATTCCTTGGTCCCCCCTGTTGTTTTTCATGAAAAACAGCTTGGTCCCCCTGTTTATTTTAACCAATTTCAAAAAATGAAAATTTACTTTTACACATTTCTTTATTAAAAATCACATTACAAAAATTTACATTACACAGTTACAATTAAATATTATAAATTGCTATACGATGTATCATAGATACGCGCTCAGAAAGAAGTCTAGCACATTTTTTCTTCGGCCTTGCAATTGTGACGGGCCTTTCTTTCGTTTTCCTTTAGGGCCACGCTGAATACCACAAAAATCCACGATTGTAACTTCCGTTTAGCAAACATGTCTCATCAATTTCTATAATAAAATCGGTTCATGATTGACTGAAATAATTTGGATAAAATCGTCAACAGTGACAATACGACAAATGAATACAAAGTAAAATAAAAATAAGAGTAAAGTAAAGGAAATATATTGTTTCAAGACAAAAATAAATTGAAAAATTTTTTGTCGTAATAAAACAACAGGGGGGACCAAGCTGTTTTTCATGAAAAACAACAGGGGGGACCAAGGCATATTTTGGCACCGGTATCTGCACTAGCGCCACAATCCTTACATATTAGAGGAAATACGATAGCTATTTATTAAGCTCTAGCTATTCAATGTAAGGAGAACGATGTGCGGTATCTACCTACCATCATAGTGACCACATTTTTTCAAAAGTGGACGGCGTCCCGTCCGCCGTCTGTGTGTTTTGGGCCGGCCGTCCGACCGCCAATTTTTCATACTTTTCACTGTTAGCCTACCGTCCCGCCTTGATTTTTACTTTTTTGCCGGCCGTCCACCGTACCGTCCTATAAAAAAAATTCGGCCGTTCAGTTCTTTTGGACCACCGGCCGTCTGACGGCCGTCCAAAACGGCTTGCATATGATAAAGCGGCCTTAACAAAAAAATCTATTTTATTTATTAATTTTGCAAGTGTTCAATTTTCAAAACAATTCGATCAATGTAGCAAGAGCTGTAAGATAAAAGTGAGCGAGCTTTGAGAAGGTCTCTTTTATTCCAACACGTCGACCTTTGGCATGCATTGTGAGGGAAGAAAATGAGATAGAAGAATCAGAAATCATTTCGGTAGCTCTTTTATCTTTTTAGCCATTGTATTTCTCCCAGACAGACTGAAACCATTTATGCAGGAAGAAAAGTTCTGAAAAAGACTAACGTATTTTGCACGTTTATAAAAAACTTAGTTTGGTTGAAATATTGACAAGTGTTCGAAGGGGGACAGACGATAAGGCTAGCCATTTTAGCAACTGATCCTCGGCAAAAACTGCTGTAGATGTTTAAGAGTTTTCGAAAAATTCTGTCAAATCTCTTGAACCTGTGACCTGCTTATAACTTATATTCAAAAAAGAATTAACGAAAATTAATGAGAATGTGTAGGTGTTTCTAAGCCGGCCAGCCGTCCATTGCCGTCCAGCAAACCGTCTAGTCAAAGCCGGCCCGAACGGGACGGAAGACGGCTCGGGCCCGGAGACGGCGCGGTCACTATGCCTACCAGGGCTGCAGCCGGCTTCTGTTTTTCTGCTTCTGTTTTCTGTTTTTCTGTGTTTTTTTCACTTCTGTTTTTCTGTTTTCTGCTTCTGTTTTTTTGCGTCAAAAAACAGAAAAACAGAAAAAACATGGGCCTAACTTATAGGCACTTGAGTCATAGGCACAAAGTACTCCAAAAAGAGTTTTTACCGATTTTTAGACCAAATTTCGATCAATTTCAGTGTTATTAGGACTGGAGAAACATTTCTAACTACAGTCAAAGCTCTCTATAACGACTCTCAAGGGACCGGCTAAACTGAGTCGTTATAGAGAGCGTCGTTATAAAGAGCGTCGTTTTGACGTACCGTATATTCTCTATTAGAAGGCCGGGCCTTCTATTTTTTCAACCCTAAAAAAGTCGGAAAAAATTTGGGTCGATTTTGAGATTTTTTGCGTGCTCAACCAAAATTTTAAAAGTGGAATCAGGTAAGCTCGTGCTAACTAGAAAACGCAAAAAAACAGATTTGCGAATTTCTTTTCTAGGCTGATATATAGGTCCTCAAGGGAGGCCTTTTATTAGAGGGGGCTTCTATTAGAGAGGGGGCCTTCTAATAGAGAATATACGGTAAATGTGGTCATACATGACCAAATAGCTATTTTTCCGAGTCGTTATAAAGAGCGAGTCGTTATAGAGAGCTTCAACTGTAGGGATAACAGGCGTTTATCGGCGCCTCTATCGTATCTTGAAACTTTTATTAATATCAATCTATCACATACATCCTCGTACCCCTTCCTGGATGCCCTTTCTGGCTACGTTCTTCCTGGGCTCCTGCCTACAAACTTCTCGCTCACCATCTTGTTCGGGGACTTTCCTGGTAGTTGAGGGATATCCAGGAGGTTAAGGCCCATTCTGGTGGTTAGGAGGTCTCGGTGTGATTCGAACCTGATCCTGGTGATTCAGGCCCCTGTACTCCTGGTGGTTCGGGTGTGTCCACGGGTTTGAGCCCCACTTGGTTGTTCAGGTACGATCCTGGTGGTAACCGAAGGTACCATCCTGGTTGCTGCGGGGTATCTACATGATTTGGACCCCTACCTGGTGATTGGCGGGTATTCACGTCGTTCGGGCAACATCCTGGTGGTTAGGGTACTTTTCTGTTGGTTCTGGCACAAAAATCCACCATCTCCAATTTGAAGGGATTTAAAAACTTTTTTGAAGTCCACTCAATTTCACGGTTTCATGCTTAAAGGAGAGCGCAGATGTTGAATTTCAGGTTCGGGAAACATATCTAACATAAGTGTGCAAAAACTGGCCGAAACTCGGACTTGAACACAACATCCACCAAATACAGACTTTTTTGAAAAAAAAATTTTTTTTTGACCAAAATGTTGACTTTCTGTTCGCTTCTGTTTTTCCGTTTTTCTGTGTTTTTTCACCTCTGTTTTTCTGTTTCCTGCTTCTGTTTTTTTTTAGAAGAATACCGTTTTTCTGCTTTTCTGCTTCTGGTTTTTAAAAAAAAACCGGCTGCAGCCCTGATGCCTACCATACAGGCATACCTACCGACGAGAGGCATATCCAGTAAAAAATTTTGAGAAATCATTTTACCTACACCTTTTTCGACTTTTATCGTGTTTTTATAATGAAAATTATCGGATGAGTTGGAGAGGACTGAAGCCCGGTTCGCCTCAACCCCCTGGATACGTCCCTGCTGCGACCCTCATGGCATACGTGGGTATCCACGCATTGGGTAACGTGTCGCATTGGTATGTGGGTAATATACCACAGCCAGTATAACTTTAAAAAAAGATCACTAAAATCCATTTAGCCACGAGTACTCACCTGATAATAAGGGCTACAGTCGGTAAAATCGATATTTTACCCTTACCAAACCGTGTTTTTCATGTTCATCTATTTGTTCATCTACCGACCTAAAAGTACACACCACAGATTTCTCGATTAAGATAAGTAAAGTAGCAGTTGTTGTCCGATCAAACCCAATTACCCGAACATTAGAATTTTTTGAATCGACTTGTACGGTTCTATCAGTCCCCTTATCAGCAACATACTAGGCAAGTCAAGAAACACTGAATAAGGATATCCTAGAAAGAGAATGAAGACTGAAATGAATGAATGAAGACTTAAACTGAATGAAGACTTTGGATACGGTAACGTATCCAAATGATATGCGGAATACGTTTTATCGTCACCTCTGTCAAATTTTGAAATAAGCATTTGTAGAATGAGACAGAGTGAGTCTACGGGGTTTCAGGGGCTATATTTCGCCCATGAAGAAAGATTAATTAATTAAAAAATTAATTAAATTAAATTAATTATTTGAAGAGCTACAGTCAGGCCTCGGTAACCTGCCCCCTGTTATACGCCACCATAGATACCGTATAGCCTCTATTAATCCCCACCCCTGACTTGGAGGACCTACCGTATTCTCTCTAATAGACGGGTCGACCCGTCTATTAGAGAGGACCCGTCTATTTTTTGACTCAAGCTCTAAAGGAACCCAAAAAAAATTACCGCATTTTTACAGTAGAATCTTAAATTCGCAGAAAATCACATCGGATACATTATCTTTCTTACATTTTTTATTGCAAAATAACTCAAATCAATACACTTTAACACTCGATAAAAAACATCACTATCATTCATATCTTTTTCTTCTTCCTCGCTTGGATTAAGTTCTTGAAAGAACACAGCCATTTCTTTTTCTTCTCGAGCCAAACAAAGTTTTGCACGACCACTTGGAACTGGGCCGTCTTCCTTGAAGCAATGAATGATGCCGTCCTCACTTCCATCTAGCGCATTGGTGACTCCGCAGACCTATTACTTGCTTTGCTTCTTTCTGGAAGAGATACTTATAGTGCACCAGTATTTTCCAAAATATTACTTTTGATTGTGAAGTTCCTTTCTTGCTTCACCACTCTTGAATCCTTGACTGCGTGACATCAAATTTCTTGGCAGCCGAACGCTTGGAATACTTTTGAATAAGCGACTGCTTACAGTTTCTTGCCAATTGAGTGAGCATTGCATTTCCGAGACACACGAAATTCCTCAATTATATTTGGCCATCCACGCCATCTTTCTTGTGCACTCTTCTTCACTCATTTGTTAAATTGCCTAAATGTCAAAAAATAAAAGTGTGAGAAAACAATTTCCAAACAATTTAAAATGGCGATAATTGACGACAAACTATTAGTACTGAAAAGCGCCGGTTTAAATTATTGGGTTAAATTTAACGTTCTGAGAAAAATGCCTTAGGAGACCCGTCTATTAGAGAAGACCCATCTAATAGAGAGGACCCGTCTATTAGAGAGGGCCCGTCTATTTTTCGACCCGCCTCGTAGGGGACCCGTCTATTAGAGAGGACCCTTCTAATAGAGAGGACCCGTCTATTAGAGAGAATAAGGTATATCTCAACCCAAAGTGAATATTTTGCAAATCTGTTTTTGCATTTTCTTAACTTCCACGAGCTCTACCGATTCCGCTTTTCCGATTTAAGGTTTTCACTTGAAAATTTTGAAATTGACCTCAAAATTTTCAGATTTTCGAGGGTTCGAAAATTAATCCCTCCTAATAGAGGTTATACGGTATGCTGCATTTCGGTGAGATTGGCCTTTTCTCTGTCATCTGCACACTCAGTTGACCGCCGCCCTCATTTATCCAGCACCCTAAACCTAATTTCTGAGATGAGTAGAACTGAGGTTTGACTCTATTAGATCAGTTACTACTTGTGCTGGTTGGTTGCGATAAGGTGGTTACGAGGCGTTGGTCAAACTTTGAATTGACCACATTTCGATATCTATTTTCTAGCTCTCCACACTTACTACCTCTCTGCACTTGGGTACCTTGCCGGTCTTCTTGCGATAGAGCACCACATATTTTCCTCCGGGAGTCTTCGGAATCTTGGTTTTGTTCGACTTCGTGTTGTAGCAAAGTCGGCGGCGATAAGTCACGCGTTGCACCATTTCTACAGCTAAAATCAATCATTGTACAATGAACCACGTTGGAACTGAGGTAGCTATAAGCAATGCCTTCTTGGACTGTGGGCAATTCGTTAAATACTAAATCAGTCTGTTTCGGCTGTACAAAGAAGTTTCATAATAATTTACAAGGGAGAAAGCTTGAGATTTTACGAAACCTTACTAAACACCGTTCGCCATAAACAGCTCCAAGTTGCTTTTTCGCTTTATTGGGAGCAAGAAGCAAAACACAGACTTGACACACAGTGGACTTTTTTATATATCGGCTGTGACACAGCAGGTTAATAGAAATAGCGTGAGAATTACGCAGCATACGTCTATCCTACATCAGCAGTTACAGCAGGAATGAATATTAAAATTTGATTTTTTTTGGTCTCACACATTAAAGTGGTCCCCGCCTTTTGGAAATTCGAATTTCACCGTGTCGGGCACGAGCATGCCCCTTTAAGCTAGTTCACATATCCCAAAATCTCGCACCCACACGCGCACTTACACTCGCACCCACACCCGCACCCACACCCTGTTCACAATCAGATTTTGAAAATCCCGCACCCACACTCAGTCCCACATCCACACTCTGACTCACAATCAAATCCCACACTTAACGAGCCTGGTGGTGGTTAGGTGGTTTTGGGTGGTTTAACACTAAGCCCCTCTTTTTATATAAACTACAAAGCCAATTTTTTTTTTGATAAATAGCTATTGTTAATGGTGCTAAAAGGCGCAAAGAATGTCTTTATGTATTTGCTAAGCACATCTTTCAAAGTGGACTGCTGGAATACTTGTGAATGAGTGAATCTTAAGGCGAAAGGGCATCGATACAATAACCATTTTAGCGAGTACTTTGTTGGTTTATGCAGTAATCATCAGCAGAAAATCACGAATAAACGATAAATAGTGACGTCGGTTTACGTTTAAGGAACAAGAAAATAAATTGTAACGGTATTTCGCAGCAAACTTTTGTTTCGTCTTTTTCTTTTAGATTTTCTGACTTTTTCTTTCAAAAGTAAATATATAGACACCATCGTATAGCACTGCGTTTACAGTTCATAATAAGGTTTGTCAAATGGACCGAAAAAGTAAAATATAAACAAAATTATATCATACTTTTACTTTTATGTACCACTTTTTGCAAAGCTATTACTCTAAACGAGGGTAGACAGGCGCCTTACAAGCGCCCAACTGTTATCGGAAAACATTATCTTTTAGTTAGATTTCAATTATAAATTTTTATCCTAAAATATGTCCATGAACACCAAGCTTTACCGTTCCTCTTGCGTACGTTCCCAGGCCACTACGACATCTCAGCATCACTTTTCAAATAAATTTCCAATACGCCAAAAAATGCAGAAAGAACGCCTCCAAGAGAAACTTGGTAGAGGGGTGAACTGGTAGATGGGTAAACGGTGTTTATAGAAAAACAGTGGTTTTGATGTTAAAACGCTGTTTTATTAATGTTATGTGAAAAATTAGAAGTGATCGGAGATTGACGTAAGAACATTATGACCCAGAATTTTTCCGCGCCTTCGGCGCGGCGAGTTTAAAAAATAAAGACCCCCCCCTCTAATACAAGCCCCCCCCCTAATATAAGCCCCCCCCCTAGAGGGCATCCATAAAATAGAAGCCCCGGGCTTCTATTAGAGGAAATACGGTATTTTGTTTGTTGTAATAAAGAACGTTCAGTTGTATTTGTGTCTTTTAAAAGATCACTACTTATTTGGGCAAGACTCATTTGCCATCTCCATCCCATTCGAACCTCATATGTCAAATTGTATTTTAAAGCACTTTGTAGTTGGGGAAACGCGTTTAATGAACCTAACGTACACTATCCCACCCCGTGTCTAAGCACAATCTGAAAAACAGCAGCGCTTATTGGAACAAATCAAAGGTGGCTTTGTAGAGAACAGATGTACCAAAAGCCTATTCAACAGGCTATAAAAATCGAAGGTTAGGTAGCATCTTAATAATTACCCAGTTCTAGTGGTTCAGGTGGTCTTTCAGTAGCTGAGTATTTCCAGATGCTTGTGGTTACTACGAGTCACCCTATGGTAGTTTAAGTACTTACCCACTTAAGTAATGCGGTTTTGCTATGTGATATCACTGTTTTGTGTTGAGCGAGTGTTAAACCGTGTTTATCTCACCATTCTGGGTAGGTTACCATGATTTATAACAAATTATGGTGAAATCTAAAAATTTTAGGGTTTAGATGGTGGATAACCCTCAAGGGTACCTATCTGGTGCTCTTCCTACCCAAACTCAGATTTACTAAATTATTTATGGCTATTTAATAAGAAAAAATGGTGTTTACTACCGGCTGGATTCTAACCTTTTCGGAAATTTCGAATTGGCGGTTTTGGGGACGAATTCACCTGGGGACGAATTTACCCGGGGACGAGTTTACCTGGGGACGAATTTACCGGGGACGAATTTACCTAGAGCCGGGTATGGGTGCGGGATTTTGTTTTTATGTGAACGTGCCTTTGAGGTTCAAATTAGTGTACAAGTTCATGCCAAACAAAACGCCAAGTATATTTTCTCTAACACTACGTGTCCAATGACGCGGCAAAAGTCGCAGTCACAGTCGCAGTCACAGTGTGTGTCCATGACGCGGAAAAGTGTTTTTGTCACACATTCACGTTTTTGTCACAAATTCAGTTCTTTTTATCAGAGATTCAATCATTTCTGTCACAGATTGGATTCTCGACACGAAAACCACAATTTTTAATTTTTTTGTGTGAAATTAAGGGGTGAGCAAACGCCAGATGGCTCAGGACCCACTCCGGAATGGCCAAAAAGCCAAAATAATTGGGTTTTTGGGGGTTGACTGAAAGGAGGGGGGGGGGGTAAACTTTTTGAGAAAAATCGATTGGGCGGATCAGATTTCGGTCCGATGGGCTTAATCGCCCACAACTCCACCCTGAACCACTCAAAACCACCATAAACCTGGAATTCTGAGCGATTAAGTCCATCGGACCCGAAATCTGATCCCCTGGACTGGTTTTTCTCAAACAGTTTACTAACACCCTTTAGTATACCCCCAACAAACCAATTGTTTTGGCCTTTTGGCCATTCCGGAGTGGGTCCTGAGCCATCTGGTATTTGCCCACCCCTGAATTTCACACAAAAAAAATTAAAAATTGTGGATTTCGTGTCGAGAATCAAATCTGTGACAGAAATGAGGAAATCTGTGACAAAAAATTCTACCTGAGTATCACGTCAGTACTACTATTACTGGGTATCACCAACTGAGTAACCTTATTTGGTTACCTTCTCCTAGGTACGCCTACCTGGGTACCGCTCACCTAAGTAACACCACCTGGTCATTCTGGACAGGCCCTTAGGGGGTACCTTCCAGGAAGGTCAGGGGTGCCTTCCTGGGTACCCTGACCTGAGTACCACCACTTGAGCACCACCTCCTCGGTATCACCAGCTAGGTACTCCCACTTATCAGCACCTAAGTACCTTACGTAGGTACCGACACCTGAGTACCGCCATCTAGGTAAGTTTTAGGCCATGTTTGAAGTGAATCAGACCATGTGATGAGGTGGATCAGACCGCGTTATGAGTCGCATTAATCTACTATACCATATGCTTGGAGTGTAGCATCCAATAAACTATTGGCAATACATCAGTTCAGAGAGCAAAATAACTATGCAAAAGTGAGTATAAAAGTATAGGCAGAAGGAAAAGTGTGACTGCGACTGTGACTGCGACGTAAATTCAAATCGATTTTAGGCGTCAGTCGCAGTCACACTTTTCCGCGCTATTGGACACGTAGTGTAAATTTCAAGTTTTTAAACAAAATTTGAAATTTACTTTTTTTCTACGTTTGTAAAAATTTGTAGGCTGACGATCAGCCTACAAATCAGCCGCTGACCTTCACATCCCGTTTTTGCAGCTGATTTTTTTCAGCTTATTTCTTTTTTGTAGCCCTAGGACGACCACGTTGACCACAAAGTGGTCATGTCATATTTGCAAAGCTTAGTTTGGAGTTCATAAACTAAATAGAGAAAAACAGTATAAGAATCTAGGAATTTACTAATCTCAGCTACAAAATGAGATATTTCGAGGGCTGAGAAGACACTACTCGGCTGAAATATAACGCCGTTAATAGTGACATAGGCTGCTGACCACGTTGACCACATTGTGGTCATTATGTATGAATATAAATTTGAAATAATAGTGGGTTGCAAACTCAATGAGTCTAATTATTTTTTCATTATTAGTTTTTAAGATGGGTTACAATAAATGTTTTATATGACTTTTGAGTACCCACTCAATAATAGTATTATGAAAAGGTAACAAAGTTCTGCTCTGCTTGTAAGCCATCATATTTGAAATCGTAATTTTTTGATGATGTCCATAAAGTGGTAATCATGGTCGATGGCGACCATTTTGACGTGGTCGTCCTAGGGTTACCGTATTTTCTCTATTAATTACCCCGGGGTAATTATTTTTCAACCCCTGAAAAATCGAAAAAAATTCTGATTTTTGAGATTTTTGGGTGCTCAACCAAAATCTAAAAAGGGTAATCAACTAAGTTCGTGGTGATCAAGAAAACCAAAACCAAAAACAGATTTGCAAAATAATTATTTTGAGCTGAGATACAAGGTGCCTATGGGGGAGGGGGTTGTAATTAATAGAGAGGGGGTAATTAATAGAGAGGGGTAATTAATAGAGAAAATACGGTAATTAGCTACAAAACCGGAAAATCAGCTGTTAAAAGACGAAAATCAGCCGCAACACCTAATCAGCTGCAAAAAGACGAGAATCGGCCCACAATTTGTCATGTACAATTTACATAGCAAATACATTGTTTTTCGCAAAAGCGCACATGATTTTACTTTAGAAAATCTGTTACAGTCAACCCTCGATATAACTGTATTAAAAAGGGCAGGCCTATTGCCAAAGGGAATATTTTTTTAAAGATTCTAAGAATAGTGTACCAGCTACATTTGAAAAGAATTGACACAAAATAGTTAACGTCGAAATAAATATTCTTCGACTGTAAATCCACTACCGAACCCACTGCCAACTTTTAGCGGCTTTCGATGCTCCTGCCAATAAGCTATCTGGACTATTATACTTCATTTTTTTAATTATTACTGGGAGATCACACATCCAACCTCCTCACCATCGGTCCTCAAAGTAAAGGGTGTCGTTTATTACAGAAAAATGGTACTAATTTCAAGTATTAAGGTATTGAATAAGTTCATCAATTCAGTAGTTTACAGTTGAAAAGGTCAACCCTCGATATAACGGCCCCCTATAACAATTTTGTCAAGAAATACTCGATATAACGGCCCTCGATATAACGGCCCCCTGCGGCCGGTCCCAAGGGGGCCGTTATATCGAGGGTCGACTGTATTTAGCTTTAGCCCATTTTTAGCCGGCATTTTTCCCAAATTTTTGTCGAACTTTTTTGGCAAATTTTCTCCACTGAAAGCATTTTTGTAGAGGAATTTGAGATATGGTCTTTTGAAACTAATCAGCATCTTAAAATTACAACGGACTTTGGTCATCTTTTAAAGATGCTGATCAGTTTCAAAAGGCCATATCTCAACACTTAAAACTCAACACTCTTTTGTTACCGTATTTTCTCTAATAAGCGCCCGGGGCGCTTATTAGAGAGTTTCAATTTTTTCAAACTTTAAGTGGTCTGAAACTTCTGTTTTTATTAACTTTTCGAGTTCTGTAAAAAGTGCCCGTTAGATTTTTAAAATCCCTCGCAGGCCCTTTTTACAGAGCATAAAAAGTTAATGAAAACAGAAGTTTCAGACCACTTGAAGTTAGGGGGCGATAATTAGAGAGGGGCGCTTATTGAAGAAAATACGGTAATTGGGTTTTGTAGCTCTTGAACTGCGCTATAAGATGAGACTAAGATTTTGTTAAAGCGCTGAATCATGAATCAATTCTTTGACCAGTTAAAGTGATAAAAATGCTTGTAAACTTCTTAAAATGACATCACAAGTGTTTTGCGTCAAATGCTGACTTTTATACGATACTTCAGTTCAGCCTTATATTCTATTTGAAAGAAGAAAGAAAGGGCTTCAAAATAAAAAAAATCAGGCCAGAATGATATGTAAACACTCAGACATAAGTAATTGAAATTTTGTGTCAATACTTTCCGTATGACCTAATATTGGCAACCGGACATTTAGCATAATTCGTGCAATTTGTCCGCGGACATTTAGCATAATTTGTGCAATTTGTCCGCGGACATTTAGCATAATTTTTCGGTATGATTCGGTTATTTCACCCCGAATCATACCGAAAAATTATGCTAAATGTCCGGTCGCCCTAATATTAATAGGTTTATTTTCAAATTTCACTATATTAGCTAGGGCCTATTTTCTGAACCATACCTTTTTCTTGACAATCTTGTTTTTTCGTTAATTAAATCATTAAATCAAAATGCTCACATATAGCAGATGTTTTGAAGCGATTGTTTTACGTCCATGTGTTTTTAATTTTAAGAACAATATATTTTAGCCTGAATTTTTTCAGTTTTCATTTAACTATGGATTAGTTTTTGTTTGGATTATGCATGCTTGGCATATCCTGTTTTTCTATTCGTTATTTTATTGTACACAAAGTTGATGGTTAGTTGATTTTGTTAGAATTGTCAAACGTAATCAATCAGGTTTAGATGTGGTTGTTATACATGGTGTTGTTAGTTTGGATTAGTATGTTATGGGCGCTTATACCTAATGCTCCATTTCCATTTTATTCATCCAAGTATGAACAAAAATATGGAATTGTGGATAAGGAAGAGCTGGAGATTGCACAAGAACAAGCTCGTGAAATGTTCTATTTTGGGTACAACAACTACTTAAACCACGCATTTCCGTTTGATGAACTTGACCCCATCAATTGCAGAGGGCGCGGCTATGACCATCAAAATCCGTTAGCTAAAGTATTTTGTTTTCGTTAGTAAGCTTTTCTTTTAACACTTTCAGTGAAAATATCAATATTAACGATGTATTAGGAGATTACTCTTTGACTTTGGTATACATATTTATTTTATTCGTTGCATTATTTGATAAAATATTTTTGATTTTACAGATCGATTCCCTGAACACCCTGGTAATAATGGGCGACAAACAAGAGTTCCACAAGGCTGTAGATTTAGTCATAAAAAATGTTTCTTTCGAAAATAATGTGACTGTGCAAGTTTTTGAAGTTACTATTCGGTGAGTTTTCGTGGCTAATGGGCATCATTTATCAGGTTTTTGCAGGGTGATCGGATCCCTGTTGTCAGCTCATTTAGTGCTCACCAATGACAACCCTTTTTTCGGTAATTTCACTATGCATAGCTACAACGGTGAACTTCTGTCCATGGCGCATGACATAGCTTCTCGCCTGCTGCCTGCCTTCAACACAAACACAGGTTTTAGGTATTGCTCTTTATCCAGCCCTGTTGACTTCAACAATTCAGGTCTTCCCTATCCTCGGGTTAATTTAATAAGTGGAGTTGAGCCAGGCACTTTGAATGAAACATGCACCGCTGGCGCTGGCTCTTTGCTCCTCGAATTCGGAGTGCTGAGCAGGTTGGTGGGTGATGCGACCTACGAGAGTCTGGCAGAAGGGTGAATGAAAACCTGTGGAAGTTTAGACACTCACAAACGGGTCTACTAGGTGGGCATATTTATCTTTGGTTATTGAGTATTTGTTCCATTAGTACCTCTTGGAGATTAGAAATAATTTTTCAAATCATAGCCCTCACAAAGAAACATTTTTGAAGATAGATGCGCAAATCTGATATTTGTAAGGTTTGATGGTGCTAGTGTCATATACCTTCCCCCTCAAAGCTCTAGTGTCGTAAACCACCGCTTGCCTCCCCCCCCCTAATGATTTAGGCCTAGACCCGTAGGCTTATGTTTAGGCTCAGGGCCTGGCCATTACTAAAATGGCGTTTTCATAACTTTTGTTTTAAAAAATGGGGGTTTTCGGTACCTCTAAAAAATATTAAGAGAAGGTAACGGCAAACGCTTGGGGGGAGGCAGTAGCATTGGTTTGATTACCTTTTTACTTTGCACGCATGTATTGATAAAAAAAAATCGCGACCCCTGACAGAAGGTGGTACAAACTAAAAAATCACCAGTTTTTGTTGTCAAAAGTATTTTTTTGTTCAGGCAATACAATCAACATTCAGACTGGACGCTGGGAAGGGATTCTTTCGGGTTTAGGGCTGGATTGGACTCTTTCTTTGAATATCTTCTTAAAACTCACATTCTATTTGGAGAGGAACGGGATTTGCAAATGTTTATTGAAGCAAGACGTAGTATAGAAGAGAATATGCGAAGAGGACGCCCTAAATGTAGATTTGGTAGAAAATTATACATACAGTCTAGTATCATTAACCACTTTTTGTAGGAGTGGGAGACCCCCCGTTCTACGCTAATGTGGACATGAGAGATGGCACTGTTTTCAACACTTGGGTGGATGCTTTACAGGTTTCTCTAGCCTTCAAGCATCGTCAGATCACCACAGTTTAGGCCAGTTTTGCGGGTGTTCAAGTGCTAGCCGGAGATTTGGATGAGGCGATTTGCTCACATGCTTTTTACTATTCTCTCTGGCAGAAGTATGACATGCTACCAGAGCGATACAACTGGCATCTAAAGTGATTAAATCCAACAACAAAAGTACGCGATCTATTCTGTTGTGTTTAGAGCACCAGATGTGCCCTTTACTTGTTGAGACCAGAGTTTGTAGAATCCACATACCTGCTGTATTTGGCAACTAAAAGCCCCTTTTACCAACATGTGGGCATCCAAATTATCGACTCGTTAAATTTGCACACTCGCGTAGCGTGTGGGTTCGCCACTGTGCATAATGTTGTTGATAAGTCACTGGAGGACAGGATGGAGAGCTTCTTTTTGTCCGAGACATGCAAATACCTCTATTTAGTGAGTTTTCTCTTATTCAGTAAGGGGACACATTTTACAATTTATCGTAAATAATTTTTAAAACGTCTTACAAGTAATTTTATGCGCTAAACCAACAAAAAGCTTTACTCCGAAATTTTCTGTATTAAAAAGCTAATTTTGATTAAATTTGAGCAAAAAAGTTGGCTTGCCTTGGCCCCTCCTCCCCAGTCAAAAAGTCAAATTTCGGTCAAAATATTTTTTATAAAAAATCATCTTTTTGAGACAGAAAACCTCGGTGAACTATTTTTCTGCTTTTTAAAGTAAAATTTACTTCAGTCAAAGTTGTTGAAGCATGACTTATGACAAATTATAATAGGCGCTCCGCATGCTAAATAGTTCGATATTGTAGGAAACTGGCAATTTGGCGCTACTGGAATATACCCCACCCAATAATTTAGGCTTAGGGTTTGGCTAAGGGTTAGGCTCAGAGCCTGGTCATTACTAACAAGGGCTTTTCCACAACTTTTTTCTTCAAAATGGTGGTTTTACGTACCCTCCAAAAATTATTGGAGAGGGTATATTTCCGTAGCTTTTTTGGGAAGGGTATATTCCATTAGCGTCGGCAATTTTATAAGTTTCAAATGCAATTTTAGTTGTTTGACATCGAGAACCCAGCCAACCGCCATTATGACCGCTTGTTGTTCTCCACTGAGGGACATATTTTTCCCATAATTTCTAGATTCAGGTCAGAGAACCAAGAAGATATTTTTGGTAGCAGATTCAACTCCGACCCCCCTTTATTGCCTAAGTTTGGCTCGAACGAGTCTTGCGAGACGTCCTCTTTTATGCA
This sequence comes from Ditylenchus dipsaci, assembly GCA_004194705.1. Taxonomy (NCBI): domain Eukaryota; kingdom Metazoa; phylum Nematoda; class Chromadorea; order Rhabditida; family Anguinidae; genus Ditylenchus; species Ditylenchus dipsaci. The sequence goes on along the minus strand of SADC01001325.1, from coordinate 346,429 downwards.
TAGGTTCAAACCACCACTTTCCGAGGAACGCTTACAGCAATACTTCAAAATGGTCGACTTCTGTAAGGATTGTAAACAGTTTTGAGATTTCAAGCTAAACAAATATAGATTATTTATTGGTAGGAAGTTCAGAATACTCTTAGTTGGTTGTTCTTGTGATTCTATTAGCCTGCTTAGTGCCAGTTATATCCGTATAATTACTTTTGCATATCATGCTGTTAAATGCTCCTAATATTCTCAAACGCCTTGTTTCAATTTACGCCACTTCTGTGATACACTTTTTCAGAATGTGTAATAATTTATTTTGTATAGAACAGTTTGTTAAATTTTTTTGGGATCTTTAATAAAAGTTAAAGAAAATTTCAAAAATTATATTTGCTTATGAAAATAGCATTATAAAGATAGGCCTGCAAAACATAGCTCGATAATTTTGCATTTGAAGAGTCGATCATTGTCAATCGGGACTCATGTAAGCTGTTGTGTTGCACATAAAATTGAATATTATAAAATTTGTTATGAACAGAAGAATGAAAATACACGTTCTTCAATATTTGTTTTTTAAGCTTTAGCCCTTTTCACTGCCCTTTGTAAGTAGAATATCCAAAGTTGGTGAGAGTGATTGGGATGTGGTAGTGTTGAGTGATATCTTCTACCAGAAATACCACCTAAAACAAAAAATCACTAGTATTGCCGACAAATAAAACAACAACCTCAATGAAAGGGTAGAATGTGGACTGCTGTCGCATGTGGAAGTAAGGTTGGTGGCGAAGCGTAGTTTGTAGACGCCTTCTGACAGACTGACATTGGGATGCACCACTCCAATTCTGCCTTTGGCATCAGTCGTTCTAGATTAACAACTAATGGAAACTAATTACAGATCGTAATCACTTACGTAGTGCCCAACTCCACCCACTGGTCGTCTTCCTTGAAAAACAATTGAAATAAACTTGAGCCAGAAAAAATTCATATTTTATTCACCTTGTGTTTGTAAGTGGTGCAGTTGATTCCTCTGGCTGGTAATAATACAAACGGCATTAACTTTTCCACACAAACATTTATTTTATAAAAAATAATATTTTTTGATATAAATTAGCGTTCACTTAAAGGGGGGGGGACTTTATATACACATCGCCTTTTGTCGAAAGTTCTAGTCCCTCTGGGGGTGTTTTAATTTACTTTTTCAGTAAGTTTTTTGACTTTTAGGTTCAAAAATCGAGAGCAATCGATCGTAACCATTTACAGCACTGCTTTTCTGTCAGTAACTGCCTCAATTTTCCAAAATTAATATACCAAAATTAGAGGAAACCAGCCAAAATCCCCCCCCCCCCTTAAAGGGAGGATGAAAGTTGATAACACGAGAACGGTTGGTTGTGATTTCTGTTGATTCTGACTCAGAATTTCACGCTGAACACGATGGTGCAATTTGTTTTTGCACTTCTAATTGAAATTTTTGAGATCCGAGCAATTTAAAATCGTCGAAAATGTGACCTTCCAGATTATTGAATTTTCAGCTTCTTTCAGGTGCTTCTCTCCTATATTCCTATTCCAACAAAGCAAATAACATCTTAAAATGGTGAGCCAGATCAGAGCTATCTTTTGCGCCTAACTTGCCACAGAGCGATTATAAATTTACGGAGAATTTTTATTTTCCCTAAAATATACACTTTCTGGATATTCTTGTTTTTGACAATAAAATGGGCATAACTCTGCATACAAATCACTTCTAGCTAAATGGTCAAATAAAAATGAAAGAACAAAATCTCGCGATTATTTTGACACTAAATAAAGAAATAGTTTACCATAAAATTAGGATTCGTGTTCAGCGTGGTCGATTTGCATATGAAAATGAAATTCTGATATTGATAATGCTGATTTAACTTTTAATTTTGCACAAGTTTGTCTGAGATCTTGACACCGAGTTGTCGAAAAAATATGGCTCTAAAACCACATTGGAAAAAAACAAAACTTGGACAAATCCTTTCGTGTCGAGACTATCTCCTTAACAGCTTTCACCCTCCCTTTCAGACACTCTTTCGACATGTCCGAACGGGCGTAGGCAAATGCTTACGCACGTGTGGATCCGTATGCAGAAAGCGTCCTTACTCGCGAAAAAAAATCTTGAACAAAAATGCATATTAAAAAGACTTTTTTACATGGTAGTACACCTTTAAAATAGGCATATGCCTGTGAAATATTTTGATAAAAATATCGTCCATTATAGAGCTTTTGTTTTTGGGAAGGTTGTTATACATCTGAGTAGAATTATTGGCCGGCGATTGTCTCAATCTCAATTGTCGCAATTTGATAGCTTGCGACATTTCAGATTGCGACAAATTCAAATTGAGACAAAATCAGATTGCGACAAAAGTTCTCTATTTTAATTTCGAATTTCCGACGCTAGTGTGATATACCCTCACCCCCCCCCCGCCCCTCAATAATTTTAGGGGTACCTAAAACCATACTTTTTTTGAAAAGCTGTAATTAGTACTGTTTGGCCCTGGGTTATATCACACTAGCGCCGAATTTCCTTTACAAACCCTTGTCACTAAATGATTTGTCTCAATTTGAAATTTCGCAAGCTAACGCTGGCCGAATTATTTTATGTATTATACAGTAGCATCAAAGTGCGATTAATATGTTGCAACCTGGCTGGCCAGTGCTTATATCCAGAACATGTGCACTGATGTTGTTAGAAGTAGGACTGAAGTGAGGAAGAGAGTCTTCCCCTCCCACCATTGCAAACAGTAAGGTGCCAACCACTAGCACTGCAAACATATAGCATATTTTTGAAAAAATAAATAAAAGTAATTGAAAAAATTTAACTTTGAAAACATTAAATCTCTAATCATGCGGCCGGCGCGGCAATTTTCAGTGCCTTAAAATTAGAAAAAAATCCGGTCACCTTCGAAATTTGGAGTGCTTAATGAAAACTTTAAAAGCGGAATTGCTATTGATGGTATAGCTAAGAAAACGCAAAAAAACAAAGTCGCAAACAATTTGATTCTGGTATAAGATAGTTATTTCCTCTAATTTAGCCCCCCCCCTCTTTTTTGACTAGAACTTCAGAGTTAGGGCCATTTTTGATTTACAATTTCAAGATCTTTGGGCATCCAAAAATTTAGCCTCCGGGCTAAATTACAGGAAATACGGTATACCGTATTTTCTCTAATAGAAGCCCCCTTCGACTTTGAAGATCTGTATCTCAGAGCACAGTTAATATTTTGCAAAGCTGTTGATTGTATTTCTTAACTCCCACGAGCTCTACTGATTCCGCTTTTCGAAATTTGGATGAGCACCCAAAAATTTTGAGACCGACTTAAAATTAAAATTTTCCTGATTTCTGGGTGATCGGAAAATAGAAGCCTCGGGCCTTCTAATAGAAAAAATACGGTAGTTCCTCAAAATCGAGGGGTCGGCTATTAGAACGGACCTTATAATGTGTTCACGGTATTGTTGCGTTTATAATATTTGATTTATCGAGATGTTGTTTACTGACTAAAACATTGTCAACGCAGAAATTTTCTTGATGTGAAAAATTCTTCAACGTAAAATATTCGCAAGAAATACTGCTGAAAAACAGACGTTAGACTTTATAACGTAGCTTTAAAAAGGCTGATTTTAGCGAGACTCGATCGTATAAAAGTTCTCAATAAAATAATATCTTTTTTGAAATAAAAAAATTAAACAACTTGACAAGCAGTCTTGGCCAATCAATCGGTGCGATCTATCGGTTGATTCTACCAGTTACCCACAGTTATTCGTTTTGCCCAACCCGAAACTCGACGGCTGGTTGATGTGGTGGTTAGTAAAGACAATGCGTGGCCAAGACTGATGATAACCCTGAATTGGGATGTTAAATGCTGCACCTGTAATAAGTGCAATTGACAGGACGACGGCAGTTCGCGGGTTCTGCTTTACCAAGTTCACCTCCCAATTCATTTCGAAATAGTCTCTAAATTTATTTGTAGGGACATCATATTATATGGATGAAGGTATAGATTGTATACATTCCAAGCAAATAGTGCGCCGTCAAAGCAATAAACTTGCAAAATGGTTTATGCACAAAGTGTACAAGAGAAATACAAACAAAGTGGTCATTTTCTCGATGTTGTTTTAATCTACTATTCTTGTCATCCTCTAAATCCTCCACAATCAAGAGGCATTCCAGGTGGTATTTTAGGCATTTGCTCTTCCAGTCCTACAGCAAATGCAAACTTAGTACCACCGTCGTTGTGCAGGGTGTTACAACTCTCGAGCATCCACCATCCGGCGTTCCGAGCTCGAAATCTAAACTGGTCTACTTTTTAATCTGTTTCTATACGTCAACTTTTTCCAAAAATAACATTTTGGGCAAAAGCATCGGACTAGAGTCAAAGCTCCCAATAATGGCATCTCTAAGAAACACTTCCATTAAAGACCTCACCTCTTTGTTGTCAATAATGCTTTATGATTTTTTTAATATTAGTGGGCGTTTCTTTTGTAGATTTAAAGCTAGGGAACAAAAAGGTCGAAATAGGTGGTCGTAATCCAAGAAAAATCACCCAATAATGGCACCTATTCGGAGTTGCCGATGTATACAGTCAACTCTCGATAAGCCATGAGAACAATATTAACTACCTGATAACAGTGTATCCTCCAAAAGGCACAATCACAGTGTCTCGCAAACTTGGCCTTCTTCGCATGCCTGGCAGATTGCCGTACAACCAGCTGGAGTTACCCCACTTCAAGTCCAAACACCCTTTCTGAAAGCAAACAATGAGACTGAAGAACACTTATGCTGCTTACCAGCAAATTGTGACACGGTAAGTCAGGGTTCATAGCAGTGACGTAATAGTCTTCTGAACGGCTAGGGAAGCCCATCTTGACCACATAGAAGTGAGTTCCATGCACATGCATTGACACTGTTCTGAATATTTTAGGGATGCCTTTGCCGGAAATCACTTTGCCACCAGTTGTCCCCATATTATACACAGTCAACTGTAAGCAGTTGATATATATTATAGATTGCGTAAACCGACCCACCTGAACAATGTTGCCTAGCCGAAAACGTTTGTGATAGAAGCACTCACAAGGCTGCCCCTTGGCCAGCCCTGGCTTCTTTGGCAAATGTTTTCTTGACAAGGCACAAACTCTTTGGCAAGCGGTTGGGTCGGTAATTGTAACATATAGCCATCCATGTCTGTGTTAGGGTCTATACTAAGGAAGTGTTCCTGAAAACTAGCATATAAAAGCAGCCCACAAAAAGATACTTTTAATTTTTCAGATACATGTCGCACCACAACCCACAAATCGAGGTTTTTCGCTTTGGTCTTACAGGCAGTTTTGCGCAGAAATTGACCTATCATTTCCATTTTTTATGAAATGAAAAATAATGAAACTCAGGGATAATCAATAATAGACGATATGTGTTTTACTAACCTCATATCCAGCCAGATGAATCTTCTTGCTGAGTATGTCCATTTCCATGTGTTTGCTTGAATCATCTACTTCCAGTTGGTCAACCGGCAAACAACTGTATTGGGTGTGAACAGGCAGAGGCTGGAAAGGACAGTTGAAAATCCAGCATTTACTGGACTGCTGTCTACAACTCTCTTGATTGAAATCGACTAAAATAGCCCATTATATAAGTATGATCGACTGTGCGTGTTACAAACCGTCGTCAACTTCTGTAAAGTCCACATCCTCATATTCTAAATTGGCCAGACCATAGATGGGCATGTGGCAGTGGACTGGTTGGCTGATGCAGAATTGCTGCGGAAACGCTCCTCAGTCCTAACCACCATTCTGTATACTTTTCGAGCTGGCTGTTTGAGGGTGCGGATAAGCAGGTCATACCTGAAATGTCATGTACTTCTATGTACTTCATATACTTCTATGGTAATTAATTTTAGAGTAAAAAATGAGTTATACCTCTCGCCTGGATAAATCATTAGCATGTCTACCTGAACAACAACTACACTTGTTTTTAAAAATGTGTGCCCAGTGTTTACTGTGAGAGGACGAACAGGTGTGCCATCTGCAGCAATTATGGTGATGGGTCGGTGACCTTCGATGCTTATCATAAGTGCTTGTTCCCAACCTCCATGGATTACTCTCAAACGAATGTTTTCACCTAAATTTGATGTTTACTCAACTTTTAATTTTTTGTCATTTTAGCCAGTGTAATTTTTAGCATTTGCTTGTCTGATATCAGACCAAGTTTCATATTTGAAAACTCTAGCTTCCTACCATTTTTCAAATACAATCTTTAACTTTTAATTGGTACTTCTTTAGTTGGGGGCCCACCCAAATTTTTGGATTTTTCTTTTTTTTAATTGTTTTTATTGGTACAAACAACACTAACAATGCCAACTAACAGTCGCAAACATAAATCTCACTGGCACCTAGTACATCACTCATCATACTAATCTGTTCACACAACCATATACCCCTTTTTAACCCAATATTACCCTTTTTTAACCTTTTATCGACTATTGGGTCTTCAATAACTAGAGATGTAAAATCCGAACGCTGGAACTGGACCAATGCGGTGAAAAACAAGAAACGCGTTTCCCAAACATGAGAATAGCAAAAATTCGGTGCACGACAAAAATCCAAAATTTTGGGTGGGCCCCCAACTAAAGAAGTACCTTTTATTTTTGTGTAACAACAAGGCGTAACTGCAAATTGCCTAACTTACCGCTTTTCACCTTGTAAGTGGTCAAAGGCAGCTTGGACGGTCGTTCAAGAATGTCCGCTTGTGAGTGCCAACCTTTGCTGTTGATAATAATTGATGAGACTGGATGGTCTAAAGCAAAAAGTCATAACAAAGCATATTTTTTATTTAACAAGTAAGGACATACTAACAATGTCATGTTGTAAAATTACGAGGTCGTCATAATTTTACAATATAATTTTACGATAATTTTAATGTCAACGTCATAAAGTTATGATATTTTCGACTTGTTGTTACGGCCTCATTATTTTATTTTATTACCGCTGGGTCCGGCCTAAAATGATAGAATTATATTAATCACATGAATAATTTTTAATACCGGCCATGCCAAGTGGCGTAGTCAGTGCACATCTTCTGTCTGACCCCTTCATCGTCGTTCTCAAACCCATAGGCCCATTTCAATGTGTTGTCATTGAAACCATGCTGTTGCTCAATCGACTTTTGGTAGGGCCAATCCTAGAAACTTCAAATTTAAAACAGAAGTTCTGTAATTTTGTAGTTTCATCAGGGCCGCCTCGACCTCTCAGAAATTTGGAAATTGAGTGTTTGGACTCAAATGAAAGCTAACGATTTGCTGAGTAAGATAACATCAAATTCGACCAATTTTTCTCACTAGTTCACCGAGCTGTTGCCTCCCGAAGTTTGGTACTCAGAAAAACCAGTACTTTTCTTAAAACATTTTATACTTAGTGAAAATGTGATGATGTTCACTCATTCAAAAGTTTATTCTACGCAGAAAAAAGTCGTTCTATCTAGTGAGTACAAAAAATTTATAGTATGTTATAAATTTTGGCTAAAAAGTGTGTTTTTTTCTCAAAAAATCAGCATTTTTCGATCACCAATTTTCGGCGTAAAAACCGCCATAAATTAGAACAACTTTTTTTCGGAAATAGATCGGAAATCGGCGTGTACTCTCCTGAATTTTAATGCATCAAAAAGAACATTTACGGAGGCATCTTTCTGGCGAAAAACCACCGGAAAAATTGGGGGAGGTGAGACGAAAAAGGACTTTGAACTTGGCTAGTCATCACTAACTCTTTTCAGTTTTTGACGTAAAATTTTTTTTTGCTCAAAAAACCTGGATTTCTGACGCCGAATTCGTGATCAGCGTATCTGATTTGCTTTTTAAAACTACTCTCAGAGGTGTTACTTGACTGTCATATTTCAAATTCCTCTCAGGACAATAAATATTTGAATTACCAATTATTGACTTATTCGAAATTTTATTGTTCTTGGAAATTTTGAAATATGAAAGTGGTTTTAGTAGCAAATCAGATACGCTGATCATGAATTCGGTGTCAGAATTTCAGGTTTTTCTAGTGCAAAAAAATTTTTACGTCAAAAACTTAATAGAGTTGGTGATGACTAGCCAAGTTCAAAGGCCTTTTACATCTCACCTCCCCCAATTTTGGAGGGGTCCGACCAAACTACAAAATTAGAGAACTTCTTTTTTTAAAAGGTTGAGGTTATGATGTAGAAAGCTAGGAATGTCTCTTTCAATAATTAAAAATAAATTACCTGGAGAATAGCCACATAGTCCCGGTGGAAATGTACTCCTCGCTCTCTCAACTCCTGGAATTCTTCTGTTTGATCGTTTGGAAGAACTACAAAAGCACCCAGCAAGCCATTGTCTTGATGGCGAGGAAATTGGCCATGATACCAGTGAGTTCCTATTCTATCTGCCACAAAACGGTAAGAATAACTGAAACGGACCAGTCAGCAATATGTATAACTACAAAACTGCTTACTCCGATTTAACAGCTATAGGGCACTGCTGCAGGTAGGCCAGTCCCCCATTGAACCAATTGTCCTGCATGTCCAGACCATGGAAGTGAAGGGTGACGCCCTCCACAAGCAGGCGGTTTTTGACACGAACCAGCACTTCTGCACCCAAAGGCACACCAATTGTTGGGCCAGGCCTGCGAAGGCTCTATTGAACAATGGGCAGCCATTATCGCCTTGGAGGGGTACCCATCCGAAGAAATTACTATGTTTTTTTTCTGTTTTGTAGTCCACGAAACATGTTTGAGTCGATTTTAATTAATGGTAACCTACCCAAAAACAACAACACAAGGACCGAGGCAAAAACCGGTACCTATTGTTTAATAGAGCCCTCTCACCATAATGCTTAATTTAGAACTGGAGAAAGGTAAATTACATTTGCCCATTGACTGCGACCAGTCGAATATGACGACCATTGAGTTGGATGAGGTCAGAAAACCGTTGCTCAGCCATCTGGTTAAAACTGCTGCTATTTTGAAAATCGGCCTGTTCAAAGAGGGTGAACCGCTCATCACAGCCCTTCAGCTGGTCTTTGTCCCATTCCATCCAAGCCATCTAAATGTAGATCGCTGGTTGCTATTCAAATGTATGTGTAAAACCTTTTTTGGATTGTACTCATGAATAGACAGTGCTTTGAAGGCATGTTCTGAGCTCATGGACAGTTTTGGCTCCAACAGAAGCTCAAATTCATAGACGCCATCCTAAAGTATTTTTCGCTGCTTGGCGGGATGGAATTGTGGTGGTGAATTTTATATACGCATCCCGTAGGTCGCTGGTTCTAATCCCACTGGATGCATTCCTTAACTCTATTTTTACCGCATTTTTGAAGGCTAACTACTGGCCAATCTAAGAATTCAAACCGGTTAATCAAACGAGAGTGGGAGTGTAACAAAAAAAAGTATAAAACTAGATGTTGCTGCGATGGAAGCTGCTCATGACTCAAATATAACCTTTCTCTGCTGGGCCACCTACCACAGTAACCTAATTTCCCAATGTAATTTTGATGATTTCTTTTTTATCCTGCTCCTCATGCAAAACAATGAAAAACTTTACTATCACTATTTGAAAAATCAATAAAATAGATAGAGACAGAAACAATATAAACTTTAGTTTATTGCTTCTGGCTAGTTAATTCTATTTTGAGGGTTATTTGCATTTCATCGCAAAACTAGGCAGTTCCTGACAATAAGCAGCTCTGAAAATGATTCCAATCCATTTCTCGATACTTTTGGTACCATAAATCAGTGAACTCACTAAAAAGGGTGAAAAAGAAAGGTTTGCCCCCAGTGGGATAGAACCAGCAACCTAGGCGATGCGTATATAAAGTCCCCTTTCTTTTAAATGTTTTCCACTTCCAAAATTGGATGGATAAACCTTTCACCGACTTTGTTACAGTATTTGCTTAAAGGACCATGCTTGTTGATGCAAATGAGAATTTGACAAATTCAAATGCGCGCGGGACACTTCTCTTTCGTCTCTCACTGTACTCTTTTGAGTCGCTCGAAATAACTGCAAAGAGTAGAGTGCGAGACGAAAGAGAAGTGTCCCGCGCGCATTTGAATTTGTCAAATTCTCATTTGCATCAACAAATTGTGAATAAAAAGTTTTGAGTATGATGAAAAATACCTAGACTGAATCACCGTTTGGAAAAAAGGTTTTTTTTATTGTTATCGGGTCTTTTGCTATTTACGAAAACAAACAGCGGAGCCGAAAAGTTTGCGTTTTTTCTGACTAGACTAACCAAACAAAACTGGCAAAAGACTTCAAAAAACCGAGCTAAAAAATGAGTCGGACCTTAAGAAGGAACGAATTTTTTGGGTCTTATTGAACACAAAGACTGTTTGAATGATTAGAAGGGTTGTGGTTCGCGTATTTTTTACTTAAATGGGCATGGTCACCTGTTACAAATTTTGTCCCCGTCAAGTCAAAAATTTTTCCCAATTATCAAACTTATATACGAATTTTTCAACTTGCTTTCTAACAAGACTATACCTGAAAATAAATTGTGTTATGTTGGAAACCAAGTTAAAAAATCTGTATAGAGGGTCAATTATTTTTAATATTTTTCGAATTGGCAGGGACAAATAAAAAACAGGTGATCATGCCCCTTAAAGGATCATGGTTTTTGCGCGCAGCGGCATGCGCAAAATTTGAATTGGCGGGGGACAGTTCTCTTTCGTCTCGCACTATACTCTAATGAGTTATTTCAAACGACTCCAAAGAGTACAGTGCTAGAAGAAAGAGAATTCTCCCCGCCAATTCAAATTTTGCACATGCCGCTGCGCGCAAAAGTCGTGGTCCTTAAAGCAAAAAATACGCTTACCTCTCTTGAAAATGGTCAGACTGGCGTAAGTTGAAGAAAAGCTCCACCTAGATTACATTACCCTATTTTCTCTATATAACGCCATGGAAGATTATTTTTCAAGCCCTAAAAATCGGAAAATTTTGAGGTCGATTTTGAGTTTTTGGGTTACTCAATCAAAATCTGAAAAGTGGAATCAGGAAAGCTCGTGCTAATTAAGAAAACGCAAAAAAAACAGAAATGTTTGCTGTAGGCTGAGATATAAGGTCCGTAGGGTAGGGGATTAATAGAGAGTGGGGGTTAATAGAGAAAGACGGTAAATAGTTTTTTTTTCATACAAAAATTACCTCATTAGGTTTTAATAGTTCGACAGGCTGCTCATATTTGCTCCAGGACCAACAAACGTGTGGGAAAAAAGCTATTACTGTCACTAATAAATAGTGAAGCAGCATAATTTTGCAAAAGATTGTGTAATTAAGTTGTTTCTTTATTATTGCCAGGTTTAGCAATAAAAAACAATGATGACAAATAGTTTATTCACAACATTCACTGAATACTGCTAAATCACTACCACTATACCCACCAACCACGGAAAATATATTTGGGGACAATAAAAGAGTTTGCATAATTTGCGCAGTAGAATTGCTTCTTCTTCCATAATCTGCCAGTATCTGCATTTGTACATTTTCACAGCTCCACAGTCCATGGAGTAAAACTTTCTTTTTCTGGTAATTTGGCCACCTGAATAATAAGGGTTATAAAAGAGATTACAGTTGCCTCTCGATATAATGGGAATATCTCAAGTTTGATCCCGCTTAGGGTCTGGAAATTTTTCACCTCGATTTTCAGAATTTTTCGGAAAATTTGGCTCTTCATGTGTTTGAGGGACTGCCGAAAAAAAGATGCCTTCGTCCCCCATGTTGTTTATTTTTGTGATTTTTTAGAGTCAGCTTGAGGTAAGAGTTGGGAATCGAATTTTAGGATGCACTTGACACCGACTTTCACTCACAGGTTTATAGCAAGATCAATTCATAGGCTCAAGGAGAAAAAAGAAAACTTGCCTAAACGTAAGCCTTAAAAATCACAAAATTTAACAACAGGGGAAACAAAGGCCTATTTTTTTCGGGGGTCCCTCGAACACATATAGAGCCCACTTTTTTACATATTTTGTTTTATTATCTCAGATATTTTTACACTGTTTGGTAGCTGAGGTTTTTCTCTATCGATTGAGAGTCAACACTGGAACGGCTGATTGTAGCAAATGGTGCGTCTTGTGCAGAATTTCAAGGTGAACACGATAGTGAAAGAAAAATTGAAAAAAAAAGTTTCCTTTAGGGGGTATGGTGCCTTTGTGAACCATCAATGTCACGATTTTTGCCTATGCAACTGTAGAGGGGTAGATCATGTCAATTTCTTCAATAGATTTATCTTATTTTATGTGCAAAAGAAAGCGCAGATTACGAGCTTTCTAATGACATATCGTTGAGGTATTTATGACACTTGAATGAAATTTTTTGGCTTACAAAAACCACTGTTTTTTTAAAACGTTGTTCATTCCAAAATATGTACAAAAAGTGCGAAAACGCCCTTTTAGATGTTGGTACATACCATTCGACAGAGCAGAAAAAAATGCACCAGATAGTGCTTTAAAGTAAGCCAAAAGAAGGCTTTGGAGTGTTTAGCAAACGTTCAAAACTATTTTCCAAAAGGCATCTTGACCTGAAACTCTGATTTTGCTAAGCAAAACTGAGCTTCTCACACCAGATTCGTGGTCAGCAAAGTAAATTTACTTAAGAAACTGTTCTTTAATTATGACACTCACTGTAAAATTTCAAATTCCGCTCGAGACAAAAATCATTTAAAATTTCGAATCTAAATAGTTTTTGTCTCGAGTGGAATTTGAAATTTTACAGTGAGCGTCATAATTAGGGTTGTAGAATTCTCCGGAGAAATAAAAAACGGAGAATTCTTTGAAGAATTCTCCGGAGAATTCTCTAGAATTCTCCAAAAATGGGAGAATTATTAATTTTCATCGAGCTTCGCATTTCAAAACCATTTTATTTGCCAACACATAACAATTCAATAAATATCATCCGCAAAGAAGTCCATTGCCTCTTCGAGGAAGCTCGGAGCGATATTTCCAGTTGCGATAGCCTACAAAAAGCAAGGTCGAAGAAGAAAATTAAGTAAAAGAAACCTTTGTCAACAAAATGTCCAGCTCCTCTTGATCGTCTCTTGAAGTGCTCTCGAACCAGTGCTTGATTGTTCCTGAATTTCATTGAGACGAGATTTTTGCCACTTCTGATAAGTTCGGGATCTTCGACTTCGGCGATAAGCTTCTACTTCGACGAGCTGCAGGCCTCTTTGAGAGACGACTAATTACCTTCCTAGCTTCAGAGCCTACCTTGTTGCAGTACTAAATTTTAACCTGGTTTAGCATGAAGTTTAGCATCTTAGACCAAAAACAACCTCCAAGTGCTTCTCCATTTTAGTTGCACCCGACTTGTACCGCTTGTGACAGAACTTGCAGAAGCCCGCGACGACAGCATTTCCATTGTCATTTGTTTCTTGCTTCCGCTCAAACTAGGTCCAGCACCAAGATAGCGGTTTTCTCGACATCTGAGAAGATGATTAACAATAATTACAGGACGCAACACTTAATGGAGAGAGCAAAATAAAAGACCGCAATAGCGCAAAACACCTCGTAAGTAAATGAGTAGATTGATTTTCTCGCAGCGAGTTTCTCACCCGAAAACTTTTCGCGGCAATTTTAAAATGTTTATTTCTCCGATTTTTCTTTGACGGAGAAATAGGTCGGAGAATTCTGGAGAATTCTCGGAGAATTCTCCAGAGAATTCTCCGAAGAATTCTTCATTATCCAACCCTAGTCATAATTAAAGGACAGTTTCTCAAGTAAATTGACTATGCTGAACACGAATCCGGTGTCGGTGTGTTAGTGTAGCGTCGGTCACACATTTTGCCAACCTATGTCAGATATCTCCACGGAACACTAAAAAAACATCTTAGCATCATTTTAAGCACAAACAAGAATAATGGAAGTGGCTTAAAAAAAATTCTTGCCCTCTAAATTGGAGATGGTGGATTTTTGCTTAGATTTTCGGTGTTACCCAGGTGGTAGTGCATAGGTAGTGGTACCCAGGTTGTGGTCCCCAAGTGGTGGTGAGTAGCCGGTGCTAACCACGTGGTGGTATTTAGGCAGTGGTATCCAGTTAGTGTTACCCTGGTGGTGGTGCATAGGTGGTAGTGACTAGGTGGTGGTGCCCAGGTGATGGTGTCCTGGTGGTGGGAATTTTTTTTAAAGGACCTTTTTGGCACCGGCATTTCCAGTAGTGCCATCACATTTGCCAAACCATTTAAAATCCGAGGTAAAAAAATCGCCGAGTAGGGCCAAACTTCAGATATGCGCACTATATTGAGAGGCGGCGAACATTCACTTGCGGATTTTTTTTTCGGATTCCACATACCGTATTTACTGTATTAAGTCCCCATGGGGAGTTATTTTTCAACCTATAAAATATCGAAAAAATTTGAGGTCGGTTTTGAGATTTTTGGGTGATCAACCAAAATCTGAAAAGTGTAATCAGGTAAACTCGCGGCAACTAAGAAAACGCAAAAAACAGATTTGCGAAATGTTCGCTCTAGGCTGAGATATAAGGTCCGTATGATGGGGACTTATTAGAGGGTGGGGAGTTAATACAGTAAATACGGTATGCGGATTCAAAAAATGCGGGTTTTAACCTGCGGATTCCACATTTGCAGATTTCAATTTGCGGACTTTAACTTGCGCATTCCAAAGTTGCGGAGTTCACATTTCCGGACTATCACTTGCGGATTCTACATTTCCGGAATTCAACTTGCGGATTACGCAATTGCGGATTACTCTTTTATGGACTATTACTTGCGGACTCTATATTAGCATAAGAAGCACGAGGTTTATTGTTTGTGCGAGTGCGAATTTCATATTAATCATGTCTACTAAAAAAAAGTAGTTTGAAATAGTATTAATATTAGAACATGTAATACTAGTCGTCCCAATTGTCGAAGCCATTTTTTTGTGCTGTAAGGTTTCTGCATCTGTAAGTGTTTAAAGTGCATCGTATACTGCTATTAATTCCGAAATAGCCCGGTCAGTTGCGTGGGACTGGGTAGAACGGGGCGGACCAATAAGCCAATAGTTGGATCTAGTTCATATTCTCTAAGCTTTGTTCCAGCCACTAGTTCTTCTTTTTGACGACTTCAATGGCTCTTTAAATGAAATTAAGCGTGTGATTCACAGATTGGTCAAGAATTTCACCGGTTTTAAAAAAGTAAGAACTCCCTCATGACATACAACGTTTTGTAGTTGAAGAAGTTTTACGAACATTAACGACAAAATTTTCAATTGACGTAGCTGATTTACTGTTTATGCTGTCAGTAGTTATTTACCTAGGAGCAGTTTTTGAAACAACTTACAGTCAAACATCTCTACTATGGCACCCCAAAAGTTCGTTCCCGCCTTGGGTCCGACACTTTTTTTAACCGAATTTTCAAAGTCTTTTATACATTCTGTTTTGACAGTCTGGTCCCAAATATCGTAAGGATTCCGATTTTGTCGATCGTTTTTCAGAATTATAAAAAAATTCTTCTAAAAAAGCAAAAACTCAGTTTAAAAACAGGAAAATTCAAAAATTTCTGTTTTCAAACTGAGTTTTTGCTTTTTTAGAAGAATTTTCTTTATAATTCTGAAAACGATCGGCAAAATCGGAATCCTTACGATATTGGGATCAGACTGTCAAAACAGAAATGGCAAAAGCCTTCAAAAATCGAGGTAAAAAAAGTGTCGGACCCAAGGCGGGAACGAACTTTTGGGGGTGCCATAGTAGAGAGGTTTGACTGTACTTACTATATGCTTTTACTGAAAAAGATTACAGTATTTGCAAAAGACATTTCAAAAACAAATACCATCAAAGTGAAAAAAAAAATTATAGCTATTTCAAAACTCTAAAATTCTTTCAATCAATCTGTACAACTACCTATTAACCCGCATACTTTGAAAATGCTTAATTTTTTCTTTAACCGAGCGTTAGGTTGAGAGGAAATGCTCGAGAGCATTATTTGTTCTTCTAGAACACTATCCTGTGTTTCTTTTTGATTCCATATTTTTGGGAAAAAGCGGTGATTTTCTCGCAACCTGTATCTGGATGTAGTTTCTGAAAATCTCTGCGGATTAAAAAAAGGGCTAAATTATAGTATACCCACCCCACTGAACTATAGTATACCCACCCCACTCAACTATGCTATACCCAACCCACTGAACTATAGTATACCCACCCCACTCAACTATACTATACCCACCCCACTCAACTACAGTATATCCACCCCAGACTCAAAGACTTCTAAATTTTCGATTTAAGACAAAAAAAATTGAATATCAAATGATGGTAGTATACTAGGCTGTACCCCGAAATTTAAGCGGCATTTTGCTAAGTGGTCGATTTGCTAAGCGGTCGTCTTGCCAAGAATTTTTTTTGCTAAGCGACAAATTGCTAAGAATTTTTTGTGTAAGGCGCCCATTTGCTAAGAATTTATTTGCTAAGGCATTCTTTTCTTAAATCCCGATTTGTTAAGAACTTTTCTGCCTTTTTGTACTTTTCCTTTTTCTCAATGTTCTGGTAGGGGATTAGAGATTTTTCCGACGGTCATTTTTCGGCCAATTTTTTTGTTTTTACTGATTTGAATATGGGATCTAGGTAAATTGATATTTTCAGATTGTGTCCAAACTACCACAAACCATTCTAAACCACCTCAAGTACCCTAAAACACCCTAAATACCCAAACCAAACCCAAACCTGAAAGATTAAAATTTCTTAAAAATAAAAAATAGGCCATTTTTTCTAACTTAAAATTGTGTGGGGAATTGGGTTTGTCAAGCCCAAAGTTGCGATTTTACACACCCCAACTTCAATACCTGGTGTAGGTATCACCTGACCAGGTGGATGCCCACCTGGATGGCCTAAAAATAAAAAAGGTAATTTAAATAAAAAAAATCCATTTTCTAAACTAAAAAATTTGTGAGAAATTGGGCTTATTAAGACCAGAAGTGCGATTTTACCTACCCGACCCCAAACCTGGGGTGGCTACCACCTGGACAGGTTGTTATCCAGGCAACTCAAGAGTAGGGGTATATTCACCCAATGACCTGAAACGTCAAACGTTAGTCTTTTTATATCTGAAATTACGGTAAAAAATAAAGTGTGCACCCAGGTGGATTTGAACCAGCATCCTCGGCGGTGGCGATCCAAGTGGTCGTCCACTTGGATCGAAAATTTTTTTTTACGTTTTCGGTTTCCAAATCAATTTTTCTGCACTAATTCGAGCATCCTGAAAATGGTTTGACAGTGGTAAAATCACGTTTTATCAAGAAATTTTTGAGTTATCATGAATTCTTGATTTTGATAAATCAATCGTTAGCAATAACTCTAAATTTATCGATAAAACGTGATTTTACCACTGTCAAACCATCTTCAGCATGCTCGAATTAGTGCAGAAAAATTGTTTTGGAAACCAAAAACGTAAAAAAAATGTTGATCCAAGTGGACGACCACTTGGATAGCCACCGCCGAGGATGCTGGTTCGCATCCACCTGGGTGCATACCTTTTTTTATCATAATTTTGGGTGTTTACTTGGCGAAGAGGTTTATACTCATCACCAAGGTTACTGGTTCGAATCTCTCTGGGTGTGATCAGTCCAGAGTAGAGGACCCCGATTCAAATTAAACCGTTTTTAGAACACGATTTTGGATTGAATCATTTGGGTTTCAAGGTCTGTACCCCGAAATTAAACCGAACTGAAGAAGATGTAGCTTAACAAACAAGATCTTTATCAAAACAACTACTTAGCAAAAAAATTCTTAGCAAAACGACCATTTAGCAAATTGGCGCTTAAATTGTGAATTCTTAGCAAATTCGCGCTTAAATTTTTTTTCTTAGCAAAACGACCGCTTAGCAAATCGACCACTTAGCAAATCGCCGCTTAAATTTCGGGGTACAGCCGTATACTATAGTTGAGTGCGGTGGGTATACTATATTTGCTCCAAAAAAAGAGTTCTAGCAGATGTGACTTTTGAAATACGTGAATATCCGCAGTTGCGGAATACGCAAGTTAAAATCCGTGAATTGGGATCTGCAAGTTAAACTCCGCAGAAAAAAATCCACAAATGTGGGATCCGCGAAAAAAATTCGGAAAATGTGGAACCGCAAGTGTGGGATCCGCAGGTTAAAATCCGCAAAAAAAATCCGCAAATATGGAATACGCAAGTCTGGAATCCGCATTTGTGGAACACTCAAAAAAAACCGCAAGTGAATGCTCGTCTGAGAGGCAACTGTATTGTGAAAAACCATCAATGCAACATACCTTAGCCATAATTTTGTCTTCGCAAGCGAGGCGTATTCGTTCTGCGGTGGCTGGACTGTCCAGCCGGAAGTAGCCTTGCAGTCCATTTTGAAGGCGATAATCTCTAATGGCCTCTCTGATAGCAAAAAGAACAGAGCAGCCAAGAAAGAGAGGCGGCTCACCCACTGCCTAAACATCATTAGTTGCATTTGATTTAGAGTTGACTAGAATGCACTTTTGAGGAGAATATGCCAACGGGATTGGAAGAGCCTTTGAGAAGGCTCACGTTGAACTGGCGAGGGGTGTCATCAGCACTAGGAATTTTGTAGTTGCCAGGCCCGCGAGTGAGTCTAGTTCCATCTGGCCGCATCTTCAACTCTTCCATGGTAAACAGACCATAACCCTGACAATATAGCATTAAGCAAATCAGAATGTATTTGATTTGAAAACCTGCACAAATGCCCCTTCGATCTGACCAATATCGATTGCTGGATTAAGACTATCCCCAATGTCCATAACTATATCTGTTCTCAACACCTAGAACTGCTTCATACGACAAATATTCACAATACAAAATTAAATGGGCACACTTACATGGTGGTCACCTGTAAGACAGTCAACCTCTACTTCCGAGCAAGCAACTCCATAAACACAATAACCAAATGCTTCTGCTCCTTTGCCATCCATGAAGTCGATTACTTCACTGTGAATGCTGAATTTTTTTTATGAAACCCAAGAAAAATAAATTCATATATATATATTTTTATAAGAGCGCTACATTGCAAAGCCTGTAGTGGAAAGTGAGACCTGAAAACAGAAAAAAATCTGAATATATTTTGACCTTAAAGTGAACCAACCCTGTCCATATAAGCAGCCACCACCCAGTCCTTCCACTGACCTTTTGGATTAGCCATTTTATATGGTTGCAGCCGACTGAGCAGGGTGTTGCAAGCATCCTATATACCAAAA
Organism: Ditylenchus dipsaci; assembly: GCA_004194705.1. Lineage (NCBI taxonomy): Eukaryota > Metazoa > Nematoda > Chromadorea > Rhabditida > Anguinidae > Ditylenchus > Ditylenchus dipsaci. The sequence continues at coordinate 327,268 of SADC01001325.1, read as the reverse complement.
TCAAGTGAAAAATAATAATGGGACACCCTACCTGCACAGCCAATCCATTTATATCACTGCCAACACTAGCTGCTGTAGGACTTGAATTAGGCACTTTGTCTGAAGAAGTGTCTTGTATGTGCACTAGAGAAATGTCAATGTCCAAACACCGGGCTGCAATCTGCAAACCACATCAAAAACCAGTTTGTCGGATAAAATAATATTTAGATGATACTTGTAGTATTTTGGTGTGTAACCCTTGACCCATCTCCATACCACCATGAGAAACCAGCACTGAACCATCCGTGTATATGTGGACTAAAGCTCCAGCCTGATTCAAGGCCTTGAAACCAAAGCCAATTCCAAACTTAGTGGGTGTCAAGTAGATGCCTCGCTTGCGATACATATTTGTTTTGTTAAATTGCTCTACTGTTTCAAGTCTCTGGTCATAATTGGATGTTTGACGACATTCTTGCCAGCATCTCCCAATATTACACTGTCGCAAGTGCATTCCGAAGTGAGTACAATCGCCCGTTTTGTAAAAATTCTTCTCACGGATCTTAAAAAGCTCAAAAGGTTAGGAAAGATGAATATTACTCTGAAAGCCGACAGTCTCTAATAGCCCGACACCTTCTACTTTGAGGACCTATATCTCAGACTGAATAATTGTTTTTGCATTTGTATTTGTTTTTGTGTTTTCTAAACTCCCACGAGCCCTACTAATTCCACTTTGAATTTCACCTAAAAATCTCGAGATTGAACTCAAAATGTTCTGATTTTTGGTTGGTTGAAATATAATCCGACGTGTCAGACTATTAGAGGAAATACGGTGTTTTTGGTTTTTGTCGCATCTTCAGGCCTTTTTGTTTTTATTTTTACTCATTTACCCCATTCACAAACCTCATTCACATTGAATCCAAACTCTTCAGCCACATGCTTGATAATTGTCTCAGCAGCAAACATTCCCTGTGGCCCACCAAACCCGCGAAAAGCAGTGTTAGAAGCAGTATTGGTTTTACATAGCCGACCAACTATATCAGCGTTCGCAAAATTGTAGACATTGTCAATATGAACCATGCAACGCTCTAAAAAGATGAGATTACAGGGTGTGTCAAAAAAATTAATAAACTAAAAAAATTTGAGTAAATAATATTTCTCCTAGGAGCTTGCCCGGGTGATTTCAGAATTTTTTAGACCGTATCGGATATTTACTCCATTCACAAAGACATGTGCACGGGCCGGCACGGCCCGGGGCCGGGCGGGCCTAGGTTTTTACGGCCCGGGCCGGGCCGGGCTCATAGATTTCCGCGGTGGTCGGGCCAGACCGGGCCTAAAGCCGATCGGGCCGTGCCGGCCCGCCTAGGCCCGCCCAATAAATAATTTTCAAAATCCCGCCTTTTCAAAATCCCCTCTTTTCAAAATCCCAATATTTTCAATATCCGCAATTTTCAATCGTTTCCAACTTCTTTTCTTACTTATCTCCAATCCTTCTTCAGAAGCTAAAGCAGACGATGAACACTACGCAAGACCCCAATCACAACAACGAGGAGGATTCTGGAGAGCCTTCGGTGAAGAAAATTTTTTTGGGCGGTATGAATTAGTTTTTATTGTGATTGCAGTTTAGTACAACGCTATTTCAGGATTGCAATCTAGGGACAAGGCGGCTGCCGACTAGACAAAAGACGACCTACTTGAGATGCTACAAGCGAGGATCTTGTTCAAGCCCAAGGACAACGATGACCTCTTTCAGATGGTGAAGTACGACCAAGAAGGGAATGCGGAGAAGGCTGAAGTTACAAAATTTTGGCGTGCAAGCAATGCAGGATGCTTCTGGATCACACTCACGGCGGTCATATTTCGTAAGTTCGTATTTTCATATTGAATAATTTATGTTAAATATATTTAGTCGGCATCGATCTACCCAAATCAAGCAGCCTGAGGCGACAAACCTAAAGAACCTGCTGTCTTTCTATGCTCCCAACCGGCCCACAGAAATCCAGAAAATGAAGGAAGCGACCGTGGACCTGTGCCTCCTGGACAATATGCCATTTTCTATTGTCGAAAAGAGAGGATTCAAAGAAGCTTTGAAGACCGCAATGGAAATCGGGTAGGTGAACTTTCAGACTTGCATACTTGTAATTATTAATCAATGGACTTGACGGATGTGGACAAGGAGAATCTCAGCAAGGTACAGGAAATAGTCAAACATTGCAAAAATGTGGTGACAAATCTCAGGTTTGTAATTTAGTATGAAACGTGGATCATTTAGTGAACTATTTTAGGAATACGGCGGTCGAAGATCAACTTGGGTTCAAACTCACCACGGATGGTGAAACTTGGCTTTTCAAGTCAGTGAAACGCGCGATTGACAAGTTGATTCAACTGAAGCAAGATGACCACTTCACCAGCCACTTTTCCGACGCCCTGTCCGATACCTTGGATGCCCTAAACACCTCTCGCCGCCAAATCGATGATTGCATTCGTGTGCTCCAAATTTTTGAAGAGCCAGTGACCTACTTCCAGGTAAATCTCTAGAAAAAATTTATGTAGGAATGGAAAATACGCATCACTTTCAGAACATTTCCGTTCCCACCCTTCATGCTGTGTGGCCCACTTGGGAGAGTCTCAAACAGAAGTTCCGAAAAATGCTCAACAATCCCTGCAGCAGCATGTTCCTGAAGACAATGGCAAAGTCCGCGGCTCTTTGCTTCAATCGTAAATCGGGTTCCATGACGAAGTACCACAAGATGGCCACCTTTCTGCACCCAGCCAAGAGGCATTTTTCAAGAATGGATTTAAACCAAGAAGAATTCAATAAGGTAGGCTTGTATATTTTATTATTCGGATACTTTAGACAAGAGAAATTCCAGATTCTGGAGAGTGTTCGTGATTGCCTTGATGCGTCGCTAGATGGTCCGTACTTCCTTGAGTCGCTAAAAACCCCCATTCTTCCACCCGTCGCCACCAACACAATCGACGCGATGTTCTTGCCTGATGTGGAGAATGAGCAAGCCGGCTTGACTGATGAAGTGGATCGTTTCTTGATGAAGAAGTTTTTGATGTCCCCAGGGATCTAGGCCACTTTTGGAAGAATAATGCCACCGAATTCCCTGAACTCGCCAAGCTCGCCCTCAAGTTGCTCTGTATCGCGCATTTTATAATCGTCGAAAACTGATGTTTAAACGTCTCCTAAGTAATTTTTATATGCTAAAAACGATAAAAGGATGTTTTTTTACACTTTCCTACGTAAAAATTGATTATTGGGAGAAAATTTTTTTGACCGAAATGTGACTTTTTTGATGCTTTGCCTTGGCCCCCAAGGAAAAAAGTCACATTTCGGTCAAAAAAAAATTTCTAGAAAACATCCTTTTTATCGTTTTTAGCACATAAAAATTACTTAGGAGACGTTTAAACATGAGTTTTCGACGATTATAAAATGCGCCCCCCCCCCCCAAGTGAACAAGTACCCAAGAAAACATTCGGCGGGCCGGGCCGGGCCCTAAAATTTCCGGCCCGTGCACATGTCTGCCGTATCCCTCAAAAAATTTTCAGCTCCGAAAAAAAGCAAATGTTTGATCTCAATTGATCAAGTATAACTGGCCATAACTAGTCATTACTAATATCAGCTTTTCCGAATCTCTATTTTTAGATGTTGGTTTTCGTTACCTCTAAAAATTATTGGACGAGGTAAAAACGAGTAGGGCCGGATTTCCAATGCCTTATCTTTAAAATTAAAGCAAATCTTATCGTGTGATATGATTTCGGGGCACTGTGTCACCCGGAGGTATTAAAAAGCAGCTTTTCCGGCTAAAGTTCGTTTTACCGCATAACTCAGAATCACGTTTTAACACGTTTTCTAGACGTTTTACGCTCTGTTATACGAAGAAAACGTGTTTTTAGAATTGGGAAAGCGTTTTTAAGAAAAAAAAAATTTGGCCAAAATTGTACCAAAATTTTTATTTTTTGTGCTTTCTGAAAATTTTGGTACAATTTTGTCCAAAAAAATTGTTTTCTCAAAAACGCTTCAAAAAGTGATTCTGAGTTATGCGGTAAAACGAATTTCTGCCGCTTTCCCTAACTTAAGATTAACCCGACCCCCAAAAATTAAATATTTGTGGTTTAAATATGCGCGTATCAAAAATTATTTTTTTATGCATGACGCGCTACGTTTTGTTTTTTTAGTATTTCGGGTGTATGCAATGACCAAATAATTAATTACCATCATCAATTTTCAAGGGAGGGTGAAAGCTGTTAGGGAGATAGTCTCGACACAAAAGGATTATACCAAGTTTTTTGTTTTTCAAATGTGGTTTTAGAGCAATACTTTGTCGACAACTCAATGTTGCAATGTCGGACGAACTTGTGCAAAATTAAAAGTTGGATTAGCATCATCAATATCAGAATTTCAAAATTCCTTGAAAAACTGCCTTAAAACGTCAATGTAAAATGAAAAAAAATCCATTGAAAAGAGGCTGATTCAATTCTCAATACATTTCGATTTTTAGGGCATTTTTTGTAGGAATCTCGAAATTCTGATATAGATGTTGCTCATTCAACTTTTAATTTTGCACAGGTTCGCCTGAAATTGCAACACCAAGTTGTCGACAAAATATGGCTCTAAAACCACATTTGAAAAACAAAAAACTTGGTTTAATCCCTTCGTGTCGAGACTATCTCCTCAGCAGCTTTCACCCTCCCTTTCAGATATCTCGCTTTGACTTTCTCAACTTCTTGCTCAAGTCTGTCGTCTCAAGCAATGGCCACGGTTATGCCTTTCGGACGTCAATCAGCTCGTCTTCGTTGTCCGCAATGCAATGCGAATGTTTTGACCGCCACGAAAGAAAAGGTTGGACATGGTTTCTTTCTTCTTATTTCATAAGTCAACTTTTATTTAGCCTGGAATCATGGCGTGGGTGTTTTGTGTTTTGCTCGTCAATGCCTGCCTTTGCTGCGTGCCGTTCTGTTGCAAACACTGTCTGGATACTGAACACTACTGTAAGTTGTCCTTCACTTTCATCACGAGCCCAGAATATACTACAATTATTTAGGCCCGAACTGCTACTGCTATCTTGGGAAGCATCGTGCTCCGTGATTTGACTAAGACTTCATATAGGAATTTTGTCCTGCTTTCAAATTTGTTGCTCCATTGACATGTTCGTTACCATCCAATAAACAGTTCTTTCTATAACACATACGTATATAATTTCATTCGTTTGAATTATGTGTTTCGAAAATAACACAAGTTTCGAATACTTGAAGAGAGCAAATACGCTACGGATCCGTAAAGTAATAAGAAAGATGTTTTTTTACGGTAAATATTCTGTCCTGTAATAGACTACCAGGAATAGGTTGTTTTTACATGTCTTTCTTTGTAATCTTGAAAGTGTGAAGCACTTCCGAGGATTTTGATTGCTGCTTAGTTTACCGTGCTCTCGGAATTATTTTCCAGATATGTTTTGGAACTTACGTTTTCCTTGGAATTATAGTTTACACGACGGTTTACATTATTACTGCAAGTGATGTCGGTAAGCAGGATCAGGGATGAGAGTTTGATCTTCATCGGGATAAGATATAAAGTTTTGTATACTATTTAGGCTAGTGTTTTCAGGCCTCCTGAGCACGACTATCGCAAAATCGGACCTCCTTGCTAGATTACAGTGTCCGTTAAAAGCCCAATTCTCACAGCGACCCTCTAAAAAATGACTTGGTTTTGTAATTTCCGTGGCCAGGCTGCCAGTATACTTCTTTCACCCTTTAAAAAAAATTTAAAGATTAGGACCCTACTTCTATACGCTAGTAGCGCCAAAATTATTATTTTTTTCCTGAAGGAAAATGCGATATCAGCAATTTTCGGGAATGTGAACTCCTGTAACGATCTATTTAGCGATTACTATGCTTTGTCAAATTACCATAAAATTTGCAAAAATCCACAAAAAGTCTTACATAAATAAAAAAAATTGTCAAATATATTTGTCTTGGCGGGAAAAGCAGCCTTTTCGCGATTTTTCAAATTTGACACGCCGTGAACTGTAGTACCAAATTCTCACCCTTGCTTTTGCATGCCAATTAGAATTTTTTCAAAAAACTACTAAGTTAGTAGTACTAACCCATAACTCCTTTTGATAAATCAACAGTCATTCCACAGTTGCTGTAAGCATGTATGTCATAATCCAGAAAATTGCCTTTTTCGTCCACTGCCATTTTATAATCGAACAAGAAAGGATGTCTAGTGCCTAATATAAACACTACGTTTGTTTATTCATAGATAAACGCAAGCAAGCAAACCTGACACAGCCATATCGTCGTACCGTTCAAGTGTCACTCTCACAGGTTTTTTTAACCTATTATTTAATATTTTAATAAAATTAAATCAATAAATAATGCACCGTATCTTTCTATAAAAGCTTATAATTCTTCACCACCGAATTTTTTTTTCGACTTCATCTCAAAAATGCAATAAAACATGGTTTAAGCCCTCACCTTCGGCCCTAAGGGTTGCTCTCAAAGAGGGACTACTTTTTAATGTAAATAGCAAGCTATTAAGATAGTCTCGACTAGGTGCGGCCCCGGTAGCTCACGGCGCAGAACCGGTGCCGTGAGCTGGTGCCGATGCCAAAATTTTTCGCGGTCGGTGCCGTAAGCTGGTGCCGTAATTCTAAGATTTACAACACTGGTCTCGACATTATTTAAGCAATTCAAATTTCCTACTTTTTTAATGTGTTTTTGGAGTTATATTTTAATGACAACCCGGTTTTTTTACATTTAAAGGGGAATGACAGCGCGTTACACTGCAATTAAGGCGTGGACCAGCAATATATTTCTCTGTTGACTATTTTTTGTAAACGTTCTACCTGATTCGACGAAAGTTTTCTGTCCTACTTTTTAAAAGTAGGATAAGGTCATAAATATCAGATTTGAGTTGAAACGAGTGAAAACAAGAACGATTTTTGAAAATTGCTAGCAAACAAAAAACCACTAACCAGCCAACCCACCCCCTCCCCCCCCTTAATATGCAGTGTAACGCGCTGGTATGCCCCTTTAAAAATAAATAGCGTATTCGGACCCTAGTAGCGAACACCTCCCCCCCCAAACGATTTTCATTTTTTTACTTTAGTAAAAAGTACCCAAATTTATGTCTCAGACCCAGTGTTTCCAAAATGAAAAATGAAAATTTTCTCATTTTCATTTTCTATGAGAAAGTGAAAATGAGAATTTTTCATTTTCATTTGATGAAAATGAAAACTTCTCATTTTCACTTTCTCATATAAAATAAAAATGAGAAATTCTCATTTTCATTTTCTCCTACAAAATGATAATGAGAAATTCTCATTTTCATCGAATGAAAATGAGAAATTCTCATTTTTCACTGAAATTTTCATTTTCTCATTTTATTTTTTCAAGAGATTCTTACCGCGAAAGATACTGAAAACTTCTCAGTTACTTCTTGTTCATTTGTTTAATGTGGAGGTTCAGTAATAAATCGTCAACATCCAGTTGTTTATTTTCATTTTTGTAACCCTACAAATGTTTTATTTCTATTATTACTCTATTTTATATTTTGTGTTTCGCCACATCCTTCTCATGTCAAAAGTGCAATGATGAACAAATGTCAGTGCTTCAATATAATAGGGAACGTTATGGACTAGCACTGGAACAGTCGGTGCCAGCTGGCGCCAAAACATTTAGAGATCGTTGACGGTGCGGAAATTTCCAAGGCTGAGTTCTATGCTGCCAAGGGGGTGCACTACGTTTCACCGTCACTGTTTTCACCGTTCACTATTTTCACCGTCACTATTTTCACCGTCACTATTTTCACCGTCACCTATTTTCACCGTCACCTATTTTCACCGTCACTATTTTCACCGTCACCTATTTTCACCGTCACTATTTTCACCGTCACTATTTTCACCGTTCACTAAATTCACCGTCAGCACTTTAGGACCGCTTTTTAGATCTAAATTTTTCTAAAATTTAAACAGTCTTGGTACCGAATTGTAGCCCTGAATGTCAGCTACATTTTGGTACTATAAATTCTGAAAAAATAAAAAAAATTAGAACTAAACTTTAGAAGGCGTTCAATCTCACACTTTTTCATCACGGTAGAACGCAGGGTGAGCGTCTTTTATAGTTTAGAACTAAAAATTTTCGTTTTTTCTAGAGTTTGTAGTAGCAAAATGTAGCTGACATTCAGGGCTACAATTTTGTACCAAAACTTTTAAAAATTTCGAAAAATTTTAGACCTAAAAAGTGGTCCTAAAATGCTGACGGTGAATTAAGGTGACGGTGAAAATAGTGACGGTGAAAATAGGTGACGGTGAAAATAGTGACGGTGAAAATAGGCGACGGTGAAAATAGTGACGGTGAAAATAGTGACGGTGAAAATAGGTGACGGTGAAAATAGTGACGGTGAAAATAGTGAACGGTGAAAACAGTGACGGTGAAACGTAGTGCACCCTGCCAAGGGAGTTGTCGTAACGCAACGACCACTAAAATTTTTAAAATTTTCAGCACTGCACTGCTTAAGATGATTTCACTCACTCTTTGTAATCCATCTATCCTTTATTCGGCAAAACAAATAATTTCAAACATCACTATTGCAATAAACCAACAGTTGTGAATTTAATAACGAAAATTCAGTACGATTTCGTAGACTTCTGGTGGCTAATCCTGCCTGCGAAAAAATTCTTTCCACTGGAGCACTTGTGGCGGGAACACTTAGTATTTCGAGAGCAAGGACAGCTAGTTGATGGCAATCCTAAAAGTCTCACTTATTTTTATGTCCGCCAAGAGGTAAATATCAAACCGAGGAGAGGTAACCACACCAATAGTTTATCGCATCAACATTCGAGTCACCGATACACACGCTCTGCACATTATGAAGCACATTAAGGATCAAAGACTTCGATCGGACACCTCTGCCTTCGGTGCTTCTTCGGCTGCTTTGAGAATCCTTCTTCAACTTCGCGATACAATTATCTAGCGTATTTTCCTGGTTCCTTGGAATTCCCGAGTTAGCTGGTCTGTGCTGAGCTTGTTCGGCAGGTAGCTGAATTGCATGTGTGAGTTAAAGGCAATCGACTGAAAGTGCTCTACTAACCATTTGCCTTATCCAATCTGCAGTTTTTGAGATATCTTCGTCACTGAGGCATCCAGATGTGTTGGGATCTAACGCACATGCCACCATAAAAGTCGGGTCGAAATTAGTTCTGTCTGTGTTCAAAATATTGGTGAAGCGTTCTTTTAAACTGCTGCGAAGATTTCGGACAACAAGCCTCAGATCATTTGGCACTACTTCCTAAATAAATAGCTGTTAATATTACAAGTTGAAATTCAGGCAAATGACCTCCAAATTATTAAGCGAGAGGACGAGTGCACGAGTGTATTCCAGACAGTGAGATATGGTGACAGTCTTCTCACCCTGAACTCTTTGGAGCACTTCAATAAATGGTCCCCCAATTTTGGAAATCCAGCGCAAATACTAAATTTTTTCATATCTATCTATCTGCGTTTTTAAATTGCAAAATTTTAACCTCTATCTCATTTTCTGTTGGGAAGACCAGTTTTTCACCCTAGCAATGCTGAGAACATGCTCTTCCAGTTCCAGAAAACACTTGATAACTTCGATTGCCGAGCCCCAGCGTGTAGCAGATGGAAATTTAAGTCTCTTGTTTGCAACCAATTCAAGATCCTACGATGCAATGCATATAGTCATGATCTGTGATAAAAAAAATTACCTCTAATGCTTGACTTGAATGTCTGAAACGCCTAACAACGTGGCACAAACTTTTGAAAGCTGCGTGTCCAAAAATATTGTTTTTGATAAGACCCATAATAACCAGTTGAAGAAAATGAGCGTGGCAGCTTATGCGTTGAGGAAAGTCTTCTCTAAAAAATTGGAAATTTTCAAAAAAGAAAATCTGGTGCTTACAGAATCACATCCGGTAAATCAGCAAGACAGCAGTTTTCGTAATAGTCATCTTCGTCGTCATCAAGGCTCTCGTCAAATTCGTTGGGTACTTAAAAGAAAAGTAAATGAATAAGTGAAAAAAGGCATTACATTTGATCACATCCGAAAAGGCTGCCACCATATTTGATCCATTATCAGTAACGACCTTGAAGATACTGTTCAGATTCATATCGTATTCTGAGAGCATAACTTCCAATTCATTTTTGATATATGATGAAACATGAGATCCGCGTAGCTTTCGAAGGCCCAAAAAAGCTCGACACAATTTCTCACGACGTATGTAATGAAGCGTAATGCCTGTAATAATGAAATTCGAAGGACCATTTTTACGGTAATCTGGTTGTCCCCCGCCATTTTAATTTTTTTTCCTGATCGTTGAATTTACGTACGAATTTCCAGCAAAACTTAACCTTAAATTTAATTCTAGGCTTTTTGTTAGTGACGAGGTTGGAAAATCCGAATAGAAGATCAGTGCTTAAGAAAAAAATTTGAATTGGTGGGGACCACCAGACCAACATGACCACAATAAGCATAGTCCTTCAAATGACAAAAGAAGAAAAGAAAATACCCAGATACGAATTTCTCAGCGATTCATCCGTCCAGACATCAACAGTTACAGACGGCCTAGTCTTCAGCTTGCCTAGCACTTGCTTCAAATTATTTTTTACTGCTGTTGCGCTCTTTTCTACTCGGTGCTTCAAAGTCGAATGGCTTCTCGGTAACTTCAATGAGACTATCATTAATGAAAATGAGAAAAAACAGTTCTACCTTGAAATTCTTGCTCGATAAGTCGACGAAATGGCGAACAGCAGGATGCAAAAACGAATTAATTGAGATGGATGGAATAGCCAAAACGTTTGTGAATGCGACTTCAATCTTTTCTAACCTAGAAGCTCTTCAAGACGTAAAATAGGCTATAAAAGCATAAAAGTGTACCTTGTCATCACTTTTTCACTGCTAGACTGGTTTTCAAAGCATGCTTGGTTTTCCTCTCTGCAGTGCTTTGCTTCAAAATGATACTTCAACGTTGTAGTGGTCGCGCTGGATCTCTTGTAGTTCTAAATTACTGCAAACATAAAACGTCATGTCAAACTTCAAGTTATACCTGTTCACACAACCTGCACTTTAAAAACGTTATCTGGTTTTGAGAAACTTCCTTGAATTTACCTTATATCGGATCGATTGGTTTTCTTTTTCTTGCCTGAGCGACAATTGGACTTCCTTCGCCGGACAAGTTTGCAGCCGATTCATTACCATCACTCAGAAATGACATGCCGATGTTTCTTAAATATTGTCAATAAAGATTGGAAAAAGCGAAAAAAAATCAGTGAAATTAATGTAGCTGCGAATTTCTGAATATTTTTCTAACGGAGAATATAGAGAAAAAAGGTAAACGATGAAAATGAGAATTTTCAGTGAAAAATGAGAAATTCTCATTTTCATCAAATGAAAATGAGAATTTTCTCAATGAGAATTTTGTCAATGAGAATTTCTCATTTTCTCACTGAAAATTCTCATTTTCATCGTTTTCTCATCATCATTTTGGAAACACTGCTCAGACCCCGGAAAATGTGCGCAAACTCTTCATTAGTCACAACTTCCGTACGCTGGCCCACCCTCAAGCCTAAGGCTAAGCCTAAACTTGTTGTTTGCAAGGGTAGTTACAGCAATTTTTAAACTTCGGATGCTTGGGGGGGGGTTGTATTCGCTACTAGCGCCCGTATTCGTTTTCATTACTTAGAGGCTGCTACAGCTGCGGCTGAAGCAAACAGTCCGCAAATAAACTCTTTGCCGCCGAATCCACCGCCAATCCTCTTGACAGTCACCTTGACCTTGTGTCTAGGTACTCCCAGGGCCTTGCTCACATCCCCTTGTACATCGTTGATTGCTTGAGTAGATGAGATCACTTCCATCTCTCCCGACTCACCAGGTATAGCTATAGCATTCTGTGTCTCCAAATAGAAGTGCTCTTGTCCACCCATCCTGATTTGACCTAAAATAATATGTTCAGCTGTTTACAATTTACATTTTTATGATTACCCTCAACTATTTTACAGTACTTTTCCGGCCAGTTTTTGCAAGTTTTCAAAATTGTGTCTCCTTTTGCATATGAACTGTGCAATGTAAATGGTTTGGGGAAGTGAAAACTATTGGATTTAATGGCGTCCTAAATGAATTTGTTCAATTAAATTTGGCTTTGAAGTCATATTTTATATGTAAGCCTTACTTCTATGCTGATAATAGGGTCGCGGTGAGCGGAAATGTCCAGTTTGACAAGATTAGCAGCTCTTCTTGCCAATTCGTGCTCCTCTGCCACAATTGCTCCAATTGGTTGACCATGATAGACCACCTAAATAGAAATTTAATGTATGCTGTTGACTGTAAGTGTTATTACCTCATATTTAGGGAACACAGGCACATCTCCATGACCAATCATTAAACTGCCAGGCACATCCGAATGGTCTATATAGCCAATAACACCTGGTATTTGGAGTGCTGCGCCTACATCCACTGTATTAATTGTGCCTGAAGCAACTGGAGACAACACGTAGGCCAGGTGCAGGCACCCTAAAACACGTTGTAACGTACAACCTAGAAAAAATAAACACCCGTCTAATAAACGATACACTCTACTTTGAAAACTTATTTCTTAGCCCATAGCAAATATTTAACGTCACTGTTCACTTTTTAAGTTCTACGATACTGCTTTTTCAATAAATCTCAAAATCATCCTAGAATTTTCCCAACTTTAAAAGATGACCTTGGTCTATTGATAAATATTTACTTTTTTGTATGGTTATGATTTAGTCCTCACCGAATATCTTGGTATCTGTAGAGTAAACCGCCTCTCCAGTAGTGTGTTTAACCCCTGACTCGTGCATTCTTGGACGACCTACTGGATCTTGGGCTGGCTGCTCCTTGGGCACTTCCTGCAACAAACTGTATGTTCGAACATTAATATATTAACTGTAAGCATTAACCTGATACACTTGTGTGGAGCTAAAAGGAAGCAACTGGGGCTCTCCAACTCTACATTCTACTGATTCTCCGTTATAGCATGCAAGACCCAAGTGTTCAGCTACATGCTTGAAGAATTTAAAGAAAAAACTGATGGTCAAAGCCTGTCTGCAATTCACTATTTGAAAAAAAAATTGATTGCAAAATGGTTGACTGGAACCTGAATCTAGGCATTCCACCTGGCACTCCTGAAAGTAAAATCATAAGTGTGCAGGTATATACACGTAAGTTTGAGGAACAGTGTAACCAACGGATTCTTTGTTGTTGGCTTTGAAAAAAAGCTATTGTCTACCAACCTGGAGGCAGCTGGAATTCGACAGAAACTTTCTGGATCACATCTTCCAACAGCTCATCAGACCACGTCCGGTTTTCTAGGCCTTTAACGGACTCTATAGCTAATTTGGTGGTGGGAGCCATTCCACCAAAAGCAATCCTAATCTCCTTTATTGTGGCTAAACTGTTCAAAGTTAAAAGATAATAGTTGATATTAGAATCACAATTAGGGTTTAATTCATGATGCCCTTGCTCATTGAAGGTGACAGAAAATGCAGCAGTCACTATTGCAATATCGTCTTCCCGTCGTTGGGCTAAAAAACCATATGTATGAAAGGTGAAAGAAGGCATAGAGTGCAAACTCCTCACCTTGTTTGTAAGCACGGAACAACTGTGTAGGCTTGGAAAATGGGATCCAAATAGCTTTGATGACTTCATCCGCCTGCACCACAGTCTTTCTATAGCCCACAAAGAAGTGGTCATCGATGGGAACGGTACGCTCACCTCTTTCTTCTGACTCCAACACCACACTCGCACCTAGCAAAATGAATTATTCAATCTGCAGATATTCTAGAGCTGCACTGACATTTCATTAGAAAACAAATCGAATCTGACAATTGTGAGACTATTAAGTAGAAAACCAACCTGAGGCCAACCAAATAGGATTAAGGTCAGAAATGGGAGAGGCTGTGGCAATGTTTCCAGCAGCACTCTGCAAATTGTCTCAAGTAAAACGACAAATAGTTGTTCAATACCGCCATATTCCTGACATGTTTGCCAGCAAAGTAGTGGAGCATGGCACATACTGATCGAAATATGGCTGTCTGCCATTCTATAACTCTAATTAAGCCGGACTTGTGGAGATAAGGGATTTTCCAAAACTTAAAATTTTCTAAATGAATCTCACCTGGCAATTCTTTAATGTATTTGTTCAAAACTTCTCGCATCTCTGTAAGCGACAGTCCCATCCCGACATACAATCCCCGATTTTCTTGCATGCGAACTTCTCTAAGTTCAGGCACCTGAACGATAAAGTCAATTGCTGAAGCTAAATATACACCCCACCTGTTTAGGGTTGATGGCCACAGAAAGGTCAATGAAACGAAATTTGAGCTCTATAGCCAGCTCAGAGTTGCCCGAGATAAGTCTTCCATGTGGAAAGGCTTTCTTGAGTGCAAGTAATTGCTGCAAGGTGGTAGGTTGAAGCCAACGAACACCATCCCTCTCCAAGCAAAAGGAAACTGCGTTCCATTTGTGCAACTAAACCAAAAATTGTGAAAAGGGCCAAAATCAGACATATGCCTTCAATAATCAGAAATCAGAATTTTTTCAAACCGAAAATCCGATTTTCATGTCAGCTTTTTCTAGGAGTTGTTCACTTGTTTAAGTATGCTAATGAGCTATCAACTGGCTGAATACAATATTGAAAAGTGGGAGAATAATTCATCTTGAAGTATAGGTGTAGTTTTAAGAAATATAATTTTTCTCCTAATTTTTCATATTGTGTTCAGTCAGTTGATAGCTCACTAGAAACTAGAGATTCATAGCTACATGTTGGTGCAAAAAAAATAAAAAATTGATAAGTAATCACCGAGAACAAGAAGTTTTAAAAATTTGACGGGAGATTTACATATTTTGACGGGAGATTTACACATTTTGACGGGTGTTTTCACCTACAGCCTATTTTGAATGGCAGCAAAATTAGCCGCAAAAATTTTTACAATCAGTCACGTAAGAAATGTTTTTTTTTCAACTGTAAAAATAACCAATAGTTCCGGAGGAAATATCAGCTCCTGAGTGGGGTCGTAAGGAGCACAGTTGTCAAATGTAGTCAACTTCTAAATTAGCTCTGCTTACTCTTGTAATTATAAGCCTTGCCAACCATTTTTGTTAATTGGTGAGTGTCTTCTCCACATGCCCTACCTGCAGACTTTTTGCAGCATGCATCTCCTTGACCACAACAGCCATCTGGCAAACCGCTCTGGGACTGGGACGGTGGGATAAACGAATAGAAGGCTTCTAGAATAGGTCTGTAGCCAGTACACCGACACAAATTGCCCTGTATGCTATCATCAATTTGTGCCTGAGTTGGTTGAGGACAATTCCTCAGCAAGCTGTACATGGCCATTACAAAGCCAGGTGTGCAATAACCACATTGCGAGCCATGCGATCTATAATATGCTACAATAAGTTGTGACAAAAGAGCAAGTGATGCACTTAGAAAGGCGCTCCTGCACCGGATGTATCTTTTTATTTAGAGAGTCGGGCCCTCCGACACCTTCCACTGTTGTCACAGCCTTGCCAAACACAGCACAAACTGGGGTGAGACAGGCATTGGCTGAGTAATGTCTAGAAGCACAAAATTAGCCTTTTTTTCAATTTTTGGAGTAGCTCAGCCGGGCAGGCAGGTCAAATTACAACTTTCAAACTATTCACAAGCTGAACTATTTCTACTTTATAAAAATACTCATGGGTAAATTATAATTTTTGTTAAACTTTAAGATTATAAAAAAGTTGAAATAAGTAGATGGACAGATTGGCACACACCTGATTTGTTCAGTCAATGGCTCGACATCTGAAATCATCACCGTGCAGGCTCCACATCCACCCTCATTGCACCCTATCTTAGTACCCTTGAGTTGCACTGGAATAAAATACTTTTTAAACACCGCTAAATAGTGTGAAGCTCACAGTGATCTCGTAGATAAACAGCTAAAGTAGTTCTCGGATCCACCTTAGATTCTTCCACTCTCTGACCATTCACGTAAAACACTAGAAAATTGCACTCGAATTGAGAAATGATGTCGTCGGATTCCTTCCAGACTCCTGTCCGCTTAACTATATTATGCTGGTCATTTGTAGCAGAGAATTGGTCATAACGTCCATGAGGAGTTGAAGAGGACATAGTTTTGGCAATTTAAAATGGCTCAACTAATTCAGTATTTAAAGGGGCATTCCCACGCTAATAAGAGGTGGTGCCCGGGAGTTAAAAATTTTTCCTAATCATTGAACTTCTGTACGGATTTTCAACTTGGTTTCTAACAAAACCATACATAAAATTTAATTCTAGGCCTTGTTTTGTTAGAGACCAAGTTGAAAAATCCGTAAAGAAGTTCAATGATTAGGAAAAATTTTAATTCCCGAGCACCACCTCTTACTAGCATGGGAATGCCCCTTTAATGGTGATGAAACAATAAGACAACCGCTTTTGTTTATCACGTGGTGGAATAATAAATAAGTAATTGTATTTGTTTGAATCAAGATCGATCAATATGGTTTTTGATCCAATTAGTTGTTGGGAAGTGAAGAGAAGGATTATGACAGTGATTGATTAAGACCATAAAATACAGGAAAAATAAATCTTACATTGTTTGGGCCCATTTTTGGCTGGCAATTTCGTAATTTAGATAAATTTAGTAGATGTAAAAAAGTTCTCGGTAGAATTTTGAGATGTAATGACTTTTGCGTGGTCATTTATATGTGATTTCTACCGTAATGGGTACAAACAGGGTGACCAACTCAAATTACAAAAAAGGTCGCAAATTTTTTCCAAAAGGTGGCATTTAAGACGATTTTAAAAGGTGAAATTTCAACAAGATTACAAGCAGAAATGCCACCTTTCACTTTTCAAAAAGATGGCAAATGCCACCTGAAGGTGGTATAGTCGACTCTCGATTTAAGGACACCTCCAAAAGTTCGTTCCCCAGCTGGGTCCGACACTTTTTTTAGCTCGATTTTTGAAACTTTTTCAAAATTCTGTTTTGACAGTCTGGTCGTAAATATCGCAAGGATGCCGATTTTGCCGACCGTTTTTCAAAATCCAGAAACTTATTCTTCTAAAAAAGCAAAACCTCGATTTAAGGACAGGCTTTTCTAAAATCCCTGTCCTTAAAGGGCCTGACCTCTTCCTACTCGGTGGTCCCCCGCCAATTCAAAAATTTTCCCTTGATCATTGGACTTCTGTACGGATTTTTCCGCTAGGTTTCTAACAAAACTAAGCCTAAAATTTGATTTTAAGCCTAGTTTTGTTAGAAACGTGGCGGAAAAATCCGTACAGAAGTCCAATGATCGAGGGAAAATTTTTGAATTGGCGGGGGACCACCGAGTAGGAAGAGGTCAGGCCCTTTAAATCGAGGGTTTGCTTTTTTAGAAGAAAAGTTTTTGGATTTTGAAAAACGATCGGCAAAATCGACATCCTTGCGATATTTGCGAACAGACTGTCAAAACAGAATTTTAAAAAAGCTTCGAAAATCGAGCTAAAAAAAGTGTCGGACCCTGCTGGAGAACGAACTTTTGGGGTGTCCTTAAAGGGGCATGCCCGTGCGTTTCAAAAAGTTAAGGCGGGGACCAGCAATTTTTTTTGAATCGTTCTATTTTTCATTCGTTTTGCGTCAAATCTAATATTAATGACCCTATACTACTTTTAAAAACTAGGCAGAAAACTTAAAAAATCTGAATGCGTATGCATGTAAAACTTGATCGAGAAAGAAAAAAAGTGCTGGTCCCCGCCTTTTCTCCGTGTCGGGCACGGGCATGCCCCTTTAAATCGAGAGTCGACTGTATACCGTTTTGTAGTCGAGTTATTTCTCTTTCTTATAGCATACAATTCATAACAGTATTTAAACTTTAAAAATTTTTTTTTTGACTTTTTGCCTTGGGGACCAAGGCAAATTACCTTGTATTAAGGTATTCTACCCCGTTTTGGTCACTGGAGCTGGGCAAAAAGAGTCTCTTTATGCATTTTTGATCAAGAGTCTTGCTCGGAATTATGTCTAAGGTAAGTGAGTGCGCGCATCTCTAACCAACCAAGCCCCTGCGCCCCCGAAGGGGCGCAGGGGCTTGGTTGCTTGGGGTTGAGATGCGCACACCCACATACCTTAGACACAAATCACTCGAAAGTGACTTTGGATGCATAAAAATGTATGCATACCAGAGTTTCTTTATGCGGTAGGCCCCAGTCAACAAAACTATGTTCAAATTCTATTTTTTCGGGGTATCCAGGTACCCTTTCAGGTTTGATTGCCTTGGGGACCAAGGCAAAAAGTCGAATTCTAGTCAAAAAAAATTTTTTTTCCTAAAAATCCATTTTTGTGCGGAAAAATGTCAGAAAATAACTTTTTTATCGTTTTAAGCATATAAAAATTATGGCTTTACATAGCTTTGACAATTAGATAATTCAAAAAGCGCCTATTTGAATAATCAGATACTTCAAAAAGATGATATTACGCCAATTAAGATAGTTCGCCAATCGCTTTTTTCGTTTATAATACGTTTTGACAATCGGATGATTCATATTCAGTATATTTAGCTAATTTACATTTCACCATAGCACATATTTCGACAATACAGTGCGCAGACATTGGGGAACACAGAAAACTATGTGGCAAAGTTAGTGATTGTCGAAGTAGTTTTCGGTAAATCATCCGGTTGTCAAAACGTATTATAAACGAAATAAGCGATTGGCGAACTATCTTAATTGGCGCAATATCATCTTTTTGAAGTATCTGATTATTCAAATAGGCGCTTTTTGAATTATCTAATTGTCAAAGCTATGTAAAGCCAAAATTATTTAGAAGTCGTTTAAACACTATTTTTAAATAAGTGAAAAAAGCAATGGATAAAATTAGAGACAGAAACAAGACAAGATCTTGGCCAAGATTTTGTCTTGTCTTGCCCTAATTTTGACTGAAAATCTTGTCTTGGGATCTTGCTTGGTCATTTCTAGAAATCTTGGTCTTGGTCTTGGTTTTATGGTCAATCTTGTATGCAAAATTTATAAAACACCCGACTACCCATTTTATCGTTTTTAGGGCCCATAGCATACCTGAATTCTGTTTTTGGGCTTCATACAAGATTAAAAAATGGCGGGAAAGGACAATTCCGTCCCGCCGTCCCGAAATCCCGCCTGAACATTTTTCAACAATCTCCTGTCTCGGTGTCCCGTCTGGAAAAGAATTATACAAATTTCGTCCCGTGTCGTCCCAAAAATGTCGAACTTGCATCTCTAATAAAACACACGTCAAACAATATAAAAAGCACATGATCAAAAACAGGGAAACATAGTGCGTAAAAATTATAAAACACTAGCCACAAGTTTTGCTATAAAAATGGTCACCTGTTAAAAACTGTCTAAACAGTCAACTGTCGATTTAAGGAACCCTCGATTTAACGAAACTCTTAATTTATCGAACTTTTTTCAACGCCTATTCTGCCAGTGATTAAATAAAATGACTAAAATTTACTCTTGATATAACAAAACTCTCGGTTTAACGAACATTTTTTCCGGTCCCCAAGGGTTCGTTAAATCAATCGAGAGTTGCCTGTATAAATCTTGGTTTTTAGCCAAGATCTTGGCTGACCGTTCTCAAAAATCTTGCTCTTGGTCTTGGTCAAAATTTCAGCTAAAAATCTTGTCTTGGAATCTTGCTTGGTCCCCACTTTCTGTCTCTAGATAAAATGTTTTTTTCCCAAAACACCCGGAAATGTCCATTTTGACCAGATTTCTTTATTAAAAAAATTTACGTGTCGTGAATAAATAAAAAAGGTTTTTCAGTTAAAATATAAAAACATGATGCTGAAGTTTGCCTTGGCGAACCACTCGTCAATTGGAACAATGGAGAGGTATAAGATTTTGACTTTGTTCTCTTTGGATTCGCAGCGAACCGGCTTATCAATAGGTCTGGCAGTCAGGCCGCCCAATATGAAGTTGGGATATCAATTGCGTCGAACATGTAACCATAGACACTTTATTGTTAGTTTGTTAGTATATCGAATATTCTCTACAATCTAGGTGCAGCTTTCTCGCAATCAAATTTTAAAAGTTTTTCCTCTACCATAGGAATAATATTGACAGTCAAACTAATCCAATTGCCATTTATTTATCTCTAACATCTATATTTACACATACAACCTCTGTTCTTCTCTTTTAACAGAATTATTTCTTGGAGCATTGTACATTCGGGTCAAATATTCTCTGTCTCTAAAATTACCAAAATGGAATCAAAAATTTTGGTTAACCTTGAATAAATGCACCTTTTTTGTCGGTCATCACAGTTTTGTCTTGTGACAGAAAGTTAGTTGAGTGTGCGTTTTGAGTGATTGGTTTTTCCAATGACATGCGTTCTCTTTTTTTGGGCCTCATATCTACAGTTGATCTCCTGCTAACTTCATTCATTTCACTCAAATCCACTAAAGAGCTAAAAGCAAGCGGGGAAGTGGTAACTGATTTTGCACTGCAAGGAATGCTCTCTCCCTGCTCATCCTCCTCATGGAATCCATAGTTGTTGTGTCTGGTTACAAAAGCTGACTTCGCAGCCTTGCTAGGTCTAGTGGGGAATTAGGAGAGTGAAAATAGGTTCTATAATAGCAACAATCAGAAGAAGTTGAGGAAGAGTTGGAAGTGAGCTGTCGTTGGTTGTAGAGTGAACTATTGTTCTCTCCCTCCTCCCTCTGGTCTTCCTCTGCACACTTCTTGCAAATAATTGCAACAAATGGAAGGTCTGTACAGTGGTCAGAAAGGCAACAGCCACTAGCAGTGCAATGAATACAGTTCTCTGGAGGCAGATGGACGACGATTTGATGAGAGCCTGGTTATTGACACCTTCTCCACATGTGCTGCTAGTGCTGCTGCTTGCCAAGTATCGGTCTTTGGATGCAGGTGGCAGCAGCTCGTTTTCATCCTTTTCAGCAAAGGGTTGGATGGTTTGTTAGAGTGAGTGGAGTTTACGTTTCCACCTTCAGATGGACGACCATTGGAAGATGGCTCAATAGCTCCGTCCATGATGGTGTATGAGCCAGTAATCGTACTTTGTTGGATGGTGTCCCATTTCCTAGCTGAAAACATAAATGCGATGAAGTATCACAAATTTAATCTATATTTGGTGCTTTCAAATAACTTTAATCAGGGCTACAATATCAAAACTTAGAAAAAAGTATATTTTCTAAGTAAGTTTATTTTGACTATTTTGAATGAAAAAAGTAGAGATGACGACGCTGCGATGTATCGCATCGCAACATCGCATCGCACGCAGTAAATTTTGTCCAAAAACATCGCATCGCAACATCGCACGCAAATTTTGAAAACATCGCAAATCGCATCGCGAATTTGAAAAACATCGCATTCCATTTTTCAAATTTTATTTAGTCCCAACACGAAGGAAAGTCAAACATTTTGACTCAAAAATTATTTTTTGCTTGTTTCATTTTCCAATGTTTTGCATAAATCAAACATGGAGAATGTCTGATATCGAAAATTTGCACCCCATACTCAGTCACGATCAGTTTGCGCCTGAGACAGTAAAAAATTAGTTGAGTTACCGACATAGCCTAAGGCCAAGCGCTTGCAGATGAACTGGGGTAGCTCCAGATCGTATATCATGACGTAGCTTTTCGATCCAAACAGAAAACTACATTTTGTGAGCCTGCCCTTTCTCTTTTCTTGAGGAAATATTTGACATACTCAGTTGCTTTGCAGACAACCTTTAAATAACACACAGAAAAAAGCAATGGACGGCAAACAAGCTAAAAACTTATCTTATGCACCTTGGAGCAACGACTTGTACGAATTTTCAGCATTTGAAACAGAGACTGTCAAGAGCTTGTCAAGATTCTGCACAGCCTGGGATAAAAACCTGAGCAGAGAGATACTCAATCACGGCATCAAAACAGACAGCAGTACAAGATCCGGTTCTTGTGAGTTATCAGGACCTCACTTTAAATTCACCTTAAAATGCCTTGGTCCCCCTGTGGTTAATAACTTATTTTAAAGTAAGGTCCCGATAACTCACAAGAACCCAAGATCCTACTTGATTAGCAGAATTTTCCTGGAAGAGAGCCTAAAAAGATCAAACAATCGAAAAGTATGAACGACAAATCAAACGTTCACAATCCTGGCAATCATCGCTCGTCTCTGCGCCAGAAACCAGTTAATCAAGTTAGCAGCTCTTTTCCGTGGCGATAGATGTTTTCGATTACACATGATCAAACCCGATTCCAGAAACAGCCGAACAACTTATATTTTTGAATAAAAACCTTCCATTGTTGAATTTTATGTATTAAATTGATATGTTTTGATGCCATTTGTGGAATAAAGGTTTAAAATTTTGAATTTAAGAAACATCGCACATCGCTGCGATGTATCGCAACTGATTTTTCAAAACATCGCAACATCGCATCGCAAGCTAGTGCAGTCCAAAAACATCGCATCGCAACATCGCAAAACGACAAATCGTCATCTCTAGAAAAAAGTAATTTTATTCATTTTTTATTGCTATCTTTAAATTCTGACGTGAAATTTCAAAATAAAAAAGAACTGAGGTCCCAAAAAATTGAAACAAATCTTTTTAAAAAGTACAGATCCTAGCTCCGACTTGTTGAAATCCCGATACTACCTTCTTGCGAAGAACTTCATTGCGTACTTTATCATATTTCTCCACCAGCTCAGCTAGTTCACCAATGGTTTGGCGTCTCTTCCTCCGTCCATAAGACAGCTTGGTATCATCCACATCTTCTCCAAATGGACAAACCACCTAAAAATGCTAGCTAGGCTAGTTAATATCTCAGAAAACACTCACTGGCTTGCACTGTTCAACACAAATATTGACAGAACATTTTATTCTTACTCTTCGGGACCCATCAAAACGGAATACTTTTACAGAAGTGTTGAAACCATCGAATGTTTTGGAAATTGGATCTCGCATCAACTGCTCTCTAATCCTGGCATCTGGGCACCTGAAAATAATACAAGCAATAAGCTAAACCACCTATCAAATTTGATTTGCTCAGAAGTATTTTTCCACAACTACTGTATCCTAGGCCTAGGATATATGAATGCCTTCCAGACAGAAATGTAACTAAGTTAAGCTCAATTCACCTGCTGCCATAAAAACCACTTTCTTAAAAACTTGATTTACCCCTTAGTGACCAAAGGCAATGGTGGAGGCTCAGGGGCAAGGCCATCTAGTCGTTCCGCAGTACAATTCTCCACAAAGAAACCATATTGTGTTGACCTTCTCAAAACCGTTTTGCCTAATTTGTTATGGCCCTTGCTGTCTTTTTGTTTGGAAGGGTTTGAGGAGAATGTCCACCTCAGCTCCAATTCCTCTCCCAGAGAAACAGTGGTGACTGGTCTGCCCTGCCTCAGCAACATCATGTGTACAGTCTTGTGTTCCAGGGTTCCGTCTCTATCTGGTTATCAGCAAGTCCAGCTGCTGCAGTGGAAGATGTATTACTGCCAACAGTTGCATGGTGCTTGTTTGGTTGTGCGCTAAGCAGCAGGTTGGAGAAGTCACAAGTCACGTTGAACACTCTGTCAGAACCAGTCATCAAAGAAGTGATCCCCAGATTGTTTTTTTGCAGCACTACCAGAAACTGCCAAAAGTTGGGGCTAGCTCAACACCAGCACACTTAGGATTGGAATCCGTGGAAGAAGGCAGGGGAATTTTCAATATGGCTTCAAATGCCGCCTCAAAGTTGGTGGCGCAAGAAGCTGAATGATCTCTGACGAAGAGAGCTCCTGCACTGGCTTGGTCAAAGTGAACCAAGATTTGGATGCCACTTAGCCTGCATTCAGTCTCTACTACTAAAAAAGATGGTACAGTCAAACATCGATATAACTCAACCCCCAGGGACTGGCGTTATATCGAGGGTTCACTTGACTACATTTTAGTCAAAGCTCACCAAATTGGTCCTATTTGGTGGTGGCGTTAAATCGAGGTTTGATTGTATGTCAATTAAGTTAATCTGATTTATAGGCATTTTTTGTTTGGAATCAAACACGCGGAAAATATGTATTTGACAGCGTGACCATGCTTTATATGGACAATCCGGAAAAGACTTAAAAAGCGGGTACCAGATAATTTTCACTCGTCAAATTTAATAAGGTTGACTATTTTTAAGACCCAGAAGAAAATTAAAAATGTAGATGAAAACGGGTGTAAAAATTCCCCGAGAATGAAAAAAACTGCTGGTCTCCGCTTTTTCTCCGCGTAATGCACATATTAAAAAATTGGCTAAAATTGATTTCACACACCAAAATACTGATTTCCCGCAGTAAATTTATTATTTCCCGCAGTAAATTTGAATTTCAAACAAAATACTGATTTCCCCAGTAAATTACTGATTTCCCGCAGTAAATTTTGTATTTCCTGCAGTAAATTTTGCGGGAATTTGAATTTTCAGGTCAGAAAATACCTTCAACTGGTCAGAATCCCACCCCAGAGTGGCCAGGAGTCCCTGAAAGTTGGTTTTTTGGGGTTTACTAAGGGGGGGGGTAAACTTTTTGCGAAAAATCGATTGAGCGGATCAGATTTCGGGTCCGATGGGCTCAATCGCTCAGAATTTCATCCTGAACCATTCTCGAGTATCTCAAACAACCCTAAACCATCCCAAACTGCTCCAGACCAGTATCTAACTACCCTAAATCAGTGCTTAGGTTGGTTTAAGATGATTGAGAATGGTTAAGGGTGGAATCCTGAGCGATTGAGCCCATCGGACCCGAAATCTGATCCGCTCAATCGATTTTTCGCAAAAAGTTTACCCCCCTTTAGTAAACCCCCAAAAACCAACTTTCAGGTGCTTCTGGCCACTCTGGGGTGGGATTCTGACCAGTTGAAGGTATTTTCTGACCTGAAAATTCAAATTCCCGCAAAATTTACTGCAGGAAATACAAAATTTACTGCGGGAAATCAGTAATTTACTGGGGAAATCAGTATTTTGTTTGAAATTCAAATTTACTGCGGGAAATAATAAATTTACTGCGGGAAATCAGTATTTTGGTGTGTGTTTTCACCTACAGCCTTAAAAAATTTACATTCTTTAGAAGTTTTGTAAGGAGAGGTGTGTTTGTGAGGTGTGAACACAGGCTTTTGCCTAGGCACCTTTTTAGCAGTCCTGCTGTGAGGTTTCTCCAGCTCAGGGTCTTCAATGGTTACCGACATAGCAGCTTTTTCCTGGTCTTTTTGAATACTAGAAGGTGGTTGAGTGCCGGGCAACAAGTCACATACATTATCATAGTAGTCGACCCTTCGCTGGATGGAAAAGTTCTGGGTGGGAGAACTGGCTTTTCTTGTTTAGCACACATTCATCCTTGAAAAAATTATGAATAGATAAATAAGCACACCTGAAAATTACTTTTTCCTTGAAGAACACGGCTGAACTGCAGTTTTGAGCCAGCAAAAGACACTGTTCTAGACAATAGTTCAAACTAGTTGTAGAGATTACCTGCAACGTAGCGGGTTGACGAAACACAGATTAGTGGGTTAAAAAAGAAAACTAAAAGAATGACTAACATTTACGGCATACAAAAATATAATGATAGTTTATTCAAAATCAGTCTTCCCGCCGTTTCTCGTGATAAATTGTCACTTTTAATCATTATGACTATCGGTTACTTTTGTCGATTTAAATAAATTTAGTTTCTACACAAAAACGCAATGCAAATAGTCTTATAAAAATTTGACCCAATACCCCAAATGCCTTAATTCAAACAATTTTTTTGTCTCCACCTCTAGATTTGTTTGAGCAAAAAATACGAACCTAATCATTGAAATTTTTAATGTTTTGACCCGTTTTTTTTTATTTTTTATCTTTTTAAATGGCCAAAAGTTAGCTAAAAAATATATTTTACAAATTTTCTATGTTTCGCTACAACGTCGGACTACGTCTCTATCAGCACAAACCGGTTTGGGTCTAAACCAAAATTTTTATTTTGACGTCGTAAATGTTAGTGCTACTAACTTTTATTTTACCTTGTCTCTTGAGTCCATCATTCGGTTAGGCGTTAACTCAAAACTCCCTTCTTTACACTTCGCTGATCCTAAAAGAATGTATGGATTTAATGACTTACAAGCAGTGTTGTAAATCTTAGAATTGCGGCACCGACACCAGCTCATGGCACTGAACGAAAAATTTTCGGCACCGGTGCCACTTACAACAATGCTTACAAGATTGTAAAAAAATAAGGGGATCTATTTGAAAATCGAATGCCAAAAACAGATAGATAGTTCATTTCACTAACTAAACTTCATGCTATAAGCTTTCTATGATGTAATTCTGAACTCGTGGACATGAGTGGGCAATTTGTGGGCAACTCAGTGGACAATTTGGCGATTTTCGGCAAATGACCACCAAAATTAAAGGAAACTAGCCAAAATGATGCGTACTTAGCTTTATATAGCCTGATCCTCTATTCTTTTTATTTATTTGTCAATGCGTTTAGTAACTTTCTAGATTAATAATTTCATGGGGAATCAGATAGCAATTTTCCCACACCAACATCACTTCAAAAAAGCAAGGTAGCTAGCGAAGATTTGACCAGGGAAAAAATGCGTACTATTGAAGGGTAGGATTTCGGTATTATTTCGGAACTAAGATTTTTTAAGATTACAACCTTATGCTGAAAAAGACGGCAAGAAGCTGGGCTACATTTTGAGTGTAAGGTTGCACATGAGTGTGCAAATTAAAGTTACAAAAAAACGGGAGGGGGACGATTCGTATTCGGCCTTTTTCGTATTCGGCTTTTTCGTATTCGGCCAGATTCGTATTCGGGTTACCGATAATAGCTTATAACTGAAAATAGCGGATAATAACCTAATTTAGTTAGAATAACTCGTATTCTAACTAAATTAGGTTATTATACGCTATTTTCAGTTATAAGCTATTATCGGTAACCCGAATACGAATCTGGCCGAATACGAAAAAAGCCGAATACGAATTCTGCGAATACAAATCGTCCCCCTCCTAAAAAAACGTCACTTCCAAATTAATACCGAAAAGTTCTGAGATAGTCCTATTCAGGATTTCATCAAATTGGACATGGTTCAACGTTTTTTGTATTTTAGACCTAACTCTATACCAACTTTTTATCTGTATGATAGCTCAAATTAAAGCCCAGAATCTTGGCTACATTTCGACACTAAACTTTTAAATAAAAGGACAGAAAAAATCTGCTACCAGTGGTAGTCGAACCTGTGACCTAAGGCAATGCGTACATAAAGTTTGATTCTCCCCCCCCCCCCATTCAATCTTTTATTTTTCTGTTCATTTATTAGAAAGTCAGTTTTTCCTTGCCTATTGAGCACGTCATTACATCACAAAAGTCTTATAGCATAAAATTTAATAAATAAAATGAAAAATCAAGACAAAAAACGACAATTATTTTTAATTATCATTTTAAATTTCCAACTTTCCGTTCAAAACCTTTCCAGATATAAAACAGTCCCCCCCCCCAGTGTTTTCATAACTAACACTAACACCTAACACTAACCTAACAGTTAGGCTAACACTAACACTAACACCTAACACTAACAGTTAGTGTTAGTGTTAGGTGTTAGTTTGAATCGCCGCCAAAACTAACACTAACACTAACACTTAAAATAACAGTTAGTGTTAGCGTTAGTGTTAGTGTTAGTCTAACTGTTAGGTTAGTGTTTGCTTAGTGTAAGATTGGTGCGAGCTTGCTGCTAGTTTAATTTTTTTTTAATCTTGACTATTAGTGTTCGGGATTTTAACAGCTTACATTGTATTTCAATTTGAGATATGTCTCTGTCTACTTTTGAATCGCCATCTCAAGCTTCCGAAGAAACAAGAAAGCGGCGCCGAAGCACAATATGGGATAACTTTATCGAAGAAGAAGATAGTCATGCAAACAAAACGATGAAATGCAAAGAGTGTGGACAGGTACTTTAGTCGTTGCTTAACGTCTTCCAGCTGTATTTGCCGTGTTTATTTGTTCATTACAGCAATTGTCAGCGTACAAGAACGTTCTCGACAGACATTGGCAGCAAGTTCACAAAGAGCAAACGCCGAAGAAGATCTTGGGAAGAGTTGATCCAGCAACGAAGGAGCCATCTAACAAGTTAGTGAAGCGTTATTTGTGCACTCGACGTTGTATCGGTTACATCCTTTTTCAGGTATCGAAAAATTCAAACCGCTCTCGCCGATGTTTTGTCGACTCCTTCAGTGCCAATAAATCTTTTTCTGAATCCTGTCATGCGCAAATTCGTGCATGAATTGAATCCAAGCGTTGAGGTGAATTATGGGTCAAAATTTTAGCCTGTGTTTACCTATGACTGGTTTTAGTTGCCGAGCAGTTTCGCAACACTGAAAAGGATTCCGTCCGGACAGTATGAAGCAATAAAAGCTTTAGTGAAAAGCCGTATCAGAGAGATGCCACAACGTGCCTCTATGACGACCGACATCTGGACGGATGCTGGAATGAAACATTCCTATTTGGGTATCGTATATATTGTTATGTTGTCTGGCTATTTTCTTTTACATTTTTTAGGTTACACGCTTCACTACTGTGACAGGAATGGAACACTGCAGCGAATATTCCTTGGTATTAGCGAAATCAGAGGATCCCACACTGGCAGTCTCATTCGGCGGGAAACCGAAAAGATGCTTTCGGAATATGGTCTATCGGTCGATAAGCTATTCAAAGTGGTGACCGATGGGCCAGCAACATGGGAAAAGCGTTCAAAGATGTCTTTGAAGGTAATCATGATATATGAGTTTCCTATTTATGAGTTCAATGTGGATTTAGTTGACGTCAACTTGCAATTTCTGGATGAGGATGAGGACTGCGAATTCGTCGATGGGATTGATGACGAAAATACGACAGATAATATTCCGGAGGTTGATGTGATTATTTGGTTAGTTGTTGTGACTATTGTAATCGTCAATGTTTGTTCCCCTTTCAGCTCCGCTTTTCCTTTACGAGTGAAGCGCGTAGCTCATAGTCTGCAGTTAGCCATCGTCGATGAGTTTCGAATGTGTGTCCTGCCAAGTTCGGCGTATTCAAAGATGATGGATGTGGTTCGTGCATTTAGAAAGTCGCCTCTTGCTATACAGGTTATTTGTTGCCCACGTCTTTCTATAGGTCACGCTCTGGATGCTTCAGGAGCTTGATGAAGCCACAGGAAAAGCGTTGCTCTCGGTTTCGAACACTCGATGGTCGTACCAAATTCTGGGAATTCAGCGTTATTTGGAGCAATTGTCCGAAGAAGACTTCAATGTTGCTGTTAACTCAATTCAAAACTTGGTATTAATCTTATTGCCTATTCAATCAAGCTTGCAAACATTTTTTAGATAAGATTCGAGCAACCGGAAGTCATGGAAGAACCGGCGTCCGTCGTTTGTCTCGATGCTACACTTGATCGGTTGATGGAAGAATACGCTAGGAAGCAAGCGAGCCAACGAAAACAGAAAGAACCAAATAGAGGAAAATCATGGGTGGTACAAATATTGCAACGAGTAATCGGAATGAATCCCTTTGGCAAGGAAAAAATTGATAGCCTAAAGTATTGGACAAGCCTGATTGAAACGGTAAATAAAACAACTGATCTAAAATATCCTAAATTTAATTTTCTCGTTTAGGAAGTGCAACCGGTGGCAAAGCTAGCATTGGAAGTGTTGTCGGTCTCGATCTCAAGCGCGCCTGTGGAGCGGATTTTCTCGCAAGCCGGACTGGCCACCGCTCGTCATCGCAACAGAACCAAGTTGGATCTGCTCAATTCTCAGTTGTTCATCCGTTGCAATCGGAATGTTTAGTTTTCTGATCATGTTATGAGAATGGTAAAGAAAAGTAAGAATGTTTTGTGTTGCCCCTGTCCGAATAAAATGGTGTTTTACGTTTCTGTGCTTCGTTCCTTGGCTAATTGTGTGTCTGCGTTTTGTATGAGAAGAAATAAGTATGCGTGTCTGCGTTTGGGATAAAAACAGTGAAGTACGTGAGTAGCAAAACAATTACAGTCAACTCTCGCTATAACACACTGATCGCGTACATTTGGTTGGCCGACAAAGAAACATCATGAAAGATACACTCGCTTTAACATACCCGAAAGTCATTTATGGTCACTTTTAATTTTAGGGTTTAAAGTTGTAACATTTTGAAC
Source organism: Ditylenchus dipsaci (assembly GCA_004194705.1). Lineage (NCBI taxonomy): Eukaryota > Metazoa > Nematoda > Chromadorea > Rhabditida > Anguinidae > Ditylenchus > Ditylenchus dipsaci. The sequence continues at coordinate 297,139 of SADC01001325.1, read as the reverse complement.
TATTAGCTAACAGTGTTAGCTAATCTAACACTAACCTAACAGTTAGACTAACACTAACACTAACGCTAACACTAACTGTTATTTTAAGTGTTAGTGTTAGTTTTGGCGGCGATTCAAACTAACACCTAACACTAACACTAACTGTTAGTGTTAGGTGTTAGTGTTAGTTTCAAGGGTTAGTGTTATTGTTAGTTAGATAGTTAGTGTTAGTGTTAGGTGTTAGTGTTAGTTATGAAAACACTGCCCCCCCCTTTAAAATACCGTAGTTATTCTGTATGTTTCCTGAGTAATCACTAATTAGGGGTTATGTTAAATGGTGACTATTTTAATGGTGGCTATGTGATTATGTAATTATGGACCTTTTGCAAAATTTCTCTGGCTTTCACTTCTCAGTATTCATCATTTCGTGGAGTGAGTTTAGCTTACTCCACGGCGTGTCAAATCGGTCAAAACACCAAATCGACATTTTTCTAGTCAAGACAAAAAATTTGAACACGATTAAATTTGTAGTAACTTTCTCATATTTTCTCAACTTTGTATTCTTATTTGTAACTCATGCTTATATGTGTCCTATATGAGCTATTTTTAAATCAGTGGATTGCCCAGGAATCGCTCTATCGATTGGTGAAAAAATTTACCTAATTTTATCAGAAATTCAAAGATTTTGAACAAATAGAAGTTTGAATTGGCGGTTGGCAGAGTCAGCTCGCCAACTTTAAATAGCTCGTTCTCAGTGATTTCTCCCGGAAAAAATAATCTGTCCTACAGTTTTGTAGTATTTTTCACCAGCTTTCTGCTGGTATCTTTGGTTTTTTCATATGAACACTTTATGCGGAGATCGAACAAGTTTTAGTAAATTTACACTTTTTAGGTATTTCAAGGGAGTTTTGGCCTGCAACTCAGTCATGATCATTCTTAAACCCTGTGCTGATGGTCTTGTTGGATAGCCAAGAGACTGAAGATCATTTTGATACCAAACTTGTAAATAAAACATGAAAAAATGGGGTAAAAAATAGGGTATGCACCCAGGCGGATTTGAACCTATGAACTAGACAATGCGTATATAAAAGTACGTCCTCCCTTTAAATAGGGAAATTGAATTCGAAGCAGACTTTTTAGACAAGAAGTATTCATAGAAATTATAACAAACAATCTTATGAATATTTAGTGCATAAAATTGAGCATATTTTTGTCAATGGTATTAAAAAATGAAAAATAATTTTGAATTTTCATTAAAACAGAACGCCAAGCCCGATTTGGTCATTTGACGTGTTTGACACGCCGTGACTCGTATGTTTGATTTTAACCATCACACAATAAGGCCCTATGGGTCGTAAAATCTAGCAAATTTTTGTAAATTTATATGTATATTGACTTATAATCGATCACCAAGCTCTTTTAAATTAAAAATTAATGCCCTATTTTCTCTAAAAGTATCTGTGGGGGTTTTTTTTAAGAAAATAGATTGTTTCTAAAAATGCAACTCACCCGACAAACATATTTTTTCAAAGTATTCACCAGTGGAAAAGTCTCTGAGCTCTGTACCTATGCCTTGTTTTAAACTAGCAGCTGTTGCAGGACTTTCCTCCCCACAAGCAGTGTAGTTTTGTCTGGAGCATGCACTTCTGTAGTTGCAAGGTTGTCAGTATTTGACTGGTTGGTGTGGTGTTGGATGATGCCCGATTCTGCACTCAGTTGACACTCTTGTTTGCTGGCAGAGAACACAAAGGATTTGCAAGGAAATACCTCTATGCCCACTTGGTTATCCTGCAAAATAACATAGACAAAATAATTTAGTATTCGCTTGCAAAATTTTTTCAAGTTCTACCCATGAAATCAATTTTATTCTCAAAAATTGATATTTGTTATTATAATTGAGTGAACACCTTAATGGATCATTTAAATGATGACAGCCAATAGGAGGTACAGCGTGGTGCAACTTTTTGCCGACTTTTGTTTTGCTTATATAGTTTTTAATTAAATGTGTCTCGATGAGGTCTTTTCTTTATTTCAGAGAGGACGCTCCGGGCAATCGAATGACACCTCATTTGCCATTTGTTAATCATGTTCTCGTCCTTCGCTTACCTGTTAAACTTTCGCCTGATTTGAATCCGGCGATTAATTTCTCTGAAAGTGGATGAAATACCAAGTTTACCGAAGGTAATCAGCCTGTGATTGAAGCAAAAAATTTTTCTAGCTTTTTGCAAAATTCCGCTGAAAGTGGCACATCGAGCAATAAACAGCTACTCTCGGCTACTCCCACCATGTATTGATGTCCAAGGAGGAAGGGTGGAGCAAAAGTTTGGCAAATTTGAACGAAATTCGGTGTTTTTCATTATTAAAATTCGTTGACGTTTTTGTTGATATTTTTTTCATAAATGTCTTTATGCATGTTCGGTGTCATTCGATTGCCCAGAACGTCTTCTTTCAAACAAAAAAAGGTCTCGTCGATACGCAATTGGTTTAAATCAATATGAGTAGAACAAATCCCAGCGAAAATTTATGTTCTATTCTAGAATCGGGTGCCAAAAAACAGCTTGGTACCACCCTGTTGTTTTTTAGTAAGCTGTTTTTTGATACCCGATTTTAAAATAGAACCGAAATTTGCGCCACCCTGATATATTTATAGAAAATGTGATTTTTCAAAAACTCAGTTAATTTGACCGCTCTTTTCACATCCATCTTTTTTACAGCCGTAGATCTACCCAACTAATATAAATTCGCTATAGACATTTCTGGAAAAAATTTGCATTGGTATCAATTAAGAAAAAAAGTATGGAAAATGTGTAAAAACAAAGCTTTTAAACAACTTTTTAAAAATAATTTTTGCAAAAAAGTGCACAAAAAGAAATATGAAACCAACTTGACAGGCTTGTTTGCACTGCTCTACTGAAAATCCATTTAACACCACATCTTTTCTGCTGTCGATTCCAAAATCCTGTGTTGATATCCAATGAAGTTGGGAGTCTCCAAAACAGTTGACTATAATTTGTTGACATAATTGGAACACAAATAACGTTAATAGATATGCCCACTATCAAAACAGTTGTTTTCAAAGTAGTCGACCAGCTGGAAGTGTGTTTCATTGGAGAACATGTTGGTGGGAACAGTCTTCTGGTGTTCTCGGTTCAAAATGCACTGGCCAGACTCGTAGAAGTACATCACAGAACGACAGTCCATATGCATCCTCTTCCTTGACTCCAAACACTCTAGCAAACAAGAAAGTTAGCAAACTTACCAATATCACTTAAACTTACTTAGCAAACAAGAACTGAGGTTGTCCGTAGCAAACACCTTCAAATCACTTTGTACTTCAAAATGTGTTAGTTATTGCAATTCTAGCTTTAACAAATTTACAACATGGACAATAGGTAAAAATATTTGAACTTTAAAAGAAGAAGAATTAAAAGAATTGTGAACTACCTCCATAGCATGGCCGCTTAAAACGTGCTGAGGGAAGCGATCAAAAGTGTATGGTGCAGAACAAAGTTCATCACCTAAGTTTTAAATTGAAAAATTATATGTTTTAAAGCTCTTGTCAGAGTTTTTATAAAGCAAGGATGGAAATTAAATTTTTTTTGTAAAAAAGTAAAATGTTCAAAAAATAAGTTTTGACTATTTTTGTAGGAAGGGAGTCATATTGTACAAAATTGGAAACAGTATAGATTCCGCCCCCCCCCTCAGCCAGCGCAAATTTCACTTTTCCTCAAGAAGAAAGGGTAAGAAAAATAATTGTTGAATATTTTCGGAGTAAAAAGTGTCTACCGCCAATTCAAATTTCGGATATGCCGCGGGTTTAAAAACAATGGTCCTTTAAAAGCATTCAAAAACCAGAATCGCTACGATCTTTACGATAAATTCGCGCCAAAACTTTTTTAAAGGGAAGTAAGGGTGTATGGGGAGGAGGGGGGGGGCTATGGGGGACTCTATACCATAGCCCAGTATTTTTCTCAATACGAGGTCACTTTCCTAGAAGCAGACACCCATACGGGTGTTTTAAGAACCCAAATTTCAAGATTCATGTCAAAATGTTTTTGAAAAAAAAAGTGAGCACGCCCTTTTATTAGAAAAAGTACGGTATCGCTATTTTGTAACCTTGAAAATTATTTTGACGCAAAATTTAAAAAATAAAAAAGAGTTTGATTTTTTGAAAAGTGAAATTTTTTTAAAAAAATATCATTTTTATTGCTGATATATAAGCGAGTTTAATTTTTTTTAGAAAGACTATATACCGTATTTTCTCTATTTATTACCCCCTCTCTATTAATTACCCCCCATAGGCACCCTGTATCTCAGCTCAGAAAAATTATTTTGCAAATCTGTTTTTTGCGTTTTCTTAATCACCACGAACTTAGTTGATTACCCTTTTTAGATTTTGGTTGAGCACCCAAAAATCTCAAAATCGAAATATTTTTTTTCGATTTTTCAGGGGTTGAAAAATAATTACCCCGGGTAATTAATAGAGAAAATACGGTAACTTATATTATATTATTCTCGCATTGATCAACCATATTAGCAACCAAACATGCAAAGACTACTATTTTAGCCATGCAGCTTGAAACTTAAATAAATTAACTAACTTGGAATACAAATTTTTTGAAAAAGGCAACTCCAGGCTGATTTGCTGATGACAAAATGGAACGCCCAAATGGCTAAAGCAAAACTATTCTGTTTGCAAAAAGGTTATAGGTGACAAACTTGTCCATTAGACTCTTTCAGGGCACAGCTTTGCTTGTCCGAATTGTATTCGAATGAGCGACAATCGATTCCCTGAAACAGCAAAATTATGGGAAATAAAGATGGCTACTAAAGTCAGGAATAGTTACATCAATATTGCCAGTACACTTTTTTGCACATTCATTTAGTGACAAATCAATGAGTGTGACTGCCGCGGGCTCTTCTATATTCAATGTATTTGAAATTTGAAAGAAAGGCATAAAAATTAGTTAGGTGGTATTCTGACCTACTATAACTGCTTCTGTCCTCAGATACACCGTTCGGTTGGAGTCAGTGCAACGAGTTGGCTCAAAGTTCATGGCTAAAACACACTCCAATGGTTTATTGGGCAGCAAAAAAGTCAGTTAAAAAAAGACCTGTCACTAATCCAACCAACAAAAAACTGATCAATAAATAGCAAGCTTGCAAAATCAACATAATTACTAAAAAAGAACCTCTAAGGAAAAGTATGAACTCAAGTTTGTTTCATGCTCAATTTCACAAAGGAAAAGTCGTTCCTCTTTTTTGGATGTGGAGAGTGAAACTGTATGACAAAAGAGGAGGATAGAAATCAAAAGTATCGCTTGTACATGCTGACCATTGAAAAGAAGTTTTGGTTGGTTTCCTGCCCTACGTTAGATCTTAGAAATTATTCATAGTACGGACGTTAATTTAGATTTGCAACTCAAATATCATTCTTTGAAGAAGAAAAAAAGACATAGCAAAATATTTGCGAAAAACCCTTTTCGAGATGAGGATGGCTGTTTCGAGTTTGTTCCCGCCTAGGCAGTTCCCGCCTTTTTACCCGAATTTTCGAAAAGTTTTGTTGAATCTAAAAGAGCGTAGCGATTCTAATTTTATGAATGCTTTTAAAGGACGTGGTTTTTGAAGGCAGCAGCACATCCGAAACTAGAATTCGCGGAAGGCACTTTTTTACCCTGAAAATATCACCAATTATTTTTCTAAACTATTTTTTGTTTGCATCTAATTTTTTTTCAAATCTTGAATTGACGACTAGTCGAACCCGACGTCGCTTGACATTACCAGATTAGACAAATAAGCCGACTTTCTATGAACTATAATTTGGCATCAGATTAGGATTTTCCTGACTGACACACGAAATTTTAATTTTAAAATATAAAAAAATTTGAAAAACATTTTGAGAATTTTTGGAGTAAAAAAGCGTCCATCGCCAATTCAAATTTTGGAGATGCCGCTGCGTTCGAAAACTATGGTCTTTTAATAACTTAATTTTGATAATCACACATTCATGCCGTTAATACCCGCGCGCCTTCTTAGAAAAAATGACAGATAAAATCAGGATTTCTCTGATTGGACTGATGATTCAGATTTGGCAAAGTTTTTCGAAAATTGAGGTAAAAAGGGTACCGGAGTCAAGGCGGGTGCCACTACATCTAAACTCGACTGTAGATGCCCAGGGTTTTTATTATTTTCACAGCTATTTTTTTATTTCGATGTTTTATAAAAATCTGCAATTTGTAGGTTTAGAAGGGCCAGCTACCATTGATTTTAATTTTGTTTTTGTTGTGTTTGTGGAAATCGCTTTTTTGCCGTCGGAGACACGGCTTTCAAAATAGGAAGGAAATACATTTTTTCCAAATTCAATGGCGCAATGGGTGAAGCGTTAGATTTTGTTGCGTAAAGACTAGAAAAAACTATTTTTCTTGAAATCAGGCGAGTTCAACCCCATCCATGGACACCTTCAAATTTTAAATTTTTATGCACATTTTTTTATTATTAGACAAACAAAGAATGGCTAATAATAAGGTGAAATTGAAAAGCAGATATACGTCATATATATCACATTTGAAATTTTTAGGTTCAGCCTCCTGAACTTTTTTAGGGATCAACTTAGTTGACCCTCAATTTTGAGGGGTTAGTTGACCCCTCAGTTGACCCCTCAAAAACCCGAAAAATAGCATTTTTGAGAAGTTTTATGTAGCAAACGAAAGCTGAGAATCTCCTCTTTCATATTTATCAAATGAATTTTCTTAAAAGTTAGAATTTTGAAAAACTAGAGGCCCTTTGAAGTATGTAACTTTTTCTAGTAATTCTTCGGAATACCCTGCGCATTTTCGAATTTTTTAAATTCTTCTTTTTCATTGTATTTTCGTCACCATTTTTTATCCCACACTGGGATATTAACTAAAAAAGTTTAAATTGCAGAAATGTTTTGTTGCAAATAAATAGTTTAGAAAATTTTTCAGTATGAATAATTTCGAAATACGCACGATATTGCAAAGACCCTTTTTCTAGTCAAATTTGAAAAGTTTTTCAGTTTCCCGGAAAAATTAATTTTAATTGTTCAGAAGTCGCCTACAGTCAAACTTCGATATAACGTACACCCCAATATAACGTACACCTGACCTGGTCCCAGGGTGTACGTTATATCGAACTTTAACTGTACTGCCCATTTTTGACTCCTTTGAAAGGCCGTAGAAGAGGAACTAAGATAAGCTTTGAAATTTGTTTCTTTATTCTTATTTTGTTGTCTATACTATGCTTTTTCATATTTATGCTGTTGTTATAATTTCAACAATTCATCTTTATTAAATGATTTTATTTACTTCTTTCACTCGAGTTTTAAAATTTGAAATAAGAAATCTTGCATCGGTTGTCTATATTCCTTTAATTGAACGCATAGTAGTTCAACACCGGTTTGACCTTTGGATTAACCGAAACACAAAATATGTCAAGATTGCACATGTGAAAATGGAAAAAAGGATATTTTTACAGATAGGGAAAGACAGAACAAGCATAACAATTTATAGATCACAATAAGTAAAATATTTATAAATGTTGAAAGACGGCAATTTCTTCAGCAGTATCCTTATTACTTTCACACTCCTACAATTATACAATAATACATTTACGAATACTAACCAAAAATATTCAATTGAATCGCAGAATGTGTGCAGAATTAAAAAATCAAAGTCTTGCTTAGCAACTTTAGCCACTTTTCTGGCCCTATGTCAGAATCGGTCCCGTTTTTACCTTGGTTCCTCTGTTGGGTTTTTTTAGTTCTTAGGATTAGTGTTAGGCTTGGGCAGGGTCAACCAGCGTGTATTAGGACGGTATCAAACATGAAGTTGAAGCCCGCCCAACATACGCTGGACAACCCTTGCATATGCCTAAAAATCACATAAAAAATCAACAAGGGGGACCAAGGCAAAAATGGGACCGATTATGATATAGGGCTCCTTTTGTTCTGCACATTCCAATGGGCATGATGACTAGATTTAGGACGAATATAACTTTAGGTAAACCAATAACACTGATTAATAAAAAGAAAACAAAAATTCATTGCATAAATATAAAATGAAAGACCAAATTGTCTGGTTTTCTGCGTTTAATACAACAAGGACAAGCACTGCTCCATGCACAACACAAGCAAGGGGACTTGGATGATGATGAAAGACAAAAGTTAAATAATAATTTGGAATATTGGCCCGTCAATGAGAAGATTGCGGGTGTTGGTCGACTGTATGGACGGTGGCTGATGTTTGCTGTTTGGAGAAGTCATGCAATGCAGCTGCTGCAGCCAGCTGCTGTTGCTGAGCTGTTCTCACAGCTGACCCCACCACATCTCCAATAGGGGTGGTGTTGGTCTGGAATAGGGCAGTATTGTTGAAGTTGATCAACTGGCTGGAATTGTTGTTATTGTTCAACTGGCCAAAGAGGGGGACTGTTGAGGGGCGCTTTGAAATAGCAGCTGGTTCAGCAATTGTTGGTGGATCTGCGAGTTCAGCAACTGAAAAGCAGGCTGCTGGGTGTGAGTTGCATACACTGGTTGAGGTCTATCCAATTGCCCCATGGATGGATTGCCAGAAGAAGACACTGATGAAGACAGCTCCATCAGTGCTTTCAGTGCGCCAATTGCTGCTGTTGTTGTTGCTGCTGGTGATGCGAGTCCAACTGCTCCAACAACAAACTTGCCAAAGATTGGTTGTTGGTGTTGGCGCCAGCAGCAGCCAGTGCAGCTAGTGAGACCACCACTCCTGCATTTGGTTGAAGTGGAGTGGTAGGAGTGGTGGGTGGGGCTGAGATAGCAGCGGCTAGTGCGGCCAAGTCAGGTGTGCTGGAGTGTTGTTGCAGAAAGGAGGTTGGCGATTGCAGCAGTGTGTTGGGCGAATCCACCATAAAGGAGGCTTGACCTCTGGTCCCTCCACTGTTATTGCATCCCTGAGGGCCAAACGGATGGTGGTGGTGCTGAGAGCTGGACAATTTCAGTAGGTTGCTTTGCCCGAAGGACTCTCCTAGATGAGATTGCAGTGGACGAGATGGTTGAAGGTCAAAGAATGAAGATTGTGCTGGACACCCTCCATTCATTACTGAGAAATTCTCTGAGAAAGAGCTTCTGTGGGAGTGCAGTGGAGAGGAAAACACAGAAGAGGTTTGTGATGGGGAGCTCAGGGAAGCTTGTTGACGCTGTTTCAGAGCTCCATCTGCAAAATGGTTAAAGAAAGCAATAATTTGAGGTTTTAGATTCTTTTCCACCTTTTCTCATTTTTTTAATTTGATTTTTGCATTTTGTGCTACATTTTTGAGCCACTTCGAACGTGTGCTGGCCCAGCCAACGCTTAACGCTCCTCCTAAGTTAAAAAAGCAGAAAAAATGCACCGAGCATCCAAAAACAAACAAAAATTCAAAAAGGCGCGAATTCAAAAAAGGCGAAAAAGTGGCACAAAAATACCTACGCCAGAATTTTCTGCAAATATACTTACTAAGAAAACTGGTGAGACTGTCATTGTGTTGTTGTTTATCATCATCAGACACCATCATCATACCGCCTTCTAAGTGCCCATCGTCTTCAGCCACGCTAGGACTGGACTCTGACTCGTTTGTGCCAATTGTCATCACGGAGCCACGCCGATTCAAATGAATTTGGCACTGTTCTTGGTGGATTTTGAGTCCCACCTTTTGGGCATAGCTTTTACTGCAGGCTTCACACTTGTACGGCTTTTCGCCAGTGTGAACTCGTTGATGCACTTGCATGTTACCCTGATTGGTGAACGATTTGTCACAGAAATTGCACCTAGAAAGCAACATGAGTTTAGTGAAATTCTGGCCCTTCTTATATATACCCCTTCTCAATTTTTTTTACATATTCGATACAAAATCACCTCAGAAGCTTGACATAAATGACAATTTTTTGATTTTTGGTCAGAAAAGAGTTTTAGAGTGCCAAAAAGTAACTCACTTTTCAACGTGCCTAAAGCTCAATTCTTCATTGAGCAGAACTCAAAAATAATGCTTTTTCGGGGCTTCTGAGGTAATTTTGGGTCGAAATGTGGTGTTTAGGAATATTTTAGAAAAATTTGATTGTGGGGAGAAGCGGGGAATAATATCTAGGTAGGGTCAAAATTATTGTTTGTGCTTAATTCAAAGTGTGAACATACTCGAGCCATGGCCAAATATTTAAATAAGAGTAGTATTACCTGAAGGCCTTTCACCAGTATGCAGACGAGTGTGCACATAGAGACTGGAGGCATAAGCATATCGTTTGCCACAAAACTTGCACACAAACTCATTTTGCTTGCGATTGTAGGTGTTTCCGGCAGAGTTTATAGTGGAATTAGATGAAAGCAGAGCTGATTGGACATAGGGCTGGTTGGGGAATCGACTGGCTCCTGTTGGCAGTTCTCCATGGCTTCTTCTTCCTCTTCTTGCAGTTCCAGGGCGGCAGCAGCAGCAGCCCGGCAGCGGAAGAAGAAGATCCATGCACATAAGAGTGGGTGGCTTCATGTGCAGTCAGTTGCGATTTCTGAAATATAACATATTATTTTCACACAACCCTTTATGCGAACTTTCTTTGTATATATTTTTTGTTAAAGGGCCATTGCCCACGGCCCTCAAAAACTGCATTCTAGTGCATTAGCGAAATTTGGCGCCAAATCAAAAATTTGAAAAACCGCTGTTTTTTAGTTTATTTTATCCAGCACTTCTGGTTTTACTTTTTTCGCTGTACCTCATGTAAGTTTATTGTCAAAAAAACTCACACATTCAGCGCTTTCGAACAAGCCATCACTTGCCCATAAAACATGCAAAATTTCGAAGCTATAATTGATTTCTGTGAAAATTTCAAAGAAATTTTTTTCATCTAGTTGACTCGATTGAGATTCTAGCACTATTTTATGTCGAGTTTTCCTGAAACGCAACTGGAGGCTCGATAGAGGAGTAAATTTGCTGCATTTTGGTACCAAAGACGTATACAAAAAATGCAAATTTTAGGTGTTTTATGCAAAAGTTAAATGGAAAACGCGAAAACCCCTATTTTTACTCGGAAAAATGCCAGTTGTTTCACTCTTTTGGTCTGAGATTTCTGAAAAATGGCCTTTAAGGATTTTTATAGTTTGTCGTGGGACTTTATTTGTTGCGCTATCTTTTAATGCATGAAGCGCTAGAAAAAATGCGAATTTTTGAGTTTTTTATGCGAGACAAAGATTTATGTTTCAGGTCTAGCAATGGTCAATACCCGAAAAATGCAAAAAGATGCTGAAGAGCAGCCGATATTCGGGAAATTTCAAGCTCTGGCATGCAAGCGATGGTCTAAAAAGTCAAACATGAAGCAAATTGAAGTACAGAAGAAAAGCAGCAAGTGCAAAAGCAAGAGAAGTGTGGGAACTTCGTCATCGTAAGCTGTTTCATATGGCTGTACCTGATATTTTGAAAGAGCTTTCGTTTTAGTGACTTGAGTTGGATCGCAAGCGAATGACGGACAAGAAGTTGAGCATGCATTTGGCTCTGCTGTGTGATGTGATGACTACGAAAGGTAAATTTTTGTTAGATTGTGTGTATCTTTGTAATAATCCACTTCCTTTATCTAGGAGATTTGGTGACAATCACTCGACAAGGGATCAACAGGCAAGAAGTAGGCGCTTGGTCAATTAACTAAAGTCGGAACCGACTGCTTAGATCTGGTGGGTATTTTTGCAAGTGTAGTGTAGTAGCTTAATCTCTTTCTCAGGTTAACGATCTGTTCGACCGCTTGCTGGATGAATCCGCCCACCTGGTCAAGTATGGCGAGACTCGTACGCTTTCTTCTCGCGAAATCCAGACCTCCGTTCATCTCGTCATGCCTGGAGAGCTGGCCAAGCACGCTATCCTGGATGGAACCAAACTATGTCCAAGTATAGTGATTCGTTAACTTGAGCCGGAAATTGCTGACCAGCCATCGTCTCCTATTAAAAATCGTCCGTTACCGTCTTATGTTGTTCCCACATTTGTTTTTTTTCTGACATAAAAATCTCTGCTTGAACTTTCTTTTCGAATAGAGCGGTGTTGATATAGGGTGTGTGATGAATTGGCTTAAAAATTTGGTCTATTTGAGTTTTAGATTCGTATTAACGATTTGAGAATAAAGTCTTCTGATTGTTTTAATTATGTGGTGCCAGCGCTGTACGTTACACAATTTCCCAATTGTGTGGGTCTGCAGGCTCACACGAAAAACTATAATTTGTGGAATCGGTGTATGATGCTGAAGTAAAATGTTTTGATGTGAATTTGTTATTGGCTTGAATTGGTGATAAATTTTTGCTTTTGTTTTGAAGTCTCGCTTTTTTGATATTTTTTGCACTTTAGTTATTTTATAGCGAAATTTGACGCTTTACCATCTTCGTGTATGGTGTGCTATGTGTCATAGAAGGTTGAAATGGTGTAATTATGTTTCGAAAAATTCATATTTTGCTAAAAAAAATTACACGGCAAAAGCAAAAAAAAGAAAGAAACCAATAAATTTTGAAAAGACTTTCAAAAATCTTGGCGTTTTGTTTATTTTTAAATGCACTAGAATGCAGTTTTTGAGGGGCCGTGTGCCGTCTCCGACAACGGTTGTCCCCCGCAAATTCAATAAAATTTCCTAATCATTAAACTTCTGTACGGATTTTTGAGCTTGGTTTCTAATACAACTATACCTAAAATTATTTTCTAGGCCTTGTTTTGTTAAGAACCAATCTGAAAATCCGTACAGAAGTTGAAGGATTAGGCGAAAAAAAATTTGATTGGTGGGGGACAATTCAAAACACGTGGCAATGGCCTTTAAATGTGAGAACAGTATATTTCCTGCCTTGATCTTCCCTCTGTTTTTTTTAATTTCTTTATGGCCAACTGCAGTAACGGGATAGGGGCGCTTGGTTCTTTTTGTGAAATCGAATTCGCGGCTTTTTGAATATTATTTATTTTTGGATCTTTGGTGGATGTTTAAGATTTTTTGAATTTAGGCACAGAATAGACCATAGCGTATTTGGACGGGCGGAAACGTGTGTCCTAAACTGCAAAAAAATCAAAATTAAAACAGGCGCGAGTTTAAAAATGGCACAGAAACTCAAACCTCACACATCGCAGTAATATTAACAATTTATTTGTCTGAAAATTCTGAAACAGGGTAGGGGGGGGAGTCCTATTCTAATATAACATACAGCCTGTTCAGCTATAACAGCTGAATTTTGATAGGTTTTATCCTTGCTGGACAAGCCAGACCAAAAAGTGACCAACCTGAATAAATGATCGACCACATTGTTCACAGGTATAGGGACTGAAATTATTTAAATTTATACGCTTGTGTATTATTACTGAGACACATACCGTTCTCCAGTGTGGGTTCTTTCATGACTCTGCAGATTGCCTTGACTGGCAAATGCTTTAGGGCAGAACTTGCACATATATGGTCTTAAATTTTCATATTTGTGTGAATTTTTTGTGTTACTTTTCTGGAAATACCTTTCGCCTGTGTGTGTCCTCACATGCACCTGAATGAAAAAATGTCTAAATAAGTAACAATTCTAAATAGACGAGTACACTACCTGCAAACTGCCGGCATAAGCAAAGGTTTTGCTGCAGAACTTGCAAACATGTTTGCGCTCGTTGTGTTCATGCACCTGTTTGATGTGCAACTTCAAGTAATTCTTCAGGGTGAAAGTTTTCGGACAAAAGTTGCACTGAAACGACTTGTCACCATGTGTCTTTTTGTGGGTGTACAAAGCGGACGGCGAAGATAGGCACTTGCTGCATTTGGGACACTTGTAGTTGCGAATACTGCAAACACTCTCAATATTATTGGACTAAAAGACCCCAAGCAAAAAGCAACCCACCCCAAATGAGCACTCTTCTCATGCACTGTTTTGGTGCCATATTGAGCAAATGTTTTCTCGCAATATTTGCATTTATAAGGCTTTTCCCCTGTGTGAGTCCTCTCATGCACTTGCAAAGTGGCTTTCTGGGCAAACTTCTTGTCGCAGAAATGGCAGGAAAACTGCAATGCATAACAACTTTTAGTCAACACATTCAGGTAGCAAAGACAACTCACCGGTTTTTCTCCAGTATGGCACCTTTTGTGGGACTCGAGTATGGACATGTATGGGAACCCTTTGCCGCAAATGTCACATTTGTGGCGCTTCTCAATGCCTAGCCCTCCACTACTCTCCTCAGTGGAGCTGCTGGAGGGGGAGGACTTGGCGTTGGGCATGGATGAACAGGAGGGGTGTTGGTGGCTGGACGGCATCTGGCTCTCCCCTCGGCCACCTCCTCAAAAGGTAGGGAGGCGAGAGAAGCAGTTGGTGTTGTTGATTATGGTGATGATGGTGGGCCTCTGACTGACTGTGGCCCTCTTTTGTGGAATAGTAAGCAGGCTGGTGGGGGATATTGGCTGTGGATGAGCTTGCACTACTACTGCTAGCATCACAAATACTGCTTCCGTTGGAGTGTGCATGCACATTCAACTGTAAACCAACTTATTTATTTATTGCCTTCCTTGCGTTGGGCAACTAACTGCCATAAATTATTTTTTTGTCGAGTACACTAGATCAAATTCAGATTTAAGTTGGTTTTTTGTAAAATTTTGCTGACACCCAACACCGAAATGTCAAAACTATGCTAAATAACGAAGAAAAGATAATCTTCTGCTATCTCATTTGTTCACGATCCGTCTAAAAATAATAATAAGCCTTAATAGCGTGTCCTAAACTGCCTTTACGGATCTGGCGATTGATACCAGAACAGGCTGAAACTTTTTTTTCGATAAAACTTGAAACTTTTTTTTAAGCACTTCTTGTGTTTTAAACGTGTAGAAAACGTGTCATAAAAGGAAAAAGCCAGTTTATGGAAAAAATTGTTGACCAAATCTTCACATTTTTGACCTGGTAGGTAACGAAAGAAATTCAGTTTGAAAAATACCAAGATACCCCAAAAAGAGTTCGAACTTAGTTTTGATAACTGGAACTTGATGCTTAGAGAAATTCTGGTATTCATACTTCTTTACGTTTCAGTCCTGGAAAGTTTTAAGCTAAAACACGCGAAATAGAGCTTAAACTACTGTTTTTAGGGATTTTTTCAATGAGCTCCTGCCACAAAATATATTTTCTAACAATAACACAAAATCAACAAGTCTTACCAAGTTTTCAGGTGACAATGATTTCTCGCTTTTGTTATTTCTAGGATGAGCTACTGAGGTGGGGGGTTCTTCACCAGAATCACTCAAATCCTGCAACAATAACATGTGTAAATATGCATGTACAGTCAAACCTCGATTTAATGACCCCCACCTCAAGTTCGTTCCCCACATAGAGTCCGACACTTTTTTAAGCTGAATTTAAAAGTACTTTGTCAGTTCTGTCTCTACAGTCTGGTCGCAAATATCGCAAGGATTCCGATTTTGCCGATCGTTTTTCAAAAACCTGAAGCTTTTGCTCTCAAAAAAGCAAAACATCGATTTAACGACCCTCTAATTTAAAAAAGGGGTCGTTAAATCGAGGTTTGCTATTTTTAAAAGCGTTTAAATCGGAATTTTAGAGACATTTGCGACCATACTGTGGAAACAGAACTGAAAAAGTGCTTTTAAAATCAGCTTAAAAAGGTGTCGGACTCTAGTGGGGGAACGAACTTGAGGTGGAGTCGTTAAAGGGCCATTGCCACCTGTTTTGAATTGTCCCGCCAATTTAAATCTTTTCGACTAATCATTGAACTTCTGTACGGATTTTTTAACTTGGTCTCTGACAAAACAAGGCCTGAAATTTAATTTCAGGTAAAGTTAGAAACCAAGTTAAAAACCCCGTACACAAATTTTATGATTGAGAAATTTTTTCGAATTGGCGGGGACAGCCGTTGTCGTAGACGGCAATGTCGACGACGGCCCTTTAAGAATGTCTCTCACTTAAATTACCAACAACATATAGCTACAGCTTAATCATAAAATGACTTAAAAAATACTTCTTAAAATAATTTAAAATCACCTTCTGAAAAAAAAATTTCCGCTTAACAAGATAAAAAAATTAAACTTTCTAATTTAGGAATCTTTAATTTTGTAAAAAAAATGGCCTTATACTCCCATAGCGAGTCTAGCCTATAAATGTGGATGAGTGAAAACGTACGCATACCAGAGTTTCTTTATTTCAATTTGGTTTTTTGTGGGTCTAATCCAGGGCACTGAGAATTAACTTTGTGATAAAAATCCTAATGGCTCATTTATAAACGTTGTCGTTGGAATAATGAAGGAGAAAGAAGGAGCACAGGATTTCCCACACGTTTCACATCGAAATCTTGACTGAAAATGCAAAACTTCTCCAATTGAAAGAAAAAATTTCGTTATCGCTGGCGTTGTCGTTGGATTTTTTATAAAAGGGTCGTCATTGTCGTCGTCGTTGGCGTAAAAACGCAATTATAAAACATTTTTTCCAACGATAACGCCGATGACGACGACAACGTTTATAAATGAGCCAAAACTAAGTTTTTAAACTAAATCAGATCAACAGTGGAATATGACCTACTAATTCACAGAACACAGTGTAAATGCCAACGCCTATTCACTTTGACACTCATCAAAACCAGTGAAAAATTAGTTTAGAGTATTCTAATATATTTTTATGCAACCACGAACGCATATAAAATTAAATATTTTGTATGTTCTTGAGAAAAATACCAATTCGTCGTCATGTGGAGAAATGCTCTTGCTGCTGGTGCTGCTAGTGCCTCCCTCACTGCCTCCTCCCCCGCCATGGGTGGTGGTATTGAGGGTGAGAAGCATGGGGGACGGTGGCACACATGGTTTGCTGCTACTAGAGGAATAGGAGGTTGCCACTTGCACAACCATCACCTCAATAGCAACAACCACAATACTTCTATTACTAGTGCAGCTGCTCCTGAAAAAAAGATAAATTATTATCATTGTAACAAAAGAGGTCAATGGGGCATTTAAAAAACAAATTTCTTTTTTTTTTAAGATAAACATTAACTAAAAAAGCAGTCAACAACAACTAATACAGGCGTTTGTTCTTTTCTACTGTCTCTGTTTTAAACGATTCAAAAGCAGCATCAACAGCAGAAATGAGAAAAACAACAATAAAGAGAAGTAGAACATATACTCACATACAGTACACACTGATTCAAATTTTGCTTATTGAAAAAATATTTATTAGTAGAGAATGCCAAAAAAACCACCACCATACATGCTGTTTATGGAACTTATTTACCGTACTTTCTCTAGTAAGCCACCATGCTTGCTTTTTTGATCTCCTAAAAATGAGAAAATTTTTGTGTCGATCTCAAAATTTCTGGATGCACATTAAAAATTTTAAAAATCGGAATTGGTACAACTTGTGGGAATTAAGAAGACCGAAAAACCGGGGAGCGGGGGGAATTTGCCTCGGTCCCCTGTTGTTTTTTTTTGTGATTTTTAGGCTTAGGCGAGGTAGGTTAGCGTATGTTAGGACGGACTTAAACGTTTTTTAGACTCATGTTTAAGTCCGTCCTAACATACGCTGGCCTAGTTGTGCCTGAGCCTTAACCTAAAAACTAACAAAAAAACAACAACAGGGGGAACCAAGGCAAACCCCCCCCCCATTGAGGGATAGGGCCGAAAAACCAGCAATTAAAAGCATGCATGATGCTGGATATACGGACTTTTGAAGTGAGCGGGGTGCTTATTGTAGACTGGCAGATAATTCAAGGAAATACGGTATGTCCACTTTGTCAACTCAAAACTAGAGGAAACTTTGCTGTAAGTAGCAGGGCTGCATAGCGAATTACACAATATGGTGGTGATCATTCAAAAAGATCCACATCTGAATATTTCCCCCTTTTAAACAACACAATTTTGAAAATTCTTAAACTAAAAGGAAAATTTCCAACTATTCCTGAATACGTTTTTCTTTTTTTTTCAAGTTTGTTCAAAAATCAGAATGTTGTGGGGGGTATCCTGCCCCTTCACTGACCATGTCCACACAAAGGGATGGAGGCTGTCCACAATACACACACATACTCAAATTGGTGGTGCTGGAGGAGGGCGGAGCCAGGCACGAACTGTCTCCCTCTAATTCCCTGGCTGGCAGCAGCAACCACTGCAAAAAGAGCTAAAAGAGCAGCAGCAGCAGTTGTCCCCTACAAAGGGGAGGTGGCTGGCCCCAGCACCAGAACAACAACAACTGGATGGTTGTCCCAGGCAGTGTCTCCCTTCCTGCCCCCTCCAAAAAAGAAACATACATACAACTAGCCAGGCCGCCAGCCGTTAGTTGTGTGCCAGGTTGAGCAGTGCCTTTGGTGCTGGTGGTGGTCACTCTATGGCACAACCATGCACCACCACAACAACAATAAACTCAATCATTTAACCAAAAGTTACTTTCAAACAAAAGAGAATAGCAAATCGTTTTCCACTTTCGCAAAAAAAATAATTTTGATGGACATGATCAAGTAATTTATAATAAGTCAATAACTAATCCTAATGACACAGGATAAATACCTGATTTAGAAAGGGGGATTCAAATTAGTCAAATAAGATCTAAATTCAAATTGGTGGGCTGTAGGTGCAACATATAAACATAGATCCTGTTTTCAGATTTTTAGCGAAGATTTTTCTATTCAAAAAGATTCCATAACAAAACTAATTCTGAAATAATTTATTTGGAGTTAAACTCAAATTGAGAATGAGAAATAAAATGAGAAATCTAGATTTCAAAAAATGTTCACTCACATTAAGTTTGAAAATCAAAAAAAATAGATTTTCCGGCTAAAAAATCAAATTCCCATATCAGATTTAAGATCTTCAAAAAAGCCAGATTTCACATGAAAACCTGTCCAATAACGTGATGATCACCTGAATTTTTGAGCGTTCAGTTAAAGCACCATGGTTACGCGTTCTAATCTCTCGCCCGTCAATTCAAACATTTTTTCGCCTAATCATTGAAGTTCTGTACGGATTTTTCAGCTTGGCTTTTAACAAAACAAGGCCTAAAATTTAACTTTACGTAAAGTTTTGTTAGAAATCAAGTTATAAAATCCGTACAGAACTTCAATGATTAGGAAATTTTTTGAATTGGCGGGGTCAATGGTTGTCGGAGACGGCAATGGCCCTTTAATGGGATGAAAAAATTAAGAAATTCAATTAGTTTTCTTATTTTGGATTAAAGATTCTAAAACTGATGTCCATATATTTTCGCGGGGAGGAGAAGAATGGGCCAATTTCAAATTGGGTCAATTCAAATTGCGCCAACTTATTGGCAATTTTTAACTGTTGTTTGATTCAAAATCGTGGCCCATTTTGAAATGGCGCAATTTACATTGGACTAGAGACAGAAAGTGGGGACCAAGCAAGATTCCAAGACAAGATTTTCAGCTGAAATTTTGACCAAGACCAAGAGCAAGATTTTTGAAAACGGCCAATCAAGATCTTGGCCAAGATCTTGGCCGAAAACCAAGATTTATACAGGCAACTCTCGATTTAACGAACCCTTGGGGACCGGCAAAAATGTTCGTTAAAACGAGAGTTTCGTTAAATCGAGGGTTCTTTAAATCAAAAGTTGACTGTTTTGACAATTTAGACAGTTTTTAACAGGTGACAATTTTTATAGCAAAACCTGTGGCTAGTTTTTTTTATAATTTTTAAGCACTATGTTTCCCTGTTCTTGATCTTGCGCTTTTTATATTGTTTGACGTGTGTTTTATTAGAAATGCAAGTTTGACATTTTTGGGACGACACGGAATGAAATTTGAATAATTCTTTGGCTTAAATGGCCCATTCTTCTCCTCCCTATTTTCGCCTGTTAATGTTCGCATAAAGTTACATTGCTTGCAAAGTCCATAACTGAAAAACGTGAGCATCATTTAATGTTTTGCTCGTTGGTGATCCGAGATCAGTGTTTTCAAAAATCACACCTCACACTTTTGGTCACACTAACTTCACCTACCCTTTCTCATAAGTTTTGTTTTCATATTTTAGATATTTTTGTACCAATTTGTAGCTGAGATATTTCTCTATCGATTCAGTGGTCAAACAGCCCAATTTTAAATAATTTTTGACAAAATCACGCCAAGTGTGACTTTAAAATTAGGGTTGGCCTCCCCCCCCCCCCCGCTTTGGGGGTGCGGGGTGAGATTAGACTAAAAAAATTTGCGGGGGGGAGAAGCGGGGGGAGGTGGCCAATTTTTTTTGCGGCGGGAGGAGCGGGGGGGAGGAAGCTGTGAGCGGGGGGCAGTGGCGGGGGTGCGTGATTAATTTACAAGCCTCGGGACTGAAAATTTTTGAAACAGCAGTCTAGAATGAATCTGAAGGCTTTTGAAACACTTTTGAAGTCAAAGCTACGATATTGCCACTCCTCTGGTTCGATAAATCTTGACCCTTCTCGGCTGCCCTTCTGAAAATGACCTCATCCGAGAGCTTTTTTCGACTGGGATTTTTTGCGGGGGGTGACGGGGGGTGATTTTGGGAGCGGGGGGAGAAACGGGGGGAGGTGGCCGATTTTTTTGCGGGGGAGGAGCGGGGGGGAGGTATAAGGAAAATTTGGTCGAAAAGCGGGGGGGGGGGGGGGGGGGGGGAGGGAGGCCAACCCTATTTAAAATCACACTTTTAGTGACAAAGTGTGATTTTTAGTGTGATTTTGGTGTGGAATTGTCGCATTTGAATTCCACCGAAATATTTGACCTGTAAATCGATAGAGAATTATCTCAGCTACAAAACGGTACAAAAATATCCGAAATACGAAAACAAAATTTGTGAGAAAAGGATAAATGAAGTAAGTGTGACCAAGTGTGATAGTGTGATTTTTGAAAACACTGTCCGAGATCACCAATATAAGATTCGACGCAAAACTAGTGAAGAATAGAAATTTTAAAAAACCGCTTGTTTCATGGGTGTGCCCTTTTCAAAGTGCTAGAAAATTTCTGCAATACCCTATGTAATATATATACTTGCCCAGTCTGCCGATATAAGTAGTTAGATCAATTATATTGTGTTGTTATGATTCGCTGTTTCCAAATAGTCTTTACTCTTTTTGTAACTACTCTTTTCATTTATTTGCCTTTTTGCTGCCCTGCTGCCTATCTTTGAGCTGAAAAAATGAAAAAATAAAAAGGATGTTCTTCTCACACAGCTTGGTCATTTAAAGGAGCAGGAAGCTTGCTGGCTGGGGGTGGCTGGCACCAAGCAGGGTGCTTGGCCACTGGTCACTTTGTGCCAGTCGCCACTCATTTTTTGCTCCTTCTCCTATTTTAAACTACACATACAGATGGATGGGTTGTGTGGAGGGAAAATGGATGGATAGCAGGCATATATATAATACTTCTGCTACACAGTTAACTTAATGGCTTAACTGATTTACTAAAAACGCAAAAACAAACGAAATTAAGGCGTTGTTGTTTCCTGCTTGGTCAATATGACTCTGTATACTTGTTGTAAGGTCGTAACTGAACCCTCAAAAGTCTGAATTTTTTCCTCAAACACTTTATCAACCCGAAATTTTATATTTCCACTTTTCTTTGAAGTTTTGTCGTATTTTTTAAAAATATTTTGATCTTGGATTTTTAGTGAGGTATGTAAGTTTGTTAAATATTTTGCGAAATCTAGAAATCAAAAAGTTAAAAAAAAAAAGAAAAACGCTGAATTTTCTTTTCTCAATCTCTTTTTAAAACGTCTTGATCTCTAGATTTTGCAAATCATCTAAAAAATTTAAGTAGCTTATTAGAAAGGCAAGATCTAGGGCTACACGAAAATACAATAAAAATGATAATAAAAATGGCAATGAAAAATTTGAGGGTGAAAAAAGTAAATTTAATGGTGATATTCAAACTTTTGAGGGCGCATTTCAATTTGAGGTTTTATTATAATTTATAACGCACTTTTATACGGCTATATAGGCCTTTAATCTAACAATTTAAATAAACGCACTTACTTAATTACAGGGCCATGCTCACGGTGGTCTGGTGATTCCCTGCCAATTAAAAAAATTTGTCCTAACCATTGATCTTCTTTTGGTATTTTTTAACTTGGTTTTCAACAAAACTAGGTCTAGAATTTAATTTCAAGTTTAGTTTTGTTAGAAACTCAATAAAAAAAATTCGTGCTTAAATCAAACGATTAGGAAAAAATTTAATGGGCGGGAACCACCAGATCACCGTGAGCATGGTCTTTTAAACAAAAATTTCAGTGATCGAGTGGATTAAACAATAAAGTTCATTAAAGTTCAGAGTCGGTTGCTGGTGGAACAACCTGTGCAAGTTACTACTACCACCCCGTTACTACTAGCCTTCCTCTGAAACCCACAAAAGATGCATGCATGGAGTAGCAGCACAATAAGAACACACACCAACACTTCCCCTCCTGTTGTTGACCAAATGGACAAAAACAGCACAAAGAGGAGGACAGGTTCATCTGGCGGCCATAGGTACCGAAATAGCTGCAGCAGTTGATTTGCGGAAAGAGAGATCCCGAGGAGCACAACAAAGGAATGGCTGTCCACTCCTCGCTCTCACCCCAAAAGAGAAAAAAAAGAAAACAAGTGGATTCGAGGAAGACCGGACAGCAACTATCCAACAGCAACAACTACTACTCAAAATAGCTACTTCTACTACTTTTCGCAATTCGATATTCTTTTTACTGGTAGCAACAACAACTGGATAACAACAACACAATTGAACACTCAGTTGAAATCAACTTTCACATGCTTTTACACAAAAATACTACAGTCAAACCTCGATAATCCGCCACCTCATGGGACCGATCCGAGGGTGGCGGATTATCGAGGTGGCGGTTTAGCGGGGGTAAACTTTGTTGAGTTTCTCTGACGGCCAACCAAATCGGGCTTATCGAGGGGGCGGTTTATCGAGGGTGGCGGTTTAGCTGGGTGGCGGATTATCGAGGTTTGACTGTAGTCTTCACTTACAGTTGATTCTCGGTAGTGCATCTCCCTCCTAAAGTTTGTTTCCGCCTAGGTTTAAACAAATTTTCCCTTGATTATCTTGAGGTTTCGTCGAATGAGCTTTATCAGTCCAGCTCAAAAAATCTCAGGGATTCCGATTCCACCCGTCTTTCTTTTAAAGATCTATTTGCTAACATTTTTGCCATTAAGATATCGAATTGTATGAAAGTCAACTGTTATCTTTTTTTACGACACTGTATAAAACGCAAAAACAGCTCTGTGAAATTTTAAATCTGCCCCACAAAGTATAGAGAGGAGGGGCTAATTAGATAGGGGGTGAACATCAGAGAGAGAATACATCTCATGGCACTTATTTAGTCCGGGGGGGGGGGGGGGATGCGGTTGCACATTTCACAATTTTCCGTAAATGATGTTAAAATATCTCCTAAGTAATTCTCACACTCTAAAAACGATAAAAACGTTGTTTTCTGACATTTTCTAACATAAAAATTTAATTTTTCGAAAAATAAATTTTTGACTGAAATCTGATATTTTCCCTTGGGGGACCAAGGTAAATGAAGGTTTTGGTCAAATTTGTAGTCAAAATTATTTTTTCAAAAAAATGGATTATTTTTGTGAAAGGGTCAGAAAACAAAGGTTTTATTGCATTTAGAGCATAAAATTACAAAGGCGACGTTTTAACATGATTTGCAAAAATTATGAAATGCGCCTCCCGGACTGAACACGTTTCCATCTCAACCCCGAGGTAAAAGTTTGAACCAAATAATTTTTCTGTCTTCTTTCATACTTTTCCCTTTTGGGGAGTAGTAATAACAGTAGATTTTGTCGGATTGTAAAACAAATGTAAAATAATCTAAAATGATACCGACGTTTAAAGAGGAGAATGACTATCAAACATTCTATCTCAATCAAATTACAGGAAGAATTAGACAAGCATATATCTTCAATTATTAGTAAAGTATACACAATTATACACAAATGTGTGATATAAAATTCAAGACTAATTATGCTCTAACATGCAAAAACTTTACAAAACTAACTGCAACCCTTGCACAAATTCCATAGCGAAAGGGATATATGGGGCAGGTGGAGGCATGTGCCCCTGTGGTCATCCCCAGTGGTGGAAGGGGGTGTCCAGCTATGGTGAGGCAGCCAGCTTGTGCCAGTCAGTACCTCTCTTTCCCACAAAAAAGCAGCGGTTGAAAGGGAGAGTGCATGGAAGAGAGAGCACTGCTAGAGTTTATTCTATTTTTATTTTGTATCATCTCCTCCTGTCTTTTTTGCATTGGGGGTGGATGTTCATGATTGAATGTTGGTGAAAGAAGAAAGAAAAGAAGAACTTTTGTACACACACCTAACAACAAAAACAAATAAACTATTTTTTCGGGTAAGCAGGGAGACTACTACTGGTCATGCTAACACAACAATCTCAAAAGGGCTATTTTCGGTGATGTTTATAACGCTTTCAAACAAAATAAATGCAAAAAGGGTGGATAACAACTAGTGTTGTTGCTGCTGAGAAAGCTGTACCATCACAGTTACCATACTATTTTTTTTTAAATAAATGACCGCTGCCAAATAATTGGCAACCAACTTGTTGAATGGAAGCAACATAAGTGAAAATTTCAAGATCAATGGAAATATACATAAAATTGAATTTTGGCTAAATTTTGATATAAACCCCCACTCAATTTCAATTGACTGTAACTAAAAACCCACCCCAAAATACTGATTTTCCCCAGTAAATTACTGATTTCCTGAAGTAAATATCAAAAGAAGTGTATCTATCAGTGGTTTTTCAACCGTAAAATTTAATATTTTTTGGATCAACATGCAGCCATGAATCTCTATTTTTAAATACAGTCAAACCTCGATTTAGTGCCCCCCCCCTCAAGTTCGTTCCCACCTAGGGTCCGACACTTTTTTTAACCCAATTTTTGAAATATTTTATCGATTCTGTTTTGACAGTCTGGTCGCAAATATCGTAAGGATTCCGATTTTGCCGATCGTTTTTTAATAACTAAATAGTTTTTGCATTTAAAAAGCAAAACCTCGATATAGTGGCCCCCTTAAAAAAATTAGAGAAAATTAGAAATCGTCCTTAAAAAAATTAGAGGGCCACTATATCGAGGTTTTGCTTTTTAAATGCAAAAACTATTTAGTTATTAAAAAACGATCGGCAAAATCGGAATCCTTACGATATTTGCGACCAGACTGTCAAAACAGAATCGATAAATTATTTCAAAAACAGGGTTAAAAAAAGTGTCAGACCCTAGGTGGGAACGAACTTGAGGTGGGGGCCACTATATATCGAGATTTGACCAGTGTTCTCAATAGTCAGAGGCAGAATGGAAAGTCAGAATGAAATTCAAAAATTCTGACAGTCAGAAAGCGCGGGAAATTATTCTGACTGTCAGACTCTTTCTGACTCTCAGAAATGACGATCAGACACGGAAAAAACAGCGTGATCTGATCGACTTTTTTTCTGACTCTCATTTCTGAAAGTCAGAATAATTTCCCGCGCTTTCTGACTGTCAGAATTTTGAATTTCATTCTGACTTTCCATTCTGCCTCTGACTATTGAGAACACTGGATTTGACTGTAACTTTAACTAGATGGATGTGAGGTTTGAAATTGAGAAAACAATTGGTTTTGAAAAAACATAAGTAGTTTCATGAAAAGTAGTTTTCCTTTACTCTTTTACTCAACACATTGAGCTAGTTGATAGTTCATTGGAAACTAGAGATTCGGAGCTACTTGTTCACCCAAAAACTAAATTTTACGATTGTAAAAACAGCGAGATATACTTTTCTTTTGGTATTTACTGCAGGAAATCAATAATTAACTGCGTGAAATCAATTTTAGCCATTTCGGTTTGAAAATTAACAGAGTAGACAAAAGAAATTTTTGGCTAGGGATATTTGGCAAAACAATATTTGGGTAGCTTAACTGTGCTAATGAGGACATGAGTACACTGTGTTTTCAAAACGCCCGAAACCATTTTTTTCAAAATGTTAGCTACCAAACCATGCTAAGGATTGTTACTCTTTTAGTTTTGCTACTCTTTTAGCCAACAATATCGGCTTGCCAAATATCGTCTTGCCAAATCTCCTCTAGCTAGGTGAAGGATGGTATTTAATTTTGCCCGCTAATCTGTGAAAAATCCCCGCTAATTTTAAATTTGCATTTATCTTCGAATTTTTACGATAACTTTTTTTCAATCTTTGCATTATCGTGTGGCCGGGGATGAGGGAACCTCTTAAATTTATCAATAAAAAAATTGGCGAAATCTGCCCTTTGAATTTGCTTAAGCAAAAATCTGGTTTGGATGGTTCAGAGATGTATTTGACCCGCTGACATAACCTTTTTTGAACTCCTTTCACCATCGTATTCAGCATGAAATTCTGCGCTAGGCCTAGCCCTATGGGGCCTATATTTCTCACATACGATAGCATCAGTGTTAAAAAACAAACAAGGGAATTGTACTTTTTTTTCAATATTTGTATTTTTTCTGGTCCTAAATCTTTTTTATTTTTAAAATTTTAATCAAAATCTTTCTTTTTTTCGATTCAAATGGCAATGAGCACTGGATAAAATGACCCTTTTCATTCAAAAATGGTCAAAATGTCCTTTTTTAAAGGACCATGGTTTTTGAACGCAGCAAAATTTCCGAAATTTGAATTGGCGGGGACACTTTTTATCATCGAGACCAATTAATTTGAATTATTTTTTGTTTGCATTAAAAATTTAAATTTTATGTCTTAGTCCAAGTTAAATAGTAATATCTTATAAGTGGTTGTGGTGCAGTGAAAGTAGCCTAAGTCGTCCGATCTGGCAATGTAAAGCAATGATGGGCTCGACTAGTGAATGGTTCTATATTTTGTAAAAATTATAGATGCAAACAAAAAATAATTTGAAAAATAATTGTTGAATATTTTCAGAGTAAAAAAGTGTCCCCGTCAATTCAAAATTTGAGATCCCGCTGCGTTCAAAAACCATGGTCCTTAACCAGATGTCCCGTTATAAGGTACTTATGCTGATTGTCCCAGCACCATAATACGCTGGGACAAATGTGATTCGCCAGTCTAGTCCGCATTATCTCAAGGTTCTAATTTTGCCGGTCATTAGTTCAAAATCTTTAAATTTTGCCATAAAACCCGCGGACCTTAGTTATCTTGCACCCTTTTGAAAATGAGGTGCAAAAATTATGGTGCTGGGACAAACAGCATAAGTACCTGTTTTAAAATTCTGAGATCGGTACCCTGGTCATTTAATTTTTTTGCAAACTCAATCCAAAAACTAAAAAATATCGGATTTTGTGCAACAGCAGTTTACTGCCACTCATCGATCCCCAAAGTTTTCTCCACAAGCTTTAAATTCTTTTAATGTTTTTTGTGTTTCCAGCTTGCTACTGCCAGCTGCTGGCCAATGGTCAATAGCCTGAAGACTACTGAGGCGGTTGAACTATTGGAAACAACTCTAGGACTTCCCCCTCCCTTCTCAAAGTGACGTGCCTGCTTGCTGCTGACCATCACCGACCGGCACCAATACCCAACAATTTTTTATTAGCCAAACAACCACTATATATTTGTGTGTGTATTTTTGGAGTAGAAAGAAGAAAAAGGGCAGTAATGTTGGTGAAAGTAGAGCAGGGCACTAGGCAGGAGCAAAATGTCCACTAACACAAAGAGCAAAGGGCTGTTGGTTCTTTGGAGCCAGCTGCCTTTCACAGAAAAAATTTATATCCCACCCTCTTCCAGTCATCGGTCAACAACACTGCTGCTGGTCAGCTGCTGGCTAGTTGCCCTCTCTACATACCAACTCCAGCAGAGAGTGGGGGAAGGGAGGAAGAGAAGAAGGAAAAGTGAAAGTAGAACAAAACAAACAAACCTCCACACCAAAACAACCAGCAGCAGCCAAAAAAGAGCTTGTCCCTCCCTTTGACTGACCATCCCCTACCCTTTTCCCCACTTTTTCCATCCCCTCCCGCTGTGCTCTCTCTCTCTGTTTTAGTTGTGTGTGTGTGTGTATGTGAGTGGAGCGATCGTTGTTGTTCTTCTTCTTTTTAGTTTTTGGTGCCAGCCGGTGCTACGGCTGGTAGAAGGCACAGAAAAGTAGCAGTAGTGTAACGCATACACACAAGGGCAGCAACAAAAAAGAGGGAAACTGCACCACCCCGAGGCTGTTTATATCCCACCAGTACAGAATATCCCAATCCCGCTATATAGAATAGCTGAGTATTTTTTAATATTCTGGAACAAAGCGAATCAAGGAATTATGTCGATTTAAATGATAAATGCAAATAAATCAAAAAATGTGTTCATACTATGAACTTTATAGCATGGTTCGCAAAAACAGCAAATTTGCTGAAATGCAGCAAAAATATTTGGCGTTTTGTGTTTATTAAAAACAGCAAAATTTCAGCAAAAATTTTGCTGCATTTCAGCAAAATTTTGCCTCATTTTTTTGTTTCCTACATGTTACGCGTCTTTCATTCTTTGAACCAAATTTTTCGCTTTTTTCTACCTGAAGTCAGAAAATGTATGAAAGGCCCGTATAAAAGAACAATTCGGCTACATGCAGCCCGTCAAAGTCACTCGAAAAGGGAAGTGGCTTTCGTATACGCATTACCCAGGTCACAGGTTCAAATCCCCTGGGTGTATACCGTATTTTTACCTCATTCTTCGTATTTGATTTTCAAGTTTGGTATGAAAATGGTGCTCATTTTCATGGGTATCCAGCAAAAGCATCATCTCACGTTTAACAACTATAAAAGTTTTGAGCTGCAGGCTATAGCCTACTTGAATTAACTACTTTATTTTTGAGTTTTTTCTTGATTGATATTTTTCTATATTTTTTTATAAGTACAGAGTGACGAAATAAAATTCTGGCACTTTCAAAAAATTAACGTACGTAACCCTTGTCCGGTCGGTTTCCAATTTTGGGTGGCAAGCCCTGTGAAACCTCCACAATAATAGCCCGCTGTGATGAAGGTCACAAGCACAAAGCTCCTGGATAGCTTAAATACTGTCATCGATTTGGGGCAAGGAGCTAGCTATGAAAATCTGTTTAAGGGCCCGAATTTCCTTTTCCCAGAGCATGAGCATCATTTTCATACCAAACTTGAAAATAAAATACGAAGAATGAGGTGAAAATACGGTATGCACCCAGGGGATTTGAACCTGTGACCTGGGTAATGCGTATACGAAAGTCGCTTCCCCTTTTCGAGTGACTTTGACGGGCTGCATGTAGCCGAATTGTTTCTTCTATACGGGCCGTTCATACATTTTCTGACTTCAGATAGAAAAAAAGCAAAAAAATTAGTTCAAAGAATGAGAGACGCATAACATGTAGGAAACAAAAAAATGCAGCAAAATTTTGCTGAAATGCAGCAAAATTTCAGCAAAATTTTGCTGTTTTTAATAAACACAAAACGCCAAATATTTTTGCTGCATTTCAGCAAATTTGCTGTTTTTGCGAACCATGCGGGTGTACCGAAGAATTTAAAAAAATATTTGCTAAACGGCACATTTGCTAAAAAAAACTTTTTGCTAAAAAATTTTTTTGCTAAAGGCACATTTGCTAAAATTTCTTTTGCTAAAGTCACATTTGCTAAAAAATTTTTTGCTAAAGGCATATTTACTAAAATTTCTTTTGTTAACGCGGTTTTGTGGTTCTTATTGCGTCAAAGATACTATCATTCCAACTTTTTTCCTCTTTTTACCTTTTTCTTCAAGTTTTGGGTGGTTTTGTAAATTTTTAAGTTTTTTTTCGAAATTTTTCAAATTGCGTCTGAATCATCCCAAATTTTTTAGGCCATCCATGATTTACCTCATACCATCCCAAACTGCTGAAACCACTTCGAGAAAACCCAGGACCATGAATCGAGGTCCTCTACTAGGGACTGATTGCACCCAGAGGGGTTTGATCCAGCAACCTTGATAATGAGTATGTGGACCTCTACGCTACTCAAACACTCAAAATTATAATAAAAAATAAAGTATGCGCCCATGTGGATTCGAACAATCAACGTCTACATCAAGCCTTAGAATTGCTCAGAACTTCATCCAGGGTGACCAGATAAAACCAAGTGGATCAAATTTTTTTTGCGTTTTCGGGTTTCAAACAATTTTTCTGCACTAATTCGACCATGCTGAAGATGGTTTGACAGTTGTAAAATCACGTTTGATCGAAAAATTTTTGAGTTATCGTGAGTAATTGATTTTGATAAATCAAGAACTTACCATAACTCAAAAATTTCTCAATAAAACGTAATTTTACCAGTGTCAAACCATCTTCAGCATGGTCGAATTAGTGCAGAAAAATCGTTTTGGAACTCGAAAACGCGAAAAAAAAAAATTCGGAGAAATACTATTTTTTAGTATTTATTGCAGTTAACCTGCAGCTAATTTTTTGTTTATTTATCATCCAGGTGGTTTAGGTATCATCCAAGTGTTTTGAGTGATATCCAGATGGTTTGGGTACTATCCAGGGGTTTTGGGTACCATCCATGTGATTTGGGTACCATTCAGGTGGTTTGGGTACCATCCAGATGGTTTAGGTATCAGCAATAGTATTTCTCCGCTTTTCGGGTAATTACCGGTAATTACCCGGGTAATTACCCGGAAAGTATTTCTCCGGAGAATTACCCAACCCTAGTTTGGTCACACTGGATGAAGTTCTTAGCGATCCTGAGGGTTGATATAGAGGTCGCTGGTTCGAATCCACCTGGGCGCATACTTTTTTTACCATAATTTTAGATATAGAAAGACAAGCGTTTAACTTGGTCACAGGTTCGGTTCCAAGTACCTGCATTTCCTAAACACCCTACGGTCATATTTGTGACACAAAAGGGACCAGAAAAGGCCTTTACCAAAAAATTTCATTAGCAAATTGCCTTTAGCAAAAAAAAAATTAGCAAATGTGACTTTATCAAAAAAATTTTAGCAAATGTGACTTTAGCAAAATTTTTTTTAGCAAATGTGCCTTTAGCAAATATGTCTTTAGCAAAATTTTTTTAGCAAAAGTTTTTTTAGCAAATGTGTCGTTTAGCAAATATTTTTTTAAATTCTTCGGTAGACCCAACCATGCTTTATAGTCAAAAAAAATTGTGGGAAAAATTTTGTGCGCCGAAATTTTCTTCCCAATTATTTTCTCACCGGACAGAAAGCAACCCTGGTAAAAACCGCAACTGCTAGGCATATATTACATGATTACTGGGTGCTCGTACCACCTGCTAACCACTGATGGGGAAGTAGTAATATTTGTGATCAGAATCAAACACTTTGGGGTATACCCTGACTTTAAAACTTATTCCAATTTTTCAACTCCTCGAGATGGACACTGCCGATCTTATTTAAAGAGGCGACGCTTATTAGAGAGAATACGCTAGTCAAGGAGAAATAATTTTTGCTATCAGCATGAATCAAAACTATAAACTTAAAAATTAAATGATTCATCAGGGATGAATTTTTAGAAGATCAATGCCAAAAGTCGGTAACCGAAAATTTTCGGGTTGAAAAGCCAAATTCGATGCGCCGAGTTGACAACCCTGCGGCGACTAATAGGGTAAGGACATTTTTGAACACAAGATAAAAAATATCAATTTGTGTTGTGATTTGGGAAGTCTAAAAGTGTAGGTTCTAGATGTAACATGAGCCAACAAGAGCGAAGATTAGCAAAACATAGGCGATTGACGCTAAAATTGGAAAACTTGAATTTTTTTGTTGAGAAATTGGCCGTTTTCGTCTTCTATGAAATAAAATAAAGTGCTTAATCACGGGTTCTTGACATTATCAAATCCGCTATCAGTGACCTACAACCCATTTGTTTAATTAAATGAGCATTCAAACAAATAAATAAATAAATGTTAGAAAAGCAAGGACATATACACAGATGAAAATCTGTGTGCTTTCTTGTTCCTCTTAGTTAGTTGTTTTGGAAACACACACGATATAATACCAAAAGAGAATAACAAGCCAGCGATCCGATCGGAAAATAAAAACGAACTTCTCTGAAGCTATTTCTGCACATAACAAGTAACCATAAAAAAGATTTTTGTGTGAATGAAAAGCCCTATCATAGAATTAAAATTTCGACGTCAGCTGAGAGAGAGAAGAGCAAAAAGAGCGGCATAAAAAATTTGACCCACATATTTTATCTTCATCATTTGTATTATTTTACTATATCCTACAATCCATCTAATTTCTTTTTCTTCCGATGGAAAGACAGCAAAAAGCACACAAAAAGTGATAAAAGCGAAAGGGGAGAGTTATAAATTTAAAGACTTCAAGCTTTTCCTACGTAAAGCATTCACGCTACGCATGATTTGAAAAAAGTTCAGTTTCGAGACTCAGAAGGGGCAAGGCGTCAGCGACAGAGCGAAAATACGTGCACAGTAATTTTTCAACCTTTCCTTATTCACTAGTTTCGGATCGGACCTGATATTGGTAATCTCAGGTAAATTGTTAAAACGAAGCAAAAAACTTCACACATACTGTAAAGTAAAGATGGCCTCGGTACGGGAATCCCGTCCCGAAGGCTTTTTAGCATATATCCGTCCCGGAAAAAAATTCCAGACTGTCCCGTCCCGGTGTCCCGTCTCGGACAACTATTTATTTTCAGTCCTGTCCCGCTAGAAAATTTAAGCTAAAAAGCCGGGACGGGACGTCCCGTCCCCATTTTTTCGGCTGTTTATTCGTCCCGGACCCCGTCCTCGAAAATTTTTTGACCCTGTCCCGTCCCGGCTTCCCGTCCAGTTATTTTTTTTTCAAATTGTTGTCCCGTCCCGTCGAAATAGGCCATCTGTAAAGCAAATAAAAAAATTTCAAGAAAGAAAGCACTACAAAAAATCATGCGAAAAAGTCAATGCCCTTTTTATGTGTCGGGCACAGCCGCTTCAATCTCCAGATTAGTCGACAAAATCTTAAGGGGGCATGTTCGCGTGTTTAAATTTGTGCCCGCCAATTCAAAATATTTTACTGATCAGCGAATTTGTGTACTGTCTTTTCAATTTTGTTTCTATCCAAACTCTACCTAAAATTAAATTCTAAATCTTGTTTTGTAAAAATCAAGTTGAAAAATCCGTACAGATTTCCAATACTTAGGAAAAAATTTTGAATTGGCGGGGACAATCTAAAATGGTAAGCACGCCCCCTCATCCTAGAATCTATGTGAAACAAATAAATCTGGCGCAATTGAGACTCATAACTTTATTTCGCGAACCATGTGGCACATTTGAACAACAAAAAATTGGTCCAGAAAAATTCATCGTCGCAAGCACTCCGGGAATTTAGTAGTGATTCTCTCTGAGACCGAGTTTACCAGTTCACAAATAGAAGCGATTCCTTAATATCATATTTAGAAGAATATTACAAATTATCAAATACCTTTGTCCCACTCGTCAAGAGGATTGCTCACTGAATTTTTTTCAAATTTTTCACTGAACTCCGTGTAAAAAATTATCATCACTTACCTTCAAAAAAGACAACACCTTCTAGCTGATCAATTGACCCCTTCAAGCGTTCACTGGAGATCATCTTAGTCGCGATTTTCTCTGCCTAAAATAATTCGGAAAATTTAACTCTCCAGATAACAAGAAAACTATTACATTAACAGCTGAAATACCGAGCAGCTCTCCAAGTCCTTCAAATGATATATTGTCATACAATTTACTAGTGGCTAGCATGTTATGCTCGATCACAGAGCGATGAAGGATAGAATAGCCATCCGCGTCAACGTTTTTCTGGTGCTCATGCAAAGACTGCTCAAACTCTGTCAACTAAACTTGATTTAAAAAAAATAAGATCCGTCCTTACTTAACCTACCTTTGATTTTTTAATCAGTCTTTCAAGATACATGTCTTTTAAAATCGAATGACCCATCAACGCCTCACAGCGTTCATCTTTGAAGAGAGATGTCAAAAGGCGGTTCTGCTGCACACCTGGAATTTATATTTATTGCTACTAGAAACTAGAAAAAGCAATCCAATACCAGGTGGAGCAAGGAGTGTACAAGTAAGAGCGAGTTGCAAACAGACCTTTCTTAAGTTTTTACATTACATATGAGATGTTACGATTATTTTCGGACTGATGTTATGAAAAAATACCTATCTTCCCCGTTCAAGATAGATCTCTGAGAGAGTTCATAATAACGCTGAGCAGACTCGATGAATTTCCCACGCCGATCAAGAAAGCGAGCATAAATGGTCTAAAAAGCATATTTATTGTTAAAATCAAGAAAATGTTGGTGACGACCTATTTTACAAAAAAGCATGTCTCAAATACAAGTACAATTTCTGAACTCATTAAACACATGACTATTTGAGCCTTGAGAGATTTTCGTTAAAATTCTTGACTTTACAGTCAAAACTCCGATTCACATAACTTCAAGAGACCGAGTTCAGAGTTACGTCAATGGGATTTACAGGTTAATCGGAGGTTACGTTTTTGGGATTTTGGCTGTATGTCAAGCACCATTTCAAAAAAGACCAGCTCAAAACCAAATTCAAGTAATTCACTGTAGCAAGCTATTTCGGAGTGGAATCGTCTATAAAACTGCCGTTTAAAGTTTCACCTTGTACTTGACGATGATAGGCATATTGTCTTTAAATTCGTTAAGCAGCAAGGAAGCTCTATTTATTTGATTTTCAGCCTCATCAATATTTCCCTGTTCAATACTGAGCTCGGCATTTGTCAAAAACTGGTCCATCTTAAAAAATGATTTGCTATAAATTGTTCGCTAAAAAGAGCAAGACATGACATGCCTAAATAAGCAACCCATCGTAGTGACGTAGACAACACACCCTAGCATCAAAGCGAACATTTATTTAAATAAAGCTGGAGCATAAACAACAAGCAACAATAACGCGACGTATTCGTCAAAATGAGATTTTCTGTCTGTAACTTTTCAAGCCATTCCCCATCATCATCTTGGTCCTGGGCCTTTGGTCCCTTCGGTGCAGGTCCCCCGCCGGTTTCGCCATTATAATCTAAAACTTTGTATTTGAAGAGGTATGAGTATAAAGTCTGTCTTAAAGATTACCTGATCAATTTTAAGAATAGTGGCAGCGACGTTAGTAGCCAACTTCAGAGCAAGGAACTTTCCAGCATACACATCGTATATCTGCTTTTCTTTCACGTCAACAATAGATCCAGTTGGCACGTCTATTCCAGCATTGACCTTTCCTTCCATATGAGTAGCGTACAAAATACTTAATGTCTCAGTTGGCTTAAATTAAGGAGAAATAGAATTAGTAACATAAATTGTGGACACTACCTTCAAGCCAGCATTTTCAGCCAGTTGCTTCGGGAAAGACTCAAGAGCAAGTGCAAATTTCTTGATGGCATACTGACGCAAATCAGCACATCTGTCTCCAATAGACTCTATCCGACGAGCCAGTTCAATTTCAGTAGCCCCAGCACCAGGAAGCAGCTAAAAAGTGTTACCGGATGAATTATCACTAACAGTTTCAACGAACTCGGTTGTCTTTCGTCATAGCTTTGTAAGTATTCACTGCATCATCTATTGCGCGTTCGACATCGTCCATAAGGGGCTGAGAAGAACCTCGAACGATGATAGTACAAACCCTTCCAACCTCGCTCTTCTTGTCAAAAATGACCACTTGAGTTTCACCGATCTCTTGCAAATACACTTCATCGCATTTGCCCAAGAATTCAACGGAAGGTGCACACTAAAAAGCATTAGAATAAAATGGCAAGAGAGCTTAATAAATATTACAATTCGGGCTTGAGCTTGCGCTCCAATGCTTAGGCACAATCTACGAAGGTCAAACTTTGAGGTCAACTAAATAATATGGATATACTGCAACGCTTAATTGTTATTTCGACTATGGCGAATGACTTACTCGAACACCCATTATCTGATACTTGTTCAAATAATGAAGATAGAGATCACCAAATTTGCCAGCAGCGACAACGACTTTGACTCCACCATCAGCCAAGGCCTTCACTTGAGCCTCAACCTCAGATTCCTCCGTTGTGCTAAAGTTCAGCAATTCATCGGCATTTTGCATCAAGACGGTCCCCTAAAAATGAAAAAAATATGCAATAAAGGAATTTTCTCGAAAAACCTTGGTTTCTGTTTGAGTCAGATCAAATGGGCAAGCAAAGACCGCGACATATCCACTACCTTTCTTGACCTCCCCTTCAGCTCCGCGACGAAACACCATACCATTTACCACCTAAAACAATTTTATCGTACAATTTAACGAACAGCGTGATTATTACTCTGGAACTAGCAGCACCAGATCCCAATATCTTACAAACACGAATACTGTCAACGTTAAAGTTCATGATGTTGGTTTTGGGCACGATTTGAACTAAAAAAGTCAATTGTCAAAGCTAAAAATATTCAAAACACTACCGCAAGCCTTCGCAACTAGTTCAGAGATGAACTCATAAACATCCGACTGCTTAGACATAATCGAAGCTTTAAGGTATTGACGAACTTTTTCAACATCTAGCAAATCTTCAGCCTTTTCGACGACAAGCTGCGGCAAAATCTCAGCTGCCTTCTCATAGGCCTCTTCATAACCAGCGGATATTTCAACTGGAGTCAGGCCCTAAGAAGAAAATTTAACTACAAATTCCGATAAGGAAGAATAGACAAACCATATCAAGAAGCTGCAAAGCTTGCTCCAGGAGAGCAGCTGCAAAAATAACAACAGTGTTTGTGCTGTCCCCCATCTGCTTTTCCTGCATCTGCGCAGCCAAAATGATCATACGGGCAGCAGGGTGCTGGACTTCCAACTCGTTTAAGATCGTCTGATATTTTTTTTAAAGTAAATTAAAAAATCAAGATAAGTTACCACAGCATCATTGGTCACGAATAACTTTTCCAATCGATTAATCACCATCTTATTCATCCCTTAATTTTGGTAAATCGAATAATCAGAACATATACATCCGAAAAAACCATTGGGTCCATAAGCAGAGCGAAGCTGAGAAGCCAGTTCAACACAAGCGTCAATGTTGCGCTTCACAGCCTCATCCATTCCTTTGAAATGCTAAATTTTCAATATAAATATTGTATGACTGTAAATCAAGAAAAGCATTACCATCGCCCCTTCTTTCATAAATCGCGAATAGCCAGATTTCGGTAAGGCCATCATCTTGAAAAAAGTCTTTGATTGCAGCTGATAGAACAAAAAGTCTAAAAAATATAGGTTCAAATAGAGTTACAGCAGCAAAAATGCGAATTTCAGAAGCAGATTGTTAAATTTCACTAATAAATTGAAATTTTTAAATTTTTGTAGTACAGTCGACGCTCGATTTAACATACGTTAGATTTGACATACACTTTGGGTCGGTCCCTTCAATAATAAACTCCTTCAAATTACCTCCCGATTTAACATACGCTCGATTTAGCATACGGTCAGGCTCAGTCCCAGGCCGTATGTTAAATCGAGCGTCGACTGTATAGGGTTGTTCACATTTTTTGAACTATTTTTTTTTGCTCAAAAATTTTTAAATATGCGCTATTCGCAGTGCGAGCAGAAGAAAGCAGGCAGAAAAATCTGTACAAAAGTTCAATGATTCGAAATTTTTTTTGAATTGGCGTGGAAAAATTCAAAAACAGACAATGCCTCTTAAAAGGGCCATTGCCGTCTCCGACAACGGCTGTCCCCGCCAATTCGAATTTTTTTCTTTACCGTTTGATTTACATACGAGTTTTTCAACTTTGTTTCTAACAAAACTACACCTAAAATTAAATTCTAGGCCTTGTTTTGTGAGACAGGACGTACAGGAGTTGAATGATTAGGCAAAATAATTTGAATTGGCGGGGAACAATTCAAAACAGGTGGCAATGGCCCTTTAATGAAAAACGCGAGATCTAGACATCTCTTTACTTCGATATCGACATTCCCATTGTGAGAGCCCTATTACAGTCGAGTCGCGATATAACGCGACCCCGATATAACGCGACCCTTGATATAACACGACCCTTCAAATGGTCCCAGCAAAAGGAAGTCAGTCAAATTTACCTTCGATATAACGCGACCCCTGATATATCGCGACCTTTTTACGGTCCCGAGGGGTCGCGTTATATCGAGACTCGACTGTAATGCGATCAGAATTTCAATGAAATCAAAAGAATTTTCAAAGGATAGTTAAATATGGACAACCCTGTTTTTAAAAATTTTTTGTTCTCGAATGAAATTAAAAAAATTAGCAATCATTTTGGGCGATAAAAAAATAAGGCAATCAGATATGCGCCAGTTTTCAAAAGTAAGGCGCATTTTCAAAATATATTTTATTTTGATTCTTTCTGAGCATTTACATGTATTAGTATATTGCGTTTTGTAAACAGGCCAAAAAACCAAACAGGGTGCTCATCAAATTTTAATACCAGAGAAACAGCTGGTTTTACTTCTTCTCCTCTAATTTCTGAGTGATTTTGGTCGCTTTGCTAGCACATTGGTGATTGCCAAGCACATTATTTTAATTTTTGTGCTGATTTTTTGTTTATCTTATAGCTCTTGAATTTCTCTAAATATATTGACCAAGAATTGAGCATCTATACAGAATAATGACACGCTTTTCAGCAGCTTTGAGTATAAATTTTATAGTTGAAAAAATGGTGTTTTTTAATTGGACGGTGGTTGTCCAATTTTTCGCAAACAGATTAAAACTCACATAAACTTGTTTGTAAGAGTACATCGGTCCTTTTGACATATTACAGTCATATATATGTCTTACAAGAAATGTGTTGTGCTTTCGAATGACAGGTCATGGGATCACGTCATTCAAACTTCTTTTTTCTCGCCTTTAAAGATCGGCACCATAAGAATGGGCAAAGCTTTTCCTTGCTGCAAAAAGACTTCTTTTTGCTCCCAAAGGACTTTTTTTGCTGCTAATTTTTTTGCTGCAAAAAGACTTTTTTTCGCGCCAAAAAGACTTTTTTTGCTGCAAAAGGACTTTTTTTTTGCTCCCAAAAGACTTTTTTTGCTGCTAATTTTGCACTTTATATTGATTTGAGAAAAGTGTTTAAACATCTACTAAGTAACTGTTTTACGCTCAGAATGATTTAAAGCTATTTTCTGACACCTTCCTAAATGAAAAATCAATTTTTTGGAAAAAAAATTCAACCAAAATTTAAGTTTTTATTTAATTTTTGCCCCTGAAATGCATAAGTACCAGGTAGTCGACCTTAAAATTAAGGGAATCATTCAGATTGAGGATGTAAATAATTATATCATGCCTAGAGCAGTGCCTTGAGTGATTTAGTGTGTATGAATTTAGTGTGTATGAAAAGTCGGTTTTTGCCGCGAAATTTTCAGGCGGTACTTAAGTTGTTCAGCCGGACCCCATCTGCAGAATAAGGAACTACCTAGGTTTCGAAAGTGTGATTAATTGATCTGTGGACGAATTGACGTGTGGACGAATTGGCGAATGCACGAATTGACCGTGGACGCATTGACTATAAACGAATTGGCCGCAAAATAGGTATAATAATTGATATTTCTAGTGAAAAATGCTGCGAAGAAGGCATGTGAAGCAAAAGAATATTTGCAGCAAAAAAGTATTTTAGCAGCAAGAAAAAGTATTTTAGCAGCAAAAAAAAGTCTTTTTGCAGCACGAAGAGTCTCTTTGCAGCAAGAAAAAGTATTTTAGCAGCAAAAAAAGTCTTTTTGCAGCACGAAGAGTCTTTTTGCAGCAAAAAAAGTATTTTTGCAGCAAAAAGAAGTCTTTTTGCAGCAGACAAAATTAGCAGCAAAAAAAAGTTTTTTGGGAGCAAAAAAAAGTCCTTTTGCAGCAAAAAAGTCTTTTTGGCGCGAAAAAAAGTCTTTTTGCAGCAAAAAAAATTAGCAGCAAAAAGAAGTCTTTTAGCAGCAAGGAAAAGCTTTGCCCCATAAGAATTACTTACAGACCAATCCAATATCTGTTTTAGGCTGACTTTCACAATTTTTACTTATGAATCTACTTATTTTCCGTATTCCAGGAATACATTTCCCTTCAAAAGTTTTAAATCATCCTGTACCGTGTCTTCGAAACTCTAATTCTGACGTCCAATTTAATTCTTGTTATTTGGGCTTTGGATAACATGGAATTTACATATTCGTTTAATATATAACCTGTCCTTTCGATTACACAACCCTCAGTTTTAAAATGGTTGAATTTAGAACAGGTATCGGCACGGGTAAAGTACCGGCTAGAAATCGCTTGGGATATATATTTTAGCAAATCCGTTGTTTTGAAAGCTACTAAGTAAACTCCGACGAAAACGGAGAAAAAATTGGTCGGCCATCCGCGGAAAATCTAAGCTAGCGATCGAAAAATTAAGAGGAATATATGCCACTCCAGGGATCACAAAAAGATGAATATTTTTCTGCCACGTTTTGGCTTTTATATAAATACAAAGACAAATCGTGGCATATAAAAGCCAAAAAGTGACAGAAAAAAGATTCATTCATCACGAAAAGACCCATTCCGTCAGGAAGGTGGTTAAGCAGCTGGGGGTAAAAAATTGGGTATGAGATAATGAAAGAAGCTCACGAGATATAATAGCAAAAGACAATCAGGGCCCAACTCTATCCGATGAAATCAAGCAGCTAATACTGGAAAGTGTCTTTACAACGTCTTGCAAACGGTCGTCATCGAAGCACCTCTTCGACGTTCTTGGCATCGCTGTGTTCACTTCGATTTCATCTATTGAATAGAACACCAAGCTAAACTTAGTATGAAAACAAATACAAAAGTATTTTTATGCGCTATGTCTCCGTTAAGGGGACACTGTTCTAAATTCCATATTTTTTGAATTTTGATGCTGAATGTAATTTTGTCTTATTTTAATGCATTGAAATTTTAAGGAGTAATTTATTTATTTCTTTATTAAAATATGTCCTCTGAAGATTCGCCACCTGGATTAGTTGGACGGTTGTGAGTTCGGATTGATAATAACGGCCCTATCCCTCAATGGGGGTATTTTGCCTTGGTCTCCCCTGTTATTGTTTTTGTGAGTTTTTAGGTTAAGGCTCAATCAAAAGTAGGCCAGCGTATATTAGGACGAACTTAATCATGAGTCTAAAAAAACGTTTGAGTCCGTCCTAACATACGCTGGCCAACCCTTGCCTAAGTCTAAAGCCTAAAAAATCACAAAAAACAACAGGCGGGACCTAGGCGAAATCCTCCCCCATTGAGGGATAGGGCCATAATAACACTAAACTGGCAATCAGTTAAGTTCTCCCACAGACGCGGAAGACTCAGACGCGGAAGGAAACGTGTTAATGGATCGGCACAATGAGCCATTAGCCAGTCTAAACTTGTCACGTGAGTGCTTACTGTACTTTTTCTGAAAGTCTTTTTGAAACTTTTTACGAACTCAGCTGTTTATGCCACAAGTAATGCTGAAGAGGAGACCTTAGAGTCTGTTTCCGACCCTGGAGACGACGTGTTCAATGGTGAAGACGAAATAGGTGAGCCACTCCAACTGATATCATCACCTCGTTTCAAAGGGTAATTTTTTTTTATCATTTGCAATTGAAAACACACAGTAGTTTACAGAGCTCCGAACTCACATCGCTTTCCTGCCATTAATGAAGTACGCTTATTATTTTCCCAAAGCAGGCATGCCCTGTGATAAGTGCGGGGCCAGCAATTTTTTTGAATCGTTCGGTTTTTCAATGGTTTTGCATATAATCCAATACTGATTACCTTAAAATATTTAAAAATTAAGTAGAAAACTTCCAAAAATCTAGATGAGAATGCATATAAAAGCTTTTCGAAAAATAAAACAAGTGCTGGTTTCCACCTTTTTTTACCATGTAGCACACGGACATACCGCTTTAACATAAAAAGCGATTTTTTATACTTTTTTCAGTCAAGCACAGATTTCAACACTGCAAGTTTTGAAGCTCTTGAAAAATACAAGGAGAAGCCACCGTTTGGTTAGTGGCACTTAATTTTTTTATTTATTTTTGGTAACACTATAGAATGACCCCCCCCCCCCCAGCCAGCACAAAATTTACTTTTCCTGAAGGGGAAGGACCCGTCTCATATTGTTTCTCGTGCTCTGAAACGGCACGGAAACACTTTGCTTTCCAAAAAATCGATTTTTTTTTTCGATTTGCCTTGGTCCCCAAAGTAAAAAATTTAGGAAAATTAAAAAAAAAATTTTTTTTGTATTCCCGCCAAAACATTTTTAAGGATTTAGGGCTGTATTGGGAGGGTTATATTGAATACCGTGCGCGCATCTCGAACTCTCTGTTTTCAAAAAAGGGGTGCCACTATATCGAGGTTTCACTTTTTTAACCCAAAATTCGTTTACTTTTCAAAAAACGATCGGCAAAATCGGAATCCTCACGATATTTGCGACCAGACTTTCATAACAGAATCTATAAAATATTTTGAAAATTGGGTTAAAAAAAGTGTCGGACCCTAGGCGGGAACGAACTTTTGGGGGTGCCACTAAATCGAGATTTGACTGTAAAATGTAAAAAGCCACTAAATCGAGGTTTGACTGTAAAATGCGCTCCTCTCACTCCCTCCCAAGTGCATAATTGCCTTTATCACGAACCAATAACAATCGGTAATTAAACAATAGCATAATAGCCAAAAGTACTGACAAGTTCTCCATCTGGTTACGTGCTTGACCACTTTTTCGAGTTTTCTTGGTGTCAGTAAGTTAACTAAAATGACCCTGGTAGCGATTAAAACCTCATCCCTAAATTTTTTATAAAACAATTGGAAATAATGATCACATATCTTTCCCAGACTAATACTGTTCTCACAGTGAGCGGTTGCGGGTGTGGGTGTAGGTCGATGTCCGAGGGGAGGTCGAGGTCGATGTGTTCTCACAATGCCGAGTGTAGGTTTAGGTCGAGGTAGAGGTCGAGGTGTTCTCACAATGCCTGTTTTGCCTGTTTTTGTTTTGTTTTTTAAAATGAAGGTGTATTTTTATCAGTTTCGGTGGCTAATTATTCATTTTTATTCTTTTTTTTTAGGTTGAAATATTTTTCGACCCTGAAATGGCGCTTTTTCTGCTGGAAATTTTAAAAAGCTTTTATTCTAAGGGTTTCCTTATCATATAGGTAAATTAAGCCCCGGTAGAGGTCTTGTTGGAAAATTTCAATTTGAATTGAAAAACATCGACCAGGGCGAGGGAAATTTTTTCTACCTTTTTTTCCTTTCAGAAACCACTCCTAGACCTGCGTTTTCACGCTGAGTACGAATCTTACATTATTTTTAGCTATAACCAGTGTTTCCAAAAAATCGAAACGAAAAGCAGAAACCGAAATATAACCGCAGAAACCGAAAAGAAGCAGAAGCATAATGCTTCTGCTTTTGAAATTTTCGGTTTTCGGTTTCGGTTTATGCTCATGAAACTTTTGGTTTCGGTTTTTGGTTTCGGTTTTTGAAACTTTCGGTTTCGGTTTCTGCTTTTCAACTTTCGGTTTGTGCTTTCGGTTTTGGGTATAAAGTCGAAATTTCCTATTGTCTTGATCCATACGAATATCCACAAAAATAAAAAAAATTCACATAATATGCAGAAGTATACGAACGAAAAAATCAGTTTTA
The DNA here is from genome assembly GCA_004194705.1 of Ditylenchus dipsaci. Classification (NCBI taxonomy): domain Eukaryota; kingdom Metazoa; phylum Nematoda; class Chromadorea; order Rhabditida; family Anguinidae; genus Ditylenchus; species Ditylenchus dipsaci. The sequence continues at coordinate 253,728 of SADC01001325.1, read as the reverse complement.
AAAGCAGAAATCAAAAGCAGAATTAGAAATTAAAAACCGAAATCGAAAGCAGAAACCGAAAGTTTCCAAAATCGAAACCGAAAACCGAAAGTTTCAAAAGCAGAAACCGAAACCGAAAGTTTCAAAAACCGAAAACCGAAAGTTTCAAAAGCAGAAACCGAAACCGAAAGTTTCAAAAACCGAACCGAAAGTTTCATGAGCATGAACCGAAACCGAAAAACGAATTTCGGTTTTTGCTTCGGTTTGTGGCATTCAGTTTCGGTTTTTTGGAAACACTGGCTATAACCCTTTTAATACTGCTAAAAAAGCTCAAACTCGTGCGAATCATGATGCGAATATTTTGAACACTCAGGTTTAAATCCCCGTGGATGCACACCCATTTTTTCACTCCATTTTTTCATGGGTTTTGTACAATATTAGTATGAAAAGAATGCTTAGGCTCTTGGTTATCCAACGAAACCATCAGCACATCATTTCCCAAGCCACTGGAGATGACTGAAAAGCTAAGACTTACCCAATCCATCATTTCTGGGTTCTACTCACAGCTTTGTTTGTCATATGTTCCCCTTTTTTGTCACTGCATGTTTTGTAGATGCTTTCAAGGCATATAAATGTTACACTCGAGTTCATCTTGCGTGAACATACACTAACCGGGAAGCTTAAAATCGTGGCTACACATTGGTATATAGAAACATACAGAGATTTACATAAAGTAGGAGCTAATGGCTCATTTATAAACGTTGTCGTCGTCGTTGTAATCCTTAAAATTCTAACTTAAAATGCAAAACTTCTCCAACTTGAAAGAAAAAATTTCGTTGTCGTTGGCGATGTCGTTGGATTTTTTATAAATAGGTTGTCGTTGTTGTTGTCGTCGTCGTTGGCGTTGTCGTTGGCGTAAAAAAGCCTTTATAAAACATTTTTTCCAACGACAACGACGACGACAGCGACAACGTTTATAAATGAGCCATAAGGATTAAAAACATTGAAATATTCACGATTCCGTGCCATTCCACCATTCCAACATGCTTTTTTCTTTCTGGGTGAAACCATTACAAGCTACCGAATTTTCTGAATCAATTTCAATGTGAAAACATTTCCATGTGATTCGTTAGAAAATTGTGACCAGAAAAAATTAAATTCACCTTGTGAGAAGGCAAAAGATGGGTAGAGGAGGAGGCGATAAAAACCAAAGTACATGGCTTCTAGTTGGTTTCCTTTATATTGATGGTCATTTGCATGAAATCGCAAAATTAAGGCAGTTGCTGACAGCGAAGCGTTTTTGGAAATTATCCCAATTAATTGCTCGATACCTTTTTGATCTTGAAAGTGAGTTAACTCTCTAAAATTATAATAAAAATGAGGTGTGCACCTAGGGGGATTGAACCTGAGTGTTCAAAATATTCGCATTGTGACTTGCAGCCTTCCCTTTTGGGCCTTCCGCTTTAAACTTTTCAACTTAAGCTTCCATATTCTTGCATATTACTAAAATAAAAAAAACATGCACCAAAACGCTGAAAATAAGTAAAATTCGAAAGGCGCGAATTCAAACATGTCACAAAAGTACCAAACGCACCTAGGCCATTCTACCCTTCAAATACATAAAAAAATATTAAAAAGGAAGAATTAGCCACTTAAACTGAAAAAAATACACCTTTATTTTAAAAAACAAAACAAAAACAGGCAAAATTGCATTGTGAGAACACCTCGACCTCCCCCCGGACATCAACCTACACCCACACCCACACCCGCTCACTGTGAGAACAGTATAAATTGAAATTTTCCAAGTAGACCTCTACGGGGCTTAATTCACCCATTTTCAGGAACAATATGTCAAATCTTTTATTACAGATGTTTTTTCAATTGAATTTCACCTGGAAACACATTTTACAAAACTGTGATGCGAAATATAAAATCAGTCTAACCAGTCGAGGGTCATGTCGCGGTATAGGTGCGGGTGAAGGGCTCTAGGTAAATTGAACTTATACAAATTGAACCTCGGTAAATTGAACCTGAGGTAAATTGAACCTGAGGTAAATTGAACCTGGGTAAATTGAACCTGAAAATTTGTCTTGAGACTATTTTTATCAGAACTTTCTTAAATTTTTCCGGCGTATGAAAAGTAACCATCTCGGTGATAGGTAAGCACCAGGAAAGGGTAGGAAAACCACAAGGATATTAGGTCGACCCCATAGTATGGGCTTGACCTAATATCTAAAAGCATTTTTGTGGTTGCGCTACCCAGGTCTCTCTCATCTGGATAGTGTTACTTGGGTGGTAGCTTCGTGGTAGTTTAGTGCTTGAGGTATATGTAGATCGCCAAGTGTTGGCAACTAAGTGTCTGTCATCATTTGTACATATAGTCAGTGCCAGTAAGTTGGGTAGGAAAATTTTTTCACTTTTTTTTTTGGAAAAATCTTTCCACTTTTTGGCCAATTGTTGAACTTTGTTTTAGTAGTTCAAAATGAAGATGCTTTTAAGCGAGAAGAACAAACCGATGGGTCTTTTTGAGGAATATATATACTGGCGAGAAGATCAAATGAAAAAGCGAACTTACTGGCACTGCATCTTTTATCAGCTTGGAGTGGGTTGAAAAGTGGAGAGCAAATGCCCGGGTATTTTTTAAACCTTATTTATGTTTTTTTTGGTTTTCATGGCATATTCGAATGGGAAGAGCTTCAACTTTCGATGGCATGGTGAAAGTAACGACGTCTCACGATCATTACGCCGACAAAATCAAGGTGGAACTAGAAATAATGCAAGGGCAGTGCAGAAGCAAGCCAAAAAAATCCTCGGGTCACTGGTCTCTAGTGGTATTCATTTTCAGAATCCTGAATCCTGGTAACTGGATAGGATTCTGTAAGGAAATCTTGGGTGGAACACTGTTCTAACTTCGAATAATTGTTTGATGATGATTGTCTTTATGTTTGAATGTTAAGAAGTGGTTTGAATAAAACTTATTTTTGAAAAAGTTAAGTAGGGTCGCATTCGGCCGATTAGCAGAACCGGGAAAAAATCTCATTTGAATAAAAAAAATCCTTTCAAGACAAATTTTGAGGTTCAATTTACCTCAGGTTCAATTTACCTCAGGTTCAATTTACCGAGGTTCAATTTGTATAGGTTCAATTTACCGCGGCCCGGGTGAAGGTGCGGGTCGAGGTGTAGGTGTTGGTTGATGTGAGAACACATCGACCTACACCTGCACTCACACCCACACCATTCACTGTGAGAACATGACATCGACCTCGACCTGCACCCGCACCTACACTCGTCCATTGTGAGACCCCTATAAGAAAAGAGTGCGTAAGACATTTTTCAGTGCCGGCTAACATACGCTGGCCTACCCTGGTTCTAAGCCATTAAATAAGCGTTAATAAAGTGTTTTTTTTTAAAAAAGATGAAATTTCGAAATTTTTCGGGTCACCGTGAAACATGCGAAATGAATATTAATCTAAATATTACAGAACTATCGACGAAAACCGTTTACGGATGAAAATCAATCGTTTGACGGTATGTCTCCCTAGCATTTATCAGGATAACTTAAAAATGTAATATTAAAATCCAAAACGAAGAACTGATAAAAGATGATTTTCTAAAAAGTTTTATTGTCAAAGTTATAGTTTTTGTACAAAATCTGCAAAAAGAGGTTTAAAATGGGCATAACGGAATTTAGCAGCTAATTCTCGTAATTTTGCAGCAAATTCTCGTAATTTTGAAGCAAATGTTGCATAAAATGACTTGGATTGCTCAGAACCCCACCCTGGAGTGGCCAGAAGCCCTGAAAGTTGGTTTTTTGGGGTTGATTGAAAGGGGGAGGGTAAACTTTTTGCGAAAATTCAATTGGCGGATCGGGATTCCAGTCCGATGGGCTTAATCGCCCAGAATTTCAGGTGCATAATTGTTTTGAATGGTCTAGGTGGAATTCTGAGCGATTTAACCCATCAGACTGGAATTCCGATCCGCCTAATCGAATTTTCGAAAAAAGTTTACGCTCCCCCCTTCCTCAATCAACCCCAAAAAACCAACTTTCAGGGGCTTCTGGCCACTCCAAGGTGGGGTTCTGAGCAATCCAAGTCATTTTATGAAACATTTGCTGCAAAATTACGAGGATTTGCTGCAAACAAAAAAGTTCAAATTGTTTTACCCCTGGAATTTCGAGCGATTAAGCCCATCGGACTGGAATTCTGATCCGTTCAATCGAGTTTTCGCAAAAAATCCCCCCCCCCTAGTAAACCCCAAAAAACCAATTTTCAGGGGCTTCTGGCCATTCCGGGGTGGAATTCTGGGCGGTCCAAGTTATTTTTGACTATAAAATTCGAATTCCCGCAAAATTAACTGCAATATTTGACTAAAAATTTAAATTTGGTGGGGTAAATTAATAATTTGGCGGGGTAAATCAATCATTTGGCGAGGTAAACGAGTATTTTGCTCAAAATTCAAATTTGGAGGGGTAAAAAATTAATTTGGTGGGGTAAAGATAAGTACCCAACGGGAGCCGCACCTCCGCACTCCCGCGCAAATCTTCACTCCCGCGGTGCGGCGCCAGCGTGTACACAATCAGGCGACACATTTTTGGAGCCGCACTCTCGCGCTCTTTCATTCTGAGTGAGGCGACTTTTTATTCGGAGTGCGGCGCATCATCGTTGTTTCATTTTCTTATGCTCTTTTCGGCGCTCAAATTATTTTTGAGTACAACTTTTCCGCTTGTGGATCCTAACTGAAACTTTTTAAGAATAAGGCTACGATCTACAAATTTTCGGAAAATTGGAAATTTTTGAAAGTAAGACAGAAAACCACCCTATCTCACCTAAAATCATGTGCTGAACACAGTTTGTTAATACCAAAATAGTGATTTCACTAGCCACAACACCTATAATGGGGTAGCTACTTATTCTGAGGGAGCACATTCTCATTCTCACCCAAAATTTTACGCTGAACATGCTTTGACAATGCCAAAACTGTAATTTTGGTGACTCAAACTATGAAACTAGGATAGGTACCCATGGCTCAGGTGAATATCAAGCTGGATGGCCTAAAAATGAAATTTTAGTCAATTTTTTTATGTTTTCATGCTCCAAAGCCTGTTTTCTGGACTTATTCGGACATGCTGAAGATGGTTTGATAGTGGTAAAATGCCGTTTTGTAGGGTATTTTTCTAGTTTTGGACAATAATTAATTTCGCTAAAATCAATTATTGCCTGAAACTCAAAAAATTCTCGAGAAAACGGCATTTTACCTTTATCAAACCATCTTCAGCGTGCCCGAATCAATCCAAAAAACAGGTTTTGGAACCCAAAAACGTGAAAAAAAAATTTGATCCAAGTGGACGACCACTTGGTTTTAATGGTCCAGACTCTAGAGAAGGTGCCAGGTGGTTACCCTGCTCACCCTGAGTCTTACTGGTCTTTTACAGAATAGTTTATAATTGTTATTCAAGAAACAATAATGTCTGTTACCACCAGGATTTGAGCCTGCAACCTCAAAAATCGATCCAGCAGCCTCTAGATAACCCCTGAAATCCATGCACTAAACCAAGTGGTCAACTACTTGGATCAAAAAAAATTTTTACGTTTTCGGGTTACGAAACAATTTTTCTGCACTAATTCAAGCATGCTGAAGATGGTTTGACAGTGGTAAAATCACGTTTTATCAAGAAATTTTTGATTTATCGCTAACGATTGATTTTAATAAATCAAGAATTAGCAATAACTCAAAAATTTCTCGATAAAACGTGATTTTACGGCAACCAGACATTTTCTAATATTTTTAGAATCTGTCGGCCGACATTTTCTAATATTTTTCGGTGAATTCGGTTGTTTTGTCCCGAATTTACCGAAAAATATTAGAAAATGTCGCGCGACAAATTCTAAAAATATTAGAAAATGTCTGGTTGCCGATTTTACCACTGTCAAACCATCTTCAGCGTGCTCGAATTAGTGCCGAAAAATTGTTTTGTAACCCGAAAACGTAAAAAAAAATTTGATCCCAGTGGTCGACTACTTGGTTTGCTACCACCTGGTTTAAATTGGGGAGGGGTTGCCGTCACAGAGGTTACTGGTTCGAGCCTCACTAAGTGTTAACTTTATTTTTTTACTTCCATTTTTAGGCCATCCAGGTGGACAACCACCTGACCAGGAGGTACCTACCCAGGAATTGGGGTTAGGGTGGGGATATCCAAGTGGACCACCCGAAAATTCAGGAGTCGATTAGACTTATTAACAATTTTTTGTTCATACTTATTTTAGCCGATTACGTATTTGTAGCCTGATTACTGAGGTCGCGGCACAGAAAAATTTACGTAAATCGACCTTTCATGTAAAAATTATTTCATGGAAAATTTTCCACTTTCCACGAAAAAATTTACCTTTTAATTTATTTATTCATGGTCTTGAATTTTTCTCGGGGTGGTTTCAGCAGTTGGGATGGTATGAGGTAATTCACGAATGGCCTAAAAAATCTGGGATGGTTTAGGATGGTTCAGACACAATCTAAAAAATTTCGAAAAAAACTTAAAAATCTGTTTGAAAAAAGTTTCATTTTGGGGAAATGTCTATACCCCTAATTGGGACCACTGAGGTTCGATGAAGACCACTGATAGTGTAACTACTGAGGGTGTAACGCCTATGAGTATCAATGAGAAGAATTTCACCAGAACAAAACCATACAAAGCTTTTGTGCCCTTATCAAATTTTTTTTTTAGCAAATGTGCCTTTAGCAAAAACCCGCCCTGAAGCACAATTGTCAGCCCTATTACTGGATGTATCAAGAAATTTATACATTTTGAGGGCCATAAGTTTTTTCTAGGATGAATTCCGAAATTCGATAAACGTCAATCAACTCAGAAAAAAATACATTTTTCGGCATATCTCACGTGGAAAAAAATATCCGACTAAATTCCGAAAATGCAAAAAATGCGTTAAAAAATTGAGTGCGGCGGTGCGGATTTGCACCCACACTCGAACTCCTCACTTTCTCACTCCCGCGACGAGGAGGCAAATCCTCGTTTGGTACAGTCGATTGCCGCACTGCGGTGGTGCCGCTCTTAGTGCGGGAGTGCGGAGGTGCGGATCCAGTGTGTACTAATGAGCTCTGCACCCTCAGATCTGCACCCTCACCCCCTCATTGGGTTCCTAGCTTAAATCAATAATTTGGCGGGTGAAATTGGTTACAGTCAAACAAAATTAGCTGCAAAATTACGAGAAATAGCTGTGAAATTCCGTTTTACCCGTTTAAAATAGTCATGAGTCGATATTTCATCACATAGCCATAAAATAAAACCACAATTAAACTTTCTCGTATAGATAGTGGGTGAATGGAGATGGATAGACGGAAAAGGCGATAACTGTGGTATCTGCCGTGCTCCTTTTGAAGCTTGCTGCGTTGACTGCAAATACCAGGAGATGAGTGTCCATTGGTTCTATTTTAATATCATATACAAACATATTTGAAGGTGACCATAATAGTCTTAGGTATTGGGGATTTGCAAACATCCGTTCCACATGCATTGCATTGTTAAATGGTCATCGCTATCATCACAACAAACACCGGTATGGCTTTTGTTTTAACACGAGACAACAAAATACCGTATTTTCTCTAATTAAACGGCCGGCGGGTTTATTTTTCAATCCCACAAAAATCTGAAAAATTTGGGGTCGATTTCGAGATTTTCGGATGCTCAACCAAAATTGAAGAAGCGGAATCAGTAGAATAGGATAATAAATGGCCTTGGGAAAAAATTTCTCTGGCCCGAGATATAAGTCCTCACAGTAGAGGGGGCCATTTGATTAAAGGAAACACGGTGTGAACAAATATTATTTAGTTATGCCCTTGTGCAGACAGGAATGGAAGTTTGCTAGTTGATGTATCTATGTAACTTAAAGATCTTGTAACGCAAGGTTATCGCGATTTCGATTCAATAAACAATTACCATAGTATTTTATTTATAATTTTTTGCACAAATACACATTACAATCAATATTTTCTTAGAATGGACACTAGTGACACTTTTTCGAGTACCCGCTGCTTTGCTTACTTGCTCAATTCTGAAGTGAGTTCAGGAACGGCTTTGAATAGATCGGCCTCCAATCCAAAATCGGCTACCTTAAAAATTGTGTTAAATTAGCACGGACATTTTATGGCAGACTTGGAATATCGGGGCATCTTTGTCCTTGTTGATCGCAACAATTACTTTGCTGTCTTTCATCCCAGCGAGCTTCAATATGATAAAGTTAGCAACAAATATATTTTAATTAGAAGTTTCCATTACATGCTGAATAGCGCCACTGATTCCCACTGCTATGTATAGTTGCTATAAAAGGTTTTTATTAGTTTAAGGGTAAAATAACAATGACACAAAAGTATTACCGGAGCGACAATTTTCCCTGTCTGGCCTACCTGCATATCATCTAAAAACAAAAGGAAGGTTATGATACACATATTCAAAGCTTACTTGGCACGTATCCGGCATCTACAGCAGCTCGAGAAGCACCGACAGCTGCGCCCAATTTATCAGCCAACTCATACAAAATCTTGAAATTTTCTCCCGATTTCAGCCCTCTTCCACCTGAATTTTTAAAATACCATATACGTCAGATATTTAATTATAGATTTTATAGAGACGCAACCAAGTGGCCAATAAAAAAGGAGCAAATTCGGTTCACACACCCCAGTCAACTTCGGTATACACACCCCAGTCAACTTCGGTATACACACCCCAGTCAACTTCGGTATACACACCCAGTCAACTTCGGTATACACACCCCAGTCAACTTCGGTATACACACGCCAGTCAAAAAGCCAGCTTGCGGGACCAAGGCAAATTTTTAATTTGTAAAAAAATTTTAATTTTTTTACAGAAAATAATTTTCTAAAAAATTAATAATTTTTTTTTCGAAAAAAATTAAAAAAATTGCCTTGGTCCCCCAAGCTGGCTTTTGACTGGGGTGTGTATACCGAAGTTGACTGGGGTGTGTATACCGAAGTTGACTGGGGTGTGTATACCGAAGTTGACTGGGGTGTGTATACCGAAGTTGACTGGGGTGTGTATACCGAAGTTGACTGGGGTGTGAATACCGAAATTTAGCCATAAAAAACTCGCCAGCGCTCTCCAGACAAGACTCGCCAACGTCAGAACTCACCAACGCGAAAACTCGCCCACGAAAAGTTCGATTTAAAGGGGGGGGAACTTTATATACATAATTTTATACAGTCGAGTCCCGCTAACCCGGCACCCCTCAAGTTCGTTCCCGCCTTGGGTACGACACTTTTTTAACCCAATTTTCGAAGTATTTTTTCAATTGTGTTTTTACAGTCTGATCGCAAATATCGTGAGTATTCCGATTTTGCCGATCGTTTTTCAAAAACCTAATATTTTTGGCTCTAAAAGACCAAAACCCCGCTAACCCGGCACCATATTTTTAAAAATTTTTAAAAATTTTTATTTTTTCAATTGTGTTTTTACAGTCTGATCGCAAATATCGTGAGGATTCCGATTTTGCCGATCGTTTTTCAAAAACCTAATATTTTTGGCTCTAAAAGACCAAAACCCCGCTAACCCGGCACCATATTTTTAAAAATTTTTAAAAATTTTTATTTTTTCAATTGTGTTTTTACAGTCTGATCGCAAATATCGTGAGTATTCCGATTTTGCCGATCGTTTTTCAAAAACCTAATATTTTTGGCTCTAAAAGACCAAAACCCCGCTAACCCGGCACCATATTTTTAAAAATTTTTAAAAATTTTTATTTTTTCAATTGTGTTTTTACAGTCTGATCGCAAATATCGTGAGGATTCCGATTTTGCCGATCGTTTTTCAAAAACCTAATATTTTTGGCTCTAAAAGACCAAAACCCCGCTAACCCGGCACCATATTTTTAAAAATTTTTAAAAATATGGTGCCGGGTTAGCGGGGTTTTGGTCTTTTAGAGCCAAAAATATTAGGTTTTTGAAAAACGATCGGCAAAATCGGAATCCTCACGATATTTGCGATCAGACTGTAAAAACACAATTGAAAAAATACTTCGAAAATTGGGTTAAAAAAAGTGTCGGACCCAAGGCGGGAACGAACTTGAGGGGGTGCCGGGTTAGCGGGACTCGACTGTACCGTATTCTCTCTAATAGGCCGACACCCTCTAATAAACCGACACCCCCTACTTTGAGGGACCGTATCTCAGTCCGAAGAAAAAAAATTACATCGCTGTTTATTGCGTTTTCTTAGTTCCCACGAGCTCTATCGATTCCGCTTTTTCGATTTTGGATTTTCACCCGAAAATGACGTGCTCGACCCAAATTTTCACGATTTTTGAAGGGTTGAAAAATAAACCGACATGTCGGCCTATTAGAGAGAATACGGTGAACAAATAAAATTGGTTGAGGCTCAGGCTATATAAAACTAAGTACGCATCATTTTTGGCTGACTTTTGCGTCAGCCATTTTGACTATTGCGGATCAGTACTTGCGACTCTAGGTATTTTCACCTTGGTAAATTCGTCCCCAGTAAATTCGTCCCCAGGTAAATTCGTCCCCAAAACCGCCAATTCAAAATTTTCGAACAGGTTCGAATCCAATCGGTAGGAAACACAATTTTTTCTTGTTAAGAGCCATATAGTATTAGTAAAGCCGAATGTGGGTAGGAAGAGCATCAGGTAGGTACGGGCGGCGGTAAATTAAACCTCTACAAATTTCGCAGGAATTTAAATTTTTCCACAAATTTTTTTTACGTTTTCACGTTTCAAAACGTATTTTGTGGACTAATTCGGACATGCTGAAGAGGGTTTGACAGTAGTAAAACACCGTTTTCTCGAGCATTTTTTTAGTTTTGGCAAAATCGAGTTTTGGTAAAATCGATTATCGCCCAATACTCAAAAATACCATACAAAACCTTATTTTACTATTATCAAACAATCTTCAGCATGCCCGAACCAGTCCAAAAAACAGATTTCTATGATCCAACGTCAGTTCTGCTGAATAATCCATGCACCAACAAAACCAAGTAATCGTTCACTTGGAGCGAAAATTTTTCTACGTTTTCCATGTTCCAAACATATTTTCTGGACTAATTCAGGCATGCTGAAGATGGTTTGATAGTGGTGAAATGCCGTTTCGTCAAGTATTTTTTGAGTATTGGACAATAATTGATTTTACCAAAACTGGTTTTTATCAAAGCTCAAAAAAATACCCTACAAAACGTCATTTTAGCACTATCAAACTATCTTCAGAATGTCCGAATAAGTCCATAAAACAGGTTTTAAGGCCCGGAAAAGTAAAAAAAATTAAAATATGTATTGTTTGTTCACGTGACCATGAGGCACCTACTCAAGGTATTGAGGTTGGGGTGGGTAAACTCGTGATTTTGGTCCTAACAAACCCGATTTCCCACATAATTCTAAGTTAGCAAAATATTTGCTACTACCAGGGTTCAAACCTGCTCGAAATTTTTGAATTGGCGGTTTTGGGCACGAATTTACCAGGAACAAATTTATCGGGCCCGAATTTACCGGGACGAACCACCGCCCAGTACTTGCGAACGGAAATTTTCGGACGCAATGTGACTGCGACTAAGTGACTGCGATTGAGGTCTAGGAAATCTTGCAGAATCGTGCATATCGTCCGCAAACCCTCGTCCGCAAATGTTTGTCCGTAAATCTTGCGTCTACAAGATTTTATCCGCAAAAGTTGAGGCGCAAAACCTCGTCCGCAAAGCTCCGTGTGCAAAAATCACCTCCGGAAACACGCACCCGCAAAATAACACGCACCCGCAAGATAACACGCACCCGCAAACGCACCCGCGAGTTCGGCAAACCCTCCAAAGGGACTTGAATTTTTGACAATAAGCGATGCATTAAAAGTTTTATTTTAAACTTTGAAACTTACAACTTACAAACTTTGACTACAAAAGATGTCTTCTAACGAGAAAACACCAATGTAGTTGAAAGAATCGAATTTTAAAATAGCGCACCCATTTTTTTGTCGAGAAAGTCGAAAAATGACCGTTCAATAATTATAGAGCCACTTGCTAGTTCTATTCATAAACGTTGACAGATGGCTTTTATTTAATAAGCAATGAACAGGATGTAAGCCCTGTTCCTCAGCTACAATTTGGTAGGTCAAACTTTTTTTTTGGATTATTCTACGAAAAGTTATGACCATCAAGATAAAAGCGTCGATTTCTAGTCAAAAAAAAAAGAAAATCGGCGCTACTATAGAATAATGATAATAAAATGTCGATGAAAAGATGACATCCATTGCACTTTTTCGAAAGCTCTTTGATCTCTCTACAAAATGACATGTCGACTATCTGTTTATAAAAATACAGAGCTGAGAAACGGACGGTTGAAGTTAAAAAAAGTGAAAAATCCCTCTTCTTGCCTTATTTAGCCTTTTTGTCTTGTCAAAATTCAACCGTCCGTTTCTCAGCTCTGTATTTTTATAAACAGATAGTCGACATGTCATTTTGTAGAGAGATCAAAGAGCTTTCGAAAAAGTGCAATGGATGTCATCCTTTCATCGACATTTTTTAAAGAAAAGCTATTATTTATGTGGCTAAACAGTCATTTTCCTTAGATTTTCATTCATTTTGACTAGAAATCGACGCTTTTAACTTGATGGTCATAGCTTTTCGTAGAATAATCCAAAAAAAAAGTTTGACATACCAAATTGTAGCTGAGGAACAGGGCTTACATCATGTCCATTGCTTATTGAATAAAAGCCATCTGTCAACATTTATGAATAGAACTCGCAGGTGGCTCTATGATTATTGAACGGTCATTTTTCGACTTTCTCGACAAAAAAATGAGTGCGCTATTTTAAAATTCGATTCGTTCAACTACATTGGTGTTTTCTCGTTAGAAGACATCTGTTTGTAGTCAAAGTTTGACAAGAAATGGAATTTACTTACTCAAAACCCAAAAATTAAGGCTGGCTCTATAATGGCTCTATAGAACGGAGTGTAGGACCTGTGACACAAGGCGATGCGTACATAAAGTTTCCTCCTTTTTAACAACCCCTATGGCCAAACCCAAAGAGGGCTGTTAAATTGAACTTTTCGTTGGAGAGTTTTTTGTTAGCGAGTTTTGCCGTTGGCGAGTTTCTGCGTTGGCGAGATCTGACGTTGGTGAGTTTTCGCGCTGGCGAGTTATGGCGCTGGAAAGTCGGTCGCGTCTCCTCTTGTGCTTTTGGAGTATCATCATATAGGATATACATCAAGATAAATGTAGACTTATTTATACTTAGAACTACAACCTGAAACCACGATCTTGGCAGCAGCAAGTTCTGGACGCTCAGATTTGCTTAGCTCTTGACCAACGAATTCGCTGTCATCGTTTGTGATTTGCACTTCTGGCGCTAAAATGCAGAATACGTTCATGGAGACTTTTAAGACGAATTAGAACCTGACCTTTTTCAATTTTCGCATTTCCTCCATCAGCTGGCGAAGGCTCGAAAGATGTACCACGGACTAAAAAATATTTTTTTCTTAATTAATTAATAACACACATGCCGCTCACCTGTGAGAAACTTCACTGCAGCAGAGCTCTTCACCTGTAAAAAAATTTATTAAGTTTATTGATCAACTAGAGACTTCTGAAGAAAGCTACCTTAGCCATCGCATTCCGGCATAAGTAGGCCGAGAGTAAGTATCAGCATCGTGTATGCCAGTAACATCTGAGACGGGAGACGAATCTAAATTAGCAGCGACTCTTGGAATAACCCTCGACTGAAAGCAGATGCGCCTGCGACCACATGAGTGAAGTTCAGCTTTTTCTGTACAGCCAAGATCACTTCAGAAACGCGTTCTAAAAGTAACATTTCAAGTATTTGCGAAAAAAATACGCTTGAAAAACCTGGTAAGTTAGCGGCCAATTTGGGATCCTGAGCAAATAGAACTTGCTTGACGTCTGGAATTTTGGAGGTCTCTGCAGCAACTTTCTCAGAATTAGCACCCGTAACAAGAATAGTTATATCGCCACCCAACTTCTTTGCCGCAGTCTAAATTTCCAATCAAAAAGTAACAAGGAAGGTGAAAAGCAGAAAATGAGGATAATTTGCAGATAATTAAAACCAACCACTGCATTCAATGTTAGTGGATTCATTTTTTCATCATTGTGCTCAGCAATCACCAATGTGCTAGCAAAGCGACCCTGCAAAGTTTCATCTAACGCCAAGAATATAACAAAAAGCTTACAGCATGCAATTTAGAAAAGCGATGCAGCAGGACTCTTCCGTGCGATAACATGCTTTTCCACTAAAATAAAAAGATTAGAAAAAATACATGTAATGCAAATAATCGTCTATATCAACACAAGTCCTTTATTTTACAACTCTTACTACAGTCGGGTTTCTCTATAAAGATCACTCTCTTTGCAACGATCAATCGTGAACAATTTGGTTAGTCTGAAAGAAATTGAGCTAAACCAGGGAACGTGACTGTACTTTTAAAAAGATTTGTACTTTTTCAAAACCCGAAAGGTGCGTAGACGTTTCCGTTACTTGAATTCACGTCTTTTTTTAAATTTTTGTTCATTTGGCAGTTCGTAAGACATTTTTTAGTCCCGGCTAACATGCGCTGGCATACCCTAAGCTCTAAGCCTAAAAAAATTCACTAAACAGCCGAAAATAAAAGGGCAATACTTTTTTTTGTCTCAGATTCACTTTATTTTGACCCAGATTCACTTTTTTCTGTCCCAGATTTGATTTGTCCCAGATTCACTTTTTTCTGTCCCAGATTCACCTTTTTTTGTCCCAGATTTCCTCATTTCTGTTCCAGATTTAGCTTAAACCACAGGGCGAAAAAGTACTTACAAAATTGGTCAAAAAAATTTCTCTCATAACAGCCTGAAAGTTTTTCTATAACGTTTCTACCATGTTTTGAGCATTTTTGCTGAAAATTATTTTTTCCCCAAAAATTTTTGCCTTTGTGGACCAAGGTAGCCCAAAATTTTCAGGAGCCTGAAATGTGACTTTGGTCCCCAAGGCAAAAATTTTTGCGGAAAAATAATTTTTGGCAAAAATGCTCAAAACATGGCACGGCGACAATTCCGCGGGAGACAATTCCGCGAGAGACAATTCCGCGACGGATAATTCCGCGACAGATAATTCCGCGACGGATAATTCCGCGGAATTTCAATTTTCGGCGTTCCTGTTGAGAAAAACCAAATTCTGACACCAGATTCGTGATCAGAATGGTCGACTGCATACCCAGGTTCCTATAAATCTAAACCTTGTGCTCAAATTTAAAACACCGATTTTTTCAAAAGTTTTTTTTTGTCTGGAGTGGAATCTGAAATTGGACAATACGTTAAAATTTGAAGAAGGTGAATATGGAATCCACCATACTGAACACGAATCCGATGTCAGAATTTAGTTTTTCTCAACACGAACGTCAAAAATTGAAATTCCGCGGAATTATCTGTCGCGGAATTATCCGTCGCGGAATTGTCTCTCGCGGAATTGTCTTCCGCGGAATTGTCGCCGTGCCCAAAACATGGTAGAACATTAAGAAAAACTTTCAGGCTGTTATGAGAGATTTTTTTTGATCAATTTTGTAAGTACTTGGACCCCTCTGTGGTTTAAGCTAAATCTGGGACAGAAATGAGGAAATCTGGGACAAAAAAGTGAATCTGGAACAGAAAAAAATGAATCTGGGACAGAAAAAGTGAATCTGGGTCAAAATAAAGTGAATCTGGGACAAAATAAAGTTTTGCCCAAAATAAAATTGAAAAGGCGCTAATTTGAAAAAATAGAACAAAGTAACGGAAACGCCCGATGCCGACCCGAAATCTTTTTATTTTTGAGACTTTAAGTCGAAATCTTTCTTGGTGCTCAAAAATAAATAAGCACTGGATGAAATGGCATTTTTGACAAAAAAATGACCAAATTGTACTAAATATTCGTCCTCGGTGGCGTAGTGGATAAGAGTTTGTGTTTAATGGCCCAAAATGGTGCGCAGGTTCGATCCCACCTGGTAGCAGGATATTTATTTTGGTTTGTTTGACCAGTTCATCGCGGTGATTCTACTTTTTAGCGCCATGTTCGGAAACAGTGACTTCAATTACCCCTATACATTGGCTAACCAAGCCAAAATAACAAATGTGCCACGTTGTGTTATCGAACCTGTGCACCATTTGGAGCTCTAAAACACAAACTCTTGCTTATCCACTGCGCCACCGAGGCCAAATTTCAGACCTTAGCAGCTTTTCCCCCTCCTTAATGATCTGCATACCGATCAGTAATCAATTTTCTTACAAAAAACATTGTATAAAAGCCTAATCACAATGATGGCTACAGCTGCAGCGTGTGGCGATTGGGTGTTCACAATACGTCGCCACACGCTGCAGCCACACGCCACACGCTGCAGCCACACGCCACACTCTGTTCACAATGATGGCCACACTCTGCAGCCACACGCCACACTCTGCAACCACACGCCACACGCTGCAGCACACTCTGTTCACAATGGGAAAAATTCGTCGCTGCAGCCACACGCTGCAGCCACAGCCACACTTTCAAAAATATTTGAAAATAGTGTGGCGTTTTTTGAAAATTTTCACTTTGTGTTTATGTTTGTGATTTTATTTTATTTTTATGGTTGCTTTCGAGTAGAAATGTTGTTGTTTTTGTTTCCTTGTTAAAATTTGTTGCTTATATTTTCTTGCTTGAATTTGGATTTGAAAAACGAGTCTATAACTACAGGCATTTTAATTAACTAATGCATGTCTCTTTAAATGATCTTTATTTGCCTTTCAGGATCTGTCGTGGCCGCAGAGTGATCGAAAATGTGTTTGGCATTATGAGTGCCATTTGGAGGGTCCTTCTCAGCCCATCGAGACAAGCGATAAGGTGGCCGATTTGATTGTCAAGGCATGCTGTGCTCTCCACAACTTTTTGATTGACGAGGGATCTCTCAATGCAGGTGCGATGGCCGATACAGAACTGAGGAATGAACCGAACGGGCTTTGGCGAACAGAAGTGCAGAATCCTCTTCGATCTCTTCAACCGGCTGAAATGCGAAGGCGCGGAGCGAACAGAAGTCGATTGGAAGCCGAAGAAGTCCGCCAAAGGCTTGTGCGATATTTCAAAGAAGAAGGCGCAGTGGAGTGGCAAGGAAGAATGATCTAGAATATTGTTGTGTTGTGTTGTTGTTGACTCAATAGTACTGAATAGTGACGGAATAGTCGGGCTGAATAGTAATAAAGATGATGTTTTGGATTAAGATAATGGGCACCTTCAATTTTTCCCATTGTGAACAGTGTTTGGCTGCAGCGTGTGGCGTGTGGTTGCAGAGTGTGGCGTGTGGCTGCAGAGTGTGGCCATCATTGTGAACAGAGTGTGGCGTGTAGCTGCAGCGTGTGGCGTGTGGCTGTGGCTGCAGAGTGTGGCGTGTGGCGACACATTGTGAACACCCATGCAGCTGCAGCGCCACGCCACACGCTGAAGCCACACGCTGCAGTCACCATTGTGAACAGGCCTTAACGATCACCTAAGATCGGTCCCGAGGGTAATCGTTATAGAGAGACTTGACTGCACATTCAATATTATGCAATGATTGATGCCCCCTACACAATGATCCGTTTTTGTCCGCATCCGCACTTTAAAGCACAGTATAGAAAAGCAACCCTACCGGAGTATACTCGCCCCCCTCCCCCCCCCCCCCCAAATGGAGTTTTTTTAAAAGTGTTTCCAAACACCCTATATCGAATCAAAATCGCCTCAAAAGCTCAAAAAAGGCATTATTTTTAGGTTCTGGTTATTAAAAATTGAGTTTTGGGCATTTTTAAATCTCGACCATATGACTGTTTTACCCTGTTTTTCAATATGGGACTGGGCAAAAAGTACCTCTAAATGCCTTTTTGATCAAGAGTCTTGCTTGGAATCATGTCTAAGGTAAGTGAGTGCGCGCATCTCTAACCATCCAAGCCACTTGCGACCCATTCGGGGCGCAGGGGGCTTGGTTGCTTGGGGTTGAGATGCGCACACCCACATACCTTAGACACAAATCACTCGAAAGTGACTCTGGATGCATGAAAAAGCATGCATGCCAGAGTTTATTTATGCGGTAGGCCCAGTATTCAAAACTATGTTCAACATCTTCTTGTTAATGGGCTACCGTATTTTCTCTATTAAGTCCCCCCTCTCTAATAACTCCCCCCTCTCGAATAACTCCCCCCTATTTCGACCCCATATCTCAGTCTAAGTAAAAATCTTTGTAAATCTGTTTTTGCGTTTTCTTAATCCCCACGATCTTAGTTGATTCCACTTTTAGATTTCGGTCGGGCATCCGAAAATCTCAAAATCGAAATATTTTTTTTCCGATTTTTTAAGGGTTGAAAAATACCTTCCCCGGGGACTTACTACAGAAAATACGGTATATGAGATTAGTTTAAAAAAAATTAAAAAAATTTTTTAAAAAAATTCCATTTGGGGGGGGGGGGGGGTGGGTGTATGCTCCGGTAGCGCCGAAAAAGCAATGAAATTTATTTCTTATATGCATTTAATGTAGTTCGCAACGTAGTCCGCGATGCGGACTACTTAAATGCATATACGGAAATAAATTTCATTGCTTTCTCTATACTGTGCTTTTAAATGCGGATGCGGACGAAAAACGGATCATTGTGAACTTAGGGTAACCCGTTTTTGCCCACAAATCAGAGACGCAATTTTTCAAAATTCTGAGCTCGGATTGTAGCTGAAATTTCCTCAGGGATCTGAATTACTGAACAGAATTTCAAAAAAAAAATACTCAGTCGTCGAGATATGATCAAATTAGAAAAATAGAGGTAAATGCGGTGTGTTTTTCAACTTTAGCTTATATGTCGAGAACTAAGCATTTTCTTGAAATTCTATTGAGTGATTCAGATTTCTGAAGAAATTTTGGCTACTATGATTGCTTGGAACAAAGAAAATTACTTAAAGGGGGGAGAGATTTTATACCGTATTTTCTCTATTAATCCCCCACTCTCTAATAAACCCCCACTCTCTCATAATCCCCCACCATTTTGACCTCATATCTCAGCCTAGAGCAAACATTTTGCAAATCTGTTTTTTGCGTTTTCTCATTTATACTCATGCGAGAGTTTTGTTCAGAATTTTACGCTGAACAAGATACAGTCGACGCTCGATTTAACATACGGCCTGGGACTGAGCCTAACCGTATGTTAAATCGAGCGTATGTTAAATCGGGGGTAATTTGGGACAAAGCTTTTTTTTGCTGCAAAAAGACTTTTTTTGCTGCAAAAAGACTTTTTTTTGCTGCAAAAAGACTTTTTTTCGCTGCAAAAAGACTTTTTTTGCTGCAAAAAAACTTTTTTTTGCTGCAAAAAGTCTTTTTTTGCTGCAAAAATTAGTTGATGCAAAAAGTCTTTTTTTTGCTGCAAAAAAACTTTTTTTTGCTGCAAAAAGTCTTTTTTTCGCTGCAAAAAGACTTTTTTTTGCTGCAAAAAAACTTTTTTTCGCTGCAAAAAGACTTTTTTTCGCTGCAAATCGGCTTTTTTTTGCTGCAAATCGGCTTTTTCTGGTCCAAACTATTTTAGCTGTAATTTTGGCGTGCGGTCGATTGGTCCACGGTCAATTGCTCCACGGTTCTATTACCTGTTTTTACACTAATTCGAGCATTCTAAAGAGGGTTTGATAATAGTAAAATTCCATTTTGTGGGGTAATTTATAGTTTCGTTAAAATTGCTGGAATGACCCTGAAAGCTGAACTGGTGTTAAGGTAGTAGTACGGTACTAGTACCAAGGCATTGACCAGGTACCGGTATTCAGGAGTAGAAGTGCCTAGGTAGCAGTGCTTGGGTGGTGGTTGTTTCTAGGTGGTACCCAGGTTGTTTATTAGACCATAAAAAGTTTGATCCAAGTGGACGACCACTTGGTTTTGTTGTGCCCAGGTGGTCGTACCCAGGTTGGAAAACTCAGGCAGTGTACTGGTACCCGGGTAGTAATATTGTCGACTGGTAAAGAAATTTCAAAGTTTACAATGTTTTTCTATGATCCAACCTCAGTTTTCATGGATAATCTATGCACCGACTAAACCAAGTGGTCGTCCACTTGGATCGATTTTTTTCACGTTTTATGTTGCAAAATTGTTTTTTCTGGACTAATACGGGCAAGCTGAAAATGGTTTGATAATAGTGAAATATGGGTTTCTGGAATATTTTTGAGTATTGGGGAATAATTGATTTTACCAAAACTCTATTTCACCAAAACTCAAAAAATACTCGAGAAAATGGCATTTTACCACTATCAAACCATCTTCAGCGTGTCCGGATCAGTCCAGGGAACGGGTTTTGGAACATGAAAAACGTGAAAAAAAATTTGCTCCAGGTGGACGACCACCTGGTTTGGTTGGTGCGTGGATTAACCAGTAGGGTTAAGGCTGAATTATCGAAAAACTGTTAAAGTAATAGAAGTTCTTCACAAGACAAAAAAGAATTTAATTTGGAAATAATTTGTGGACCAATTGACCTGTGGACCAATTGACTTGTGGACCAATTGACCGTGGATCAATTGACCGTGGACCAATCGACCGCACGCCAAAATTACAGCTAAAATAGTTTGGACCAGAAAAAGCCGATTTGCAGCAAAAAAAAGCCAATTTGCAGCAAAAAAAAGTCTTTTTGCAGCGAAAAAAAGAATTTTTGCAGCGAAAAAAAGACTTTTTGCAGCAAAAAAAAGTCTTTTTGCAGCAAAAATATTTGCAGCAAAAAAAAGTCTTTTTGCAGCGAAAAAAAGACTTTTTGCAGCAAAAAAAAGTTTTTTTGCAGCAAAAAAAAGACTTTTTGCATCAACTAATTTTTGCAGCAAAAAAAAGTCTTTTTGCAGCAAAAAAAAGTCTTTTTGCAGCAAAAAAAAGCTTTGTCCGGTAATTTGAAGGAGTTTATTATTGAAGGGACCGACCCAAAGTGTATGTTAAATCGAGCGTCGACTGTAGTAGAAAAAAAATCATTTTTTCCTCACGTTCGATGAAAATTTTCTGCCTACTTTTTAAAAGTAGTATAAAGTCATGAATATCAGATTTCACTTGAAATGGGTGAAAACAAGCACGATTTTTGAAAAATTGCTAGTCCCCGCTCTAATTTGCAATGTAACGCGGTGGTATGCCCTTTAAGTGTTAAATTTTATGGACGAAGATTACTAAATTATGAAAGAGTATCCATATATCAAAGATTTTACGGTAGACGTGTCCGTCTTAGATACTTTAATAAATATTAATTTCAAAGATAAACACAAAGTACAATGCAGTTTGAAAATTAAACCAAATGGAGCAGTTTGATAGTGCGTTAGACACACAATCAGGCGGCTGTTTGAACTTTCAAAATAGCTCTTTTGGAAATAGAAACATTAAGGGTTGAGTTATGACCAAACTGGCACGCTCGCCAAAATAAAAAAACGCCGGCGCTTTTTCATTTACACCGCCGGCGCTGGCTGTAGCGCCGGGACATAAAAATTTTCGCCGCCGGTGCTTATTAGATGTCCTTTTTGCCGGCGCCAGTTTATGTATAATAAGGGTGAAATTTGAATTTTGTTTTCAACATAATAAAATTCACATTAAAACGATGTTTTTTCACAACTGATAGCATTTTCACAGTACTGAAATAAGTCTCGTGTCTTCTGTTAACCTCTAAAGCTATATACTTTTTCCATTTTTCGAAGCGCCGGCGCCTCACGAAATTTTCGCCGCCGGCGCCGGCACGCTTCATTTTTTCCGCCGCCGGCGCTAGCACCGGCGCCCCAACTTAGCCAATTTTACCCGGCGGCCCGCCCGTGCTGCGTGCAAGTATGGTTGTGACCAAAATCCTGTCCCGCTATCAATCTCTCTCAAATTCCTGAAATTCCGGTCCCGTTTCCGGTCCAATCTTGGTAGGCGAAATCTCTATATAGTATTTGGGTCAGCTGGGTCACACTTTTTATGGCGTCAATTGGGAATGGTCCAAATATATTTTTGAGAATGGTTTCTATGGTAAATCTGGGCCGAGAAACGCGAATCAGTTGCCAGAAAATGTTTTGGTGATAAAAATTTTGAGTTTTTCAATCAAAAGTTATGTTTTTTCTGTATTTTTCGATTTTCAAGGCCAAATGGGGTCTTAGAGGGTTCAAAATTTTCTGTTGCAAAGTTTTTTAGATCCGCCTCGATGTCAGCTTTTGTTTGAAAAAAAGCGGCGAAAAATTCGCATTTTTTAAGGAGGACGAACTTCATGGGGGGGGGGTATTTTGACTAGAAAATGGAAATTTTCGATCCTCAGTTAATTTAATTTTTCTTTTTAACCTCTTAATTTTTTTACGCCAAACAAAATTATCGCAAATCCACCCGACAAAAACACATCAGATCAAAATTTCGAAAAAAAAATTTTCTCGTAAAATTTGCCTTGATCTCAACCTTGGTCCGAACCAGGGGCATTCTGGCAGTTTTGTAACTGCTTCAGAAGTTACATTTTGTCGGTGCTCTTGTGGATATAATATTATACAAGTTTATACTTGAAATGACGCCAGAAAGCATGGCTACACTTTGAGCTCAAAGTTATATGTGACTACGCGTGAAATTTTTTTGAAAAAACATAAGTTATGAAAAAGTGTTCGGAGTTTTGGAAATTTTCAAAATTTTTTCATAACTTATGTTTTTTTCGAAAAATTTGCAGGCATAGTCATATATAACTTTATGCTCAAAGTGTAGCCATGCTTTCTGGCGTCATTTCAAGTATAAACTTGTATGATATCATATCCAGTAGAGCACCGACAAAATGTAACTTCTGAAGCAGTTACAAAACTGCCAGAATGCCCCTGGTTTGGACCAAGGTTGAGATCAATGCAAATTTTTACAAGAAATTTTTGTTTTCGAAATTATGATCTGATGTGTTTTTTGTCGGGTGGATTTGCGATAATTTTGTTTGGCGTAAAAAAATTTAGAGGTTAAAAAGAAAATTAAATTAACTGAGGATCAAAAAATTCCATTTTCTAGTCAAAATACCCCCCTAAAGTTCGTCCTCCTTTAAGATGGGCGTTGACAAAAGTATGCAGGCCATTTTTCGAGAAAAATCTCAGTTTTTAAAAATTTTGTTCTCAAGTTCAAGTTTTTCATTTTCATTCATTTGTCTTAGACGGAAAACTGTTTTTGGCGCGAGTGGGCATCAGGGGTAGACACGGGCGGCCCGGCCCGGGCCGTACCCGAAAATTGTTTATATAGTATTTGTGACGGGGGGGGGGGGGTGCTCCGTAACGTTTCTGTGTATACATTTGGTCACAAGGAAAACTTTTTTTTTGGGAAATATTTTTATTTGCATGTTTGTACTTATTCGAAAGCTCTTCCAATGGCGGAGGACCTTTAGCGATTAGATTAAAGGGTTGCTGTGAAAAAATAGAGATTTTGACATTTTGAGTTCAAAAATAGGAGTTTTGTGGAAAAATTTCACAGAAGATTTGAATGAAAAACTTTTGAATTGGCGCCCATTTTTTTGGTGATATTGCAGGACATATCAGCCTTCATGGTAAAACTTCTTGCGATAATTTTTTAAACTAGGGTTTTGTAGATACTATTGTTGCCATTTTTTTCGCATTTATTCCAACTCACAATTCAACGAAGGAAAGTACCCAACCATCATAATCGGGCCTGAATTACCTGGATTCCACCGACCACCAGGGTGGTACCCGAACAACAGAATTAGGAATTAGGAGGGAACTACAAGGAAAATGATGGAACTACCAGGATGGAGCTCAAACCTCGAGGATACCCCCAACCGCCAGGACGATGCCCGAACCACGTGGATACCCCACAACCACAAGGAAAGTACCCGAACCACTGAGGTGGACCCAAACCAGGTGGATACATTGCAACCAGCAGGATGCTACCGGAACCAAAAACTTGAGTCCCAAATCAGGTGGATACCCCCTCAGCCCTCAGGATGGTACCCGAATCACCAAGATGGGGCCCGAACCACGTGGATACCGCCCCACCACCAGACGGGGCCCGAACCACCAGAATGGGGCACGAACCACATGGAAAGTAAACGAACTACCAGGACCAGGGCGGGGCTCAAATCACCAAGATAGGCCTCGAACCACCAGGATGGGGCCCGAACCACAAGGATACCCCTTAACCACCAGGACAGGACCCAAACCACGTGGATACCCCCAAACCACCAAACACTATTTCTTGTGCTGGGTACATGACACTTCTGTCCCGGACATTTCTGTCCGACACTTCTGTCCCGAAAGTTCTGTCCCGGACAGTTCTGTCCCGGACAGTTCTGTCCCGGACAGTTCTGTCCCGGACATTTCTGTCCCGACACTTCTGTCCCATTTCCAAATTTACTTAAAATTTGCATATTAACCAAAATTTCAGTTTTAAATCTGAAAAACCATCATCCAAGATTGTTTTTATTGTGTGTAGGAGTAAAACAATGTTACAATAATAAACTAGAAAAGCGCCAGTTGCATTCGCGGCATCTCCACACACTAAATCTTGACTTCAAGGTTGCATAAAAGCTTTCCTTATATCACTTTCTAGGTAACACTACCTAGGAATCACTACTAAATTACCACTATCTGAGTGCAATCACCTTGGTACCTTCGCCTGAATACCCCTTCTAGTTCTCCTCCATCTTGATACCATCCACTTAGATACCCGCTCCGGAGTATACCTCATCTGGATATAGGATACCCTCCTGAGGATCCCCTTCTGAATATTCTTTCCTGAGTACCATCAACTGGGAGCGCTTTCCTAAATATCACCACGTAGTTACCTCATCCTGGACGCCACACCACACCTAGGTACCCCTTTCTGGGTATTCCCTCTTGGATGCCACCACCTTAATACCTCCTTCTGGGCGGTCTCCTGCTTACCCCTTCCTATGTGTCCCACTCTGGCTACTTTTCAATAGGTGTCCTTGGTTGATTATAACTTAGATTTCCCGCAGGTTTCAAACTTAAATTTAGGATAATATGCAAATTTTAAGTAAATTTGGAAATGGTACAGAAGTGTCGGGACAGAAATGTCCGGGACAGAACTGTCCGGGACAGAACTGTCCGGGACAGAACTGTCCGGACAGAACTGTCGGGACAGAAGTGTCGGGACAGAAATGTCCGGGACAGAAGTGTCCGGATCCCCTTGTGCTTGTTAGTGTATAATGATCTGAACGTCTGTGTTCAGATCAGTCGTTAGTGGAATAAGTAATGAAGCTAGTTGCGTGCTCTCCTCTCTCTTGCTGGGTTCAATCTCCGTCCTTGCTTTCCGCTAAGACTCAACAAATAGCCCCTACCACCTGGAAAGTACTCGAACTGGTAGAAAAGCACCCGAATCACCAGGATGGCGCTCAAACCTCAAGGATAACCCTCAACCACCAGGACGGGCCCAAACCACGTGGATAGGACCCAAAGCAAGTGTTATGGACTCAAACTACCAACATAGCACCCGAACCACCATGAAAGTACCCGAGGAGGAGGGTGGGCGGTAAGTTTTTAGGCAGTAGGGAGGGGGTGGTACCCAGGGTAGTGAGTTAGGATAGCCAGGACGAAAAGGGTACCCAGGAACCGGTTATTAGGGGTAAGGGGATATGTGATGGATTAACACATAAACCTTCCCCCCCTCCACCATTAAAATTTCGAAAATACGATAGAGGCGCCGATAGGCGCCTGTGGTCCCTATTTAATAATATTTTACAGTGGAGTCTCGTAAACTGCGAATCGAAAATTTTCCTATTTTTTTTGCTGTTAACATTTTTTCCATGTTTTATGATGCACTGAATCTGGAACACAGGTTTAAGTTTGGGGAGGAGGAGGTAGTCACAGGGATTATCGTATACTCTGTAATAGAATATCCGGGCTTATATTATTACTGAAATTACGATTAGAAAAGCACCGAGGAATACTCGTTGTTACCATTTGGTGCAGGAAAAGAGACTTTCCGCAAAAGTAACAACCATAGTTAAAAAGGCACGCCCGTGCGTTCAAAATGGTTTCGCCACTTCAATTTTTTCCTCATTTATTTTTTGAATTGTTTTATTTTAACGCACGGCCATGTCCCTTTAAAAAATATAATTCTTAATCGAAATTTACGGTCAGTCGGATTGATCAACAAACAATGAAATTGGCAATAACTTCTTTATTTCGTGTTTTAACAAAATAATTTTGTCCTCTTCTTTTCTTTGACAAATGAACACATAACACTCTCTAACATATTTGTAAGCAAATAAATTTGGTAAAAGGACTAAAGAAAGTATTGTATTCTGCTTATTTCTCTTGGTCAACCCACACTCGAAATCCGTTTCTTCTTCTTCCGAATGAACATATTGACTTGTTTTTAAACATCCAATAAGTACAACAAATGACTGAAACAAAATCATTACTGATAGCGCAAGTAGCACAGCCTGAAAGTGAATTTTACTACTCTGACTAACTGGCTATCAGTGTTGCAAATCTGAGATTTTCTGCACCGGCACCGGCCCTTTGGCTCACCCCGCACCGGCACCGCACCAGGCACCGGCCGGTGCAATGCCGGTGTGGGCCGGTGCCGGTGCGGCACCTGGTGCGGTTGACAACACTGCTGGCTACTTAACTTACATATATAGTTAGGTAAGGCAATAACAAGTACTTTACTCGCACATATAAGCCATTTAAAGCCAAAATATGAACTACGCCGAACAAGAAAACTGCTAAATAAGGCCATTGAAAGAAGTTGCTATGTTGTACCACATTTTCCTGGTAGCCAATTAGGCAGTGAGCTAGAGCAAACAAATTGAGTAAAGATATCGGGAGGTATAGGAAATAAACGAGCTCCTAAAAATTCATTTATCGTTCTTTCAAATCTATAAATATTCAAAGCATTACAATAACATTGACTGCCCCGCCAAAGTATTTGAAACGATTATTGGCTCGTTGATCCAAAATGCAGGTCTCCAAAAGAGCTTGCGGCAATTTGACAGACTTCTGCATCATATCTTTATGCTCCTGTTCCATTAGCAATTTAGCGGTCTTGATGTTGGAAGAGTTAAAATAGTTAGATGTCGATTCACTTTTTATGTTTGACACATTATTGTTTTCCATTCGCGCCTATCTAAAAATTTAAATTTTAAAATTAACATTAGGGCATTCATTGGAACTTATTTAGTCAGGGCCGCATTTTTCAATTACCGTAAATCATGTTTAAGCGTCTCCTAAGTGATTCTTACGCGCTGAAAACGATAAAAAACTGTTTTCTAACACTCTCTCACATAAAAAGTCGATTTTGGAAGAAATTTTTCTGGCCGAAATTTGACTTTTTGCCTTGGGGACCAAAGTAATTTAACTTATAATAACGTATTCTACCCCGTTTTGGTCACTGGAGCTGGGCAAAAAAGCCTCTATATGCATTTTAAATAAGGTCTTGCTCGGAATGATGCCTAAAGTAAGTGAGTGCGCACATCTCTAACCCAAGCACCATGCGCCCCTTCGTGGGTGCAGGGGCTTGGTGGGGCGGCACACTTTTGATCAACACTCTTTTGATCAACACCACTTAAGGTCACAGGTTAGAATCCTAATGGTAGCAAACATCATTTTTCCTTGAACATCCCCTTTCAAGAAATTTTGTCTAGTTGCCGAATAACAGTCAGTCATGAACTAAAAGAAGCCTTTAAGGATCATGTCCACGCTAATAAGAGGTGGTGCCCGGGAATTCAAAAATTTTCCTTATCATTGAACTTGTGGGCTGTATTGGTTTTCGACGTTATTTTTTTCAAAAAGCGCCAGTTTCAAAAATTTCCGTTTTCGGTTTTTTCCGTTTTCGGTTCTTTCCGTTTTCGGGTGATAAAAGTTGAACTTTTACCGTTTTGGGACAAATTTTTTTGGATATTTTCGGTTTTCAATAATATTTTTTTGAAAATTTTCTATTTTCTGAAAAATTAACTTGGGAATTTTCTGTTTTCGTAAAAATTAGTTTGAAAATTTTTAACATCGGAGATTTCTGTCTTTACTCACTCTTTTCACAATAACCTTGCTTATTGCGACCACATATATACTTCTTTTTTTTAGCAATCATATTGCTAACGCTGTCCTGGTCAGTGTTTCAAGTGGCTTAAAGTGACGAAGAACATGTTCTTAAATACCCGCCTAGGTAGCTATTTTTCTCTTTTTTATATAAAGCTGGATCATATTATACAGCTAGATTACTTAAAGAACCATGATCACTGGGTCATGGATCGCCCGAATCAGCGGATCGTTTGTTTAATAATTTCTTTTAATTTTATTCTCGCCATAGCCCTATGAAAAATGAGAAAGACATTATAAAATCAAAGAGATTTATTTCCAAACCGTTTAACATCATGAATCATGACGAAGCAACAATAATAATCAACAACAAATAATAGACCAGGACACGGCAAATTGGTATAACAGGGAGATTATTGAATTCGCCTTCTCACTTGATTCACATCACCACTGGCTGACTGCTGAGGCACTCTTCTTTGGCGTCGAATAGCACGTATACCTACGATATTCAGCTGAGGCAACATCGCTAAAAACAAAAAGAATTTGAGGTCACTGTAAAAAATATTTACGTCGAGCTCTTATTGGCTGATTCCATCGTTGAGAAAATGCAGCTTGAGAAACACGGGCGAGGCTCATCTGTAGCTGGCTTCGGTCGAAAATTCTCAGTGCTTCTTGCAATATTGTAGAAACCTCGTAAAAGGCGAGCCATCAACGTGCTTCATCCATGCTTCTCGAATGACTAATGAGGCTGGATCAGTGGAGCCTTGCGGAAATACCTTCTGCAATAGTTTTGCTAGTGAAAAATTTTAAGACAAGGCAGAACACAAACCCTTCGCAATTCACTCAAACGTTTGAAAAGTTTCGTCCTATCCAATGCATATAGTAGCTCTTTGGACACACCTTCAGTTGCAGCCGCAAAAATGGAACGGTTCCTTGCCTAAAAACAAGTGAGATCAGAAAACGTTAGCAATGGATAATTTACCATTGAATTGTTTTCTGCAATTTTCATAGCTCTATCAATGATGACATCAACTTCAACTTGAACTGAATCTGCTTCATGGCTGTGGCCTTCAGTGGTTTCGAATAGATATTTGGGAACTGATTCTTCTGGATCAAGTTTAGTCCACACTTTTTTGAAGCATTTCAGCTCTAGACAGTGGAAGATGACTTCTGTATGCGAAATTTCTCGATTTTCGTTAAGAATGCTGACTGCTGATTGTTGGTGAAGCTTATATCCTAAGAGAAAACATTTTCCACACAGAACTCAAAAATTTTTTATTTTCATACCCGAATAAACCATGATCAGTTCCTTTCTCTTGCTGTCAATGAACCTTAGCACGGCCCCTTCACAACGTTTGCAAGCAACGCGAATACCTCGTGCAGAGCTTTCAGTTCCTAGATCCTCATCACTTGAATCGCCAAAGACATCGACTTCCTCTTCACTTTCACTGGAAATTTTTGCGCACCTGAGAATTTAAAATAATCAGCGTAATAGTGACAGGGCGTTGACAATAAAGGGTATCGATCAAACTAGGTTCAAAATACAGTGTAACTAAGTAAATCAACAAAATCTCAACCACACTGATTTTTGCAAAAATTCTTAAGGAGATATACATGCGTGAGTATAGGGTCAAAAAGAGATCTATACCGAAATTTTCCAAGCAAATTTTCGCCCACACGGATAGATTTTATAACTTATGTTTTCGAAACTCATTTATCTCAAAAGTTCAAACGTTTAAACTCATTTCTCTGTAAAATGTAAATTCCCAAACTCATCTTACTATAAACGGAAAACATTCTAAAAGCTCCGGAAAACGGAAAGACTCGAAAACGGAAAGAACCGAAAACGGAAAAAACCGAAAACGGAAATTTTTGAAACTGGCGCTTTTTGAAAAAGATAACGTCGAAAACCAATACAGCCGAACTTGTGCACGGATTTTTCAAATTGGTTTCTAACAAAACAAGGCCTCGAATTTTATTTTAGGTATAGTTTTGATGGAAACCAAGTTGAAAAATCCGCACAGAAGACTTATGATTCGTTTGGAAATTTGAATTGGCGGGCACCACCTCTTATTAGCGTGGGGCCACGCTAATAAGGTGTGGGATAATAAGCGTGGGCCCACGCCGTGGGCATGCCCCTTTAAGGTGTGTAGGGGAACCACCTGGTACCTAACCTGAAAATGTATTGTTGTACCTTATACAGAATAGTGTCCTTTGACGTCATTTTTTGATTTATGCTGTCTTATTGATGTATGCTTTTTTAAGTGCGTTTTTCTTACAGATAATAGCCAGTTCAGATAATCTATGCACCAACCGAACCAAGTGGTCGTCCATTTGGTGCAATCTTTTTTTATGTTTTTCGATTTTCAAAACTTGTTTCGAACTTGTTAAACTAATTCGAGCATTCTAAAAAAGTTCTGACAGTTCTAAAGTTGCGTTTTGCAAGATTTGGAAAACTGTAAAAATACCACCAAAACGTAATTTTACTTCTGTCAAACCATGTTCAGAATGCTGGAAGTAGTGCAAAAAATAGGGTTTGGAACATGAAAATTTTTTTGATCCAAGTATACGACCACTGGGTTTTGTTATACACAGGTAGTCGTACCCAGGTTGGGGAACTCAAGTGGAGTAGTGGTACTCGGGTAGTTTTATTGTTGTCTTATGAAGAACTCTGAAATCTAAAATGTTTTTCAATCTCAGTTCTACTGGGTAATCCATGCACCGACTAAACCAAGTGGTAGTCCACTTGGATCAAAAAAAATTACGTTTTTCATGTTCCAAAACAAGTTTTCTGGACTAACCCGGGCATGCTGAAGATGATTTGATAATAGTAAAAAAGGTTTCGTATAGTATTTTTTTGAGAATTTAGAAATGATTGATTTTTCGTGAACTCGGTTTTACCAAAACTCAAAAAATACTCGAGAAAAAGGCATTTTACCACTATCAAACCACCTTCAGCATGCCTGAATTAGTCCAGAAAACAGGTTTTTGAACATGAAAAACGTAAATATTTTTGATCCAGGTGGACGACCACTTGGTTTCGTTGTAGGGGTTTGGTTGTTGGTTTGGTTGTAAAAGTCGTTCGGCACACTCTTTGTGAAAGGAAAATTTGACGCTACTGTCATATACCCCCCCCCCCAAAAAAGCTACTGTAATATACCCCCCCCCCCCCAAAAATCGGACCTACTGTCATATACCCCCCCCCCAAAACCGACTTTTTTGGGAGTGTCTAAAAACCATTTTATGCAATAATTTTGCCATAAAGGGACCAGAAAAGCAGTTTAAAAGGGATTATGGGCTGTATTGGGAGGGGAAGGGAATAATACAGGGGCCACTTTTTTTAGCTGCTTTACCATGTTTTTCAACTCGGGCCGTGGCAAAAATAGACTCTATATGCATTTTATGATCAAGTGTACTTCTCGGAATCATGTCTAAGGTAAGTGCGTGCGCGCATCTCGAACTCTCAAGCCCATGCGCCCCTTCGGTGGTGCAGGGGCTTGGAGTTGAGATGCGCACACCCACATACCTTAGACACAAATCACTCGAAAGCGACTCTGGATGCATGAAAAAACATGCATACCAGAGTTATTTATGCGGTAGGCCCCAGTATTCAAAACTATGTTCAACATCTTTATTTTTTCGCCGAAGAGCATTTCCCTCGTTCTACAAGGCCGGGCCAGAAGCCCAGCATCCAAAAATTCGGCCTAGCACTCAAAAAGTTGCTAGGCCTATGAGTAAACCCGCGAGGTCCACCCCGCTGATCGGCTTGGTCCATGAAAAGTACTCATACTTATGACTGCACCACAAGTTCCTGGGTTTGAAAGCACCCTTAGACGCTTAGAGAATTATTACTCTGAGGATCCCAACCATCTCGAGAAGTGGCCCCTGTATTATTCCCTTCCCTCCCAATACAGCCCGCAATCCCATTTAAATTGCTTTTCTGGTCCTTTTATGGGGAAATTGTGTAAAAATGGTTTTTGACCATCCCTAAAAAAGTCGGTTTTGGGGGGGGGTATATGACAGTAGGTCGATTTTTGGGGGGGGGGGGGTATATTACAGTAGCGCTTTTTGGGGGGGGGGGTATATTACAGTAGCGCCGAAAATTTGCTGATTGGATACGGCTTAACGGGGCTTAAAAGGAAATATCCAAGAAAAAATGATGTTAGCTACCACTAGGATTCGAACCTGTAACCTTAAGGTGTGTTGATCAAAAGGGCGGTTGATCAAAAGTGTTGTTGATCAAAAGGGTGTTGATCAAAACGGCTAGCGCCGGCTTGGTGGCTTGGAGTTGAAATGCGTTCATCCACATACCTTAGACACAAATCACTCGAAAGCGATTCTGGATGCATAAAAAAGCATGCATACCAGATTTTCTGTAAGTGAAAAAATGCGGTTATCTATTATTATTATTTTTACGGTGTAAAACATACTTAGAAGTAGGGTTGTCGAGCCTTCGAAATTTTCGAGCCTTCGGCTCGGCTCGAAGTTCGAAGTTCGAAAAAATCGAACTTCGAGCCGAAAGTTCGATTTCGAGCCTTCGGCTCGACAACCCTATTAGAAGTGGTAAAATTCAAATTCAAGCACGTTTAGCCAAAAATTAAAAAATTCATCTTGACTGTTTTAAGCGTGAAATCTCGAAAAAACGGAATTGTTAGAGCGAAATTGTTTGTTAGAAAATGCAATAAACAACTCTGAAAAAAATACAATACATTTTTTAGGTCAAAAAATTTTTTTTTGTGTCCTTATTTTAAAAATTCACGTAGGAGTCGTTCAAACATTTAAACATGATTTAAAAATTATTATAAAATGCTAGAGACATGTTATACTACAAGCACATCCAGCTTGATCCACTCACTGCCAAGCAACTTAAAATAGAAGTTTTGTAATTTTTTGCTTTGGTCGGATCCCTCGCAAAATGGGAAATTAAGTTTTTGGGCTTAAACGAAAGCCTACTATGTGTTGAGTACGATAGCATAAAATTCAGCCACGTTTTCTTGAAAATTAAACGATCTGTGGCACCCCAAAGTTTGGAACTCAGAAAACCAGTACATTTCATAAAACAGTTCATATTGGGTTGGTCCATAAGTTTGCGCTTGGTTATACAGTCGACTCTCGATATAGTGACACTTCGATATAGTGACACCTTGAAAGAAAAATGGTTGGCCGACAGAGAAACTCAACAAAGTTCACTCTCGATATAGTGACATCTTGAGCTCGAACACTGATTATAAACCAACTCTCGATATAGTGACATATCCAAATTTCGGTCAAATTTTTTAAACAAATTGTGAGCAGGTTCGATCCCACTCGGTGACACACTATTCATTTTCACTTGTTTGACCAATGTCTGGGATAATTCGACCTTTTAGCGCCATATTCGCAATCAGTGACCCCAATTACCCCTAGACATCAGTTCTTTAGCTTGTTGTTGAATGTTATGTTTTCGGTGAATAAATTATATCGATACAAGGACACTCTCGATATAGTGACACTTTCGATACAGTGACACATAAGGATCGGTCCCAGGGGTGTCACTATATCTAGAGTCGACTGTACACAACTAGCAAGGTTTCTGCATGGGTTTCATGAGTTTTTACTTATATAAGCCATTCAAAGTTGACAGATGGGCTCCAGAATCAACATTTATTTTGTAAAAACAGAAGAAATTTTTTGACGGCGTTCAAAATTATAATTCAATGAAATTTGGAAACCCATCAAAAAACTTTGTTCTGATTTTATAAATTGAATTTTGATTCCGTAACCCATCTGTGAATTTTTAATGACTTGTATTAGTCAAAACTTATGAAACCCATGCAGAAACCTTGCTAGTTGTGTATAACCAACCGCAAACTAATGGACCAACCCAATACTTAGTGAAAATTAAATGACGCAGAGTCGTTTAAAAGCCTATTTCAAGCAGAATGAGGTGTTCTTTCTAACGAGTACAAAAAACTTCACAATCCGTTGTGAATTTTAGCGAAAAATGTGCTTTTTATTTAAAAATTCACCTATTTTCAAACACTAATTTTCGGCCCAAACCGCCATCAAAGTTGGAAATCGGCCCGCTCCGTCCTAATTCTTAGTGCATCAGAAAAAATTTTGATAGGGCACATTTCTGACGAAAAACTTCTGAAAAAAGCTGAGGGAGGCAAGACGAGAAAAAGACATGCTTCAGCCAAAAGGTGGCACTTTCAAGCCAAAGGTCGCACTTTTCAGATTCATCCATATACTACTCTGAAAACGAATCCGGTGTCAGAGTCAAGTGGTTTTCCAGCCGGAACAAAGTTATAGGAAAGTTTAGTTACAAATTACATAATTTTGCATAATTTGTCGCAGTTTCATGATAAACAATTGCTGCATTTAGTGCCAAATAACCACCAAATTTTGTTTTTTAATTTTTTTCGACCATTTAGATATAGGTGATTTCTGGACAAAGTTTTGGTAATTTTAGTGTCAAAAACAAGGATATCCAGAAACTAGATCTTTGAGGGAAAATCATAAATTGTCTGTAAAACTATGATCAGAAGTTTGAACGCAATCGATAACCCTGATTGCACCCACAATTTTGAGTGATTTAGAAATTGTAGAAATTTTGGCGAGTACAATCTAAATTTCCCAAAATTCCTGGTGTTTGAGGTTGGCCAAAAACGGCCTGTTTGCGGGAGAGATTTTCACTATCTCATACCATTTTTTTTTAATTTTTTTGCGCTATCTTGTTGGCCGTGAAATTCGGACTACGAATCAACAATTAGCACCCTTGGGAAGGCAAGTCTTAAAAGAGGCACATCAGTGCGTTACGATGAAAAGAAGACCGGGCAGAATATTTTGTATAAGCTTTCTACCTCATCTGAAAAAAGTTTTCAGTCTATTTTTCGAAAGTGATTTATGGACATCAACAGCAGTTTTAACGCAGACTGAGACAAAAAGGGGCGATTTATAAAATATTTGTGGCTCCAGCCTTTTGTGCGCTAACGGGCTTTTCTACCCCATTTAAAGGAGCATGTGTTGCGTTACACGGAGAAAAGGCGGGCAGTTGTTTTCTTTCTCGACAAATTTTTAGACGAATTCTGATTGGCATATTATGATTTAGTTTACAAAAAAGCTGAAATATGCCACGAAAAAGATTATTCCTGCAACGAAAAAGATACCACGAAAAGGCTGAAAAATGAAACGAAAAAAAGTGAAATATGCCACGGAAAAGCTGAAAGGCGCCTCAAAAAAGATTTTTTCCGCCACGAGAACGAGTCCTTCCACGAAAAGGATAACTTTTTTTTCGTGACATAAAAAACATTTTCTTGGCATGTTCAGCTTTTTCGCAAACCAAATCAATCTAAGCTAGTCTCATTTAAAATTCTTTAGTTTTCTGCCTAGCTTTTAAAAGTAATATAAGGTCATCAATAATAGATTTATTAGCAAAACAAGTGAAAATGGAAAGATTAAAAAAAATTGCTGCTGCCCGCGTTTCATTTTTGACACGAGCTGTTATGCCTCTTTAAGAATTAGAAAATGTGCTTGGAAATACAAATAAAAATTGCTAGAAATAAGTTTGTTTTTCTTCGTACTATCAAATCGATATCAGTATCAATTGCGAGAACTGTCTCAAAATTTTCTGCTATATGCAAGATTACTGCAGGAACGGGGATTACAAGCATGGAACTTACAAGAATCCTCAAACAGATCCTGTCCTTCCACCTACAATAATTGTAACCATAAATACATTGAAAATTTTGATAACTCAAGATTGAAAGACACCTTGGCAATGCCTGACTTAAAAATAGTAATCTTCAAAAAATTAGGCCATGTTCTATGTACTTATTTGCCAGACATCTATTAGACAAAATTTTCTATTGAGTTTATGCAACCATGGCAACTACTAGCTGTTTACTTTTTTAGTTTTTCTTTAATCTATTAATGTTCGGACACCATCTAACTGATCAAAATCCACCTCTCCATCCACAAACAATCACGTTTGCACGATGTTTGCTATTCCAAACCCGCATTAAACTTTTTTTATTTACTGCTACTTTTAAGTGTTCTTCCATTCCAAAAAGTATAGTTTGGATTTTAAAAAATTGTAGTTTGTAACAATTGATAAGTTCTCGCAAGTCAATCGTTGCAGTTGTCATTGATCAGTTCACCACCACAATTAATGCAATGACCTCGAGCAGTTGAAGTTGTTATCATGGCAAACACAAACTCCAGTTTGCTTAAAAATTTCATGAGTAATAATAGAACAAAGAAAAGTTAAAACCAAAAGAAAAAAGTGAACATAGACAACCACTAATAAGCATGTTTTCCTAATCACAACATTAAACTTGATTTTTGGTGATTATTATTAGTTGTAGTAGCCCGTTGACAAGGGACATCACAAGCAAAGACACCACCAGCAACAGGAGCAGTGAGAAACCCGTTCGCAGCAGCACACAAAACTTCCTTCTTGTTGCCAATTGCCTGGTGGCTGTGCGTATATATAAAGGTAGATGGAAGGGAGGGCAACAAGGTTCACAATACTCTTTTACCAAAATGATCTTTTATTCCACCTTATTGTTGTTACTTGGAGTGTCTGGCAGTCTAGCGGCTCAAAATGTTGAAAATGTAGCCACACAAGTGGCTGCTCAAAGCACCAAGGTATTGGCCGCAGGTCGCAATGGCGATATGATCCGCCAGTGTTCCTGCCAAGAGCAAACAGATTGTGTGGACGACATGAAGAAGCAGGCAGTGGTTTGCTTCCAACAATGCTGGGAAACAGTCAAACTGGACTCTATCACCAGAAGTCCTGATGAATTGAAGACTTGCTTTGAGGCCAAGGAGTATATCATCGACGATTTTCTGAGCTGTCTGGGAGAAGATGTCAATACGTAAGTCACAACTGTACTTTAAAAAAATTGCCACAAAAAGGCAAATTTATAAAATAATTTATAGTTATATATTCTTTTAGGCATACGGACGTTTAAATGTCCCAACAAATGTCCCAAAAACCACTAAACGTCACACTAAAACGCCAAGCGGCACTAGTAAAGAATCCTTGTCCAAAATACGCCTTGGTCCCCCTGTTGTTTTTTTTGTGAATGGCACAAGCTGTTTTTCACAAAAACAACAGGGGGACCAAGCTGTTTTTCACAAAAAAACAACAGGGGGGACCAAGGCATATTTTGGACAAGGATTTTTTACTAGTGCCACGCCAAGCTTTTTTTAGATGTTTTTTAGGCTTTAGGCATAGGATTAGGCTTTAGGCTTAGGCCTTAGGCTTATGACAGAAAAAAACATTCGAACATCCTCAAAGTAATGATAAAAAAAGCTTGGCGTTTTGGTGTGACGTTTGGGGGTTTTTGGGACATTTGTCCCGCCAACCGCTAAACGTCTACGCACCATTCTTTTATCTCTGCAAAAAAAAATTCAGTTTTAATTGCTAAAAAAATTTGATCTGTTCTGCCAACAGTTCAGACCAATACCTTTTCGTGGCCCGTCAACTAAATTAGTTGCGTTTAATTTAAAAAACCCCCAGTGACTAAGCTGTTTTTACACAAACTATAGATGACCTAATTTAGCTGAAGTTTTGTCACAGCGCGTAAGCGTTTTAGAAATCTAGAATGGCTGCTATAAATGAATTTATTGAGTAAACATTTATGTTTTAGCTGTGTGAAAGACAAGAACGGACCTCAAATACCCTACACTGACGTCAACAAAGTGATCTCAGCTGGTGAAAAAAAGTTGACCTCACAGGCTCAAAAGTTCATGATCTCTCTAAACAAGGATGGGCACGAGCTCCTGCAAACAGCCCTCAATGTGGGCTCCTGCATCAAAAACTGTTTTGTGAAGGAGAACAGTAACGGATATTGCTTCGACAAGTCCAAGTAAGCCAGATATTTTTTCCCGTTATCCTGAATTCTCATACTCGCAATTTGCAGATGCCAGCCCAAATTGATGCTCATGACACGAAGGCCAGCCTCAAGAAATGTGCAAAAGAGGTGGGTTGGAAAAAAGAAGCACTTGAACTGTGCGATTGTGCTACAAACGCTGGTGTTGACAAAGTCAAACAATATTGCCAATTGTTGCATTCGCTAGACCAGAATAGAGGGTCTGGAAGGCGCTGATTGCTTATTTATTGTGTTGTGCAATAACATTGCCTTCTTTGTTGCTACCTATAAATATTATATATAATGCTCACTCATAAAATTTATAAATTGATTCATTTTACAACGAATAAGATTTTTAATGTATACAATCAAGTCATGATGTAATGCGGTCCCTGGGGGTGACATTTTTAAGTCACACTATATCAAGATAAACCTTTTTCCAAACCGAAACAAGCACAACTTATCGGGATTGTTTGTAAATCGCTAATGTCTCTTACATTTTTTTATTTGACAATTAAACAGTAGTTTAAATAGTTGTTTAAATAAAATAGTTTAAAAAAAAAGTTTTAAAATAGCTCGGCTTCAATGCGGATAGGAAGTCGGTAGTCAGATTCTCTTTTGATCCGATCCTTTTTTGGTGGAAAGGACCTTGAGAATAGATAAAATCATTTTGTAGAACGAAAAAATGTAGAGCTATTAGACCCCAAGACTTCGATACCCAACTTTCTACCTCTATTTGAAGCCAACCTAGAAAAACAATAAGTTTTTAAGCTGAAAATCTTGTAGTGATTTTTTTTTGTAAAATTGATTTTATTGCATTTTTGGAAGACAGTTTTGACCGGAGTCGCACTATAGTGGAGGGCTGTACCCCGAAATTTAAGCGGCAATTTGCTAAGTGGTCGATTTGCTAAGCGGTCGTTTTGCTAAGAAAAAAAAATTTAAGCGCGAATTTGCTAAGAATTCACAATTTAAGCGCCAATTTGCTAAATGGTCGTTTTGCTAAGAATTTTTTTGCTAAGTAGTTGTTTCGATAAAGATCTTGTTTGTTAAGCTACATCTTTTTCAGTTCGGCTTAATTTCGGGGTACAGACCTTGAAACCCAAACGATTCAATCCAAAATCATGTTCTAAAAACGGTTTTAATTGAATCGGGGTCTCCTACTCTGGACTGATTGCACCCAGAGGGATTCGAACCAGTAACTTTGGTGATGAGTATATGGACCTCTTCGCCAAGTAAACACTCAAAATTACGATAAAAAAGGTATGCACCCAGGTGGATGCGAACCAGCATCCTCGGCGGTGGCTATCCAAGTGGTCGTCCACTTGGATCAAAATTTTTTTTTACGTTTTCGGTTTCCAAACAATTTTTCTGCACTAATTCGAGCATGCTGAAGATGGTTTGACAGTGGTAAAATCACGTTTTATCGATAAATTTAGAGTTATTGCTAACGATTGATTTATCAAAATCAAGAATTCATGATAACTCAAAAATTTCTTGATAAAACGTGATTTTACCACTGTCAAACCATCTTCAGCATGCTTGAATTAGTGCAGAGAAATTGTTTTGGAACTCGAAAACCTAAAAAAAAATTTTGATCCAAGTGGACGACCACTTGGATAGCCACCGCCGAGGATGCTGGTTCGAATCCACCTGGGTGCACACTTTATTTTTTACCGTAATTTCAGATATAAAAAGACTAACGTTTGACCTTTCAGGTCATTTGGGTGAATATACCCCTACTCTTGAGTTGCCTGGATAACAACCTGTCCAGGTGGTACTCAACCCTAGATTTGGGATCGGGTAGGTGAAATCGCACTTTTGGTCTCATCAAGTCCAATTATTCACAAATTTTTTTGGTTGGAAAAATAGATTTTTTTTATTCAAATGAACTTTTTTATTTTTAGGCCATCCAGGTGGGCATCCACCTGGTCAGGTGATACCTACACCAGTATTGAAGTTGGGGTGTGTAAAATCGCAACTTTGGGCTTGACAAACCCAATTCCCCACACAATTTTAAGTTATAAAAAATGGCTTATTTTTTATTTTTAAGAAATTTTAATCTTTCAGGTTTGGTTTTGGTTTCGGAAAAATCTCTAATCCCCTACCAGAACATTGAGAAAAAGGAAAAGTACAAAAAGTCAGAAAAGTTCTTAACAAATCGGGATTTAAGAAAAGAATGCCTTAGCAAATATATTCTTAGCAAATGGGCGCCTTAACAAAAAAATTCTTAGCAATTTGTCGCTTAGCAAAAAAAATTCTTGGCAAAACGACCGCTTAGCAAATCGACCACTTAGCAAAATGCCGCTTAAATTTCGGGGTACAGCCTAGTGGAGTTGCACTTAAAAAATATGAAATTTTTTAGATGCATTTCATCAATCTGCTTACGCAGTGGGCTATAAATCTGAAAATAGATCCTGCAGCACAGCGTGTCAACTACAACTTGTGGGCTAAATGTCCGCGGACAAATTTCACAAAATATTCTATATGTCCAGTTGTTGGTTCTAATACGCTGTGGCAGGTAATTTCATTTTTCGAAAAATTAAGTATGGCTTAATTCTTATAGTTTTATTAGAGTAGATGCTACGATAGTAAAGATGAATTTAAAAGAAAACCCGTACAATCATCATTATCAACAGTAATTGGTTCAGAGAATCTTTTTAAATTCTTTAAATTGCCTAGTTTGGAGCCACTTCACAGGTCGAAGCAACCAATTGAGGGTCGGTGCCGTATGTCGTTGCTTCCTTTGGTTTCTAGTGACCACACTCGACTTGAGGCAGCCGTTTGCACGCATTTTCGTCTTTATAACTACATCTTTGCTTTTGTCCGTGTTTTCCTCCTCCTCCAAGTCTTCCGCATACTGAGGACGCAACTTTTTTGAGCCCTTATTTTCTGCTCCTTTGTTTCGCCGCTTTACCCTACTTATTGGTGCTGCTGAGGTAATGCTGTCCCGTTCAAACAGTGAGATCATCTGAATCAAAATCGATTTGAAAACAGCCAGGCGTACAATAAAACTCACAAAGTCAAGTCGATAAGTGAGCTGATGGCTGGTGTAGAAATCGGCCACATCGTAAGCATCTTTGCCTACTAATTCTGAGGATATAGCTTTGAAGTTATTGCCATGTTTTCGAAAGCCTAGATTTTTAATGATTTATAAATTCCCTGAGTTTACAGCAAGCAACCTTTAACGCAGGTGGAGATCTCTGATTCACTCCATTCCACACCCCGGATCAAAGATGCTAGTCTAGGAATAAAGAAACAGTGGGGGTGAGTGTCTGACAGTTGGCTAAAAATAGTTCTTCAATCAATTTTAAAACCAATTTCTTGACTGTGAATACCGACCAGTTGCCTTTTTCTGTCAAACATTCAGTCTTGGTTGGCAAGTCAGCTTTTTTAGTTTTTCCATTGAAAGGTGTGGTGAACGGGCGATATCGTTTTGTGAGCCTGAAAAATATTGTTTGTATTATGGTATTTTATTACATAACCAGTACTTAGAATATAGGTCACAAGCAGGACAAGCGGGAAGCACTCGCTTTTTGCCTCGATTGTCCGCTTTCATGGCTGTGTTCCGAAATTTGCGACCGATGTCATTTATGCAGTTTTGACATTCACTTCTTGGTATGCTGGGTGGATCCAACACATTGTTGCTAACACATTCAATTATTATATGGGGCAACAAGTAATTTAGTTTAGACTCACCTCTGGATGAAGGGACAGGTCATAAAGGCAGAGGAAGCCAGAAAACATCTTGTCGGTTTCATTTTGTAGTAGTACTCAACCACATTGGCTAGACTTTTGTTAGGCAGCTTGAAATGGAAATGTAAGATGATCGACAAATTTTGATATTGTTACATGTTTAGCAATTAGATGGAACCGTTTGCCACCCCGGGTGAGTTGTTTGTTGAACACTTCTATCTCTTCTGCATTCCAGTCAGGTGGTTTGCGGGGTGATATTCTTCCAGACGATTCAGTGTTTCCGTGATGGAGTAATCATTGCGATAGAGAGCCTCCATTGCCTGCATTGTTAACCATCATTAGACTGATTTTGGTGTTAAATTAAACCACAAACCTCATCGGCTTGCAAGTTTTGATGCCTTCTGGCCACTGTAATGTAATCGTCAAGCACTTTGGCATCATTGACTGAGTCAGGATCTGACTTCCACAAGCACTCATCTTTGTCTGCTTCCAAAACACTGGAGGCATCAGTAGTAGCCACAAATTGAGCTGAGCATGGAATGTCCACTTGATAGGATGGCCCTACTTGAATAACCCGTTTGCCAGCACTTCCCAAAATGCTCATGGACTTATTGGGCAGGAGTTGGTGCTCATCAATTTTATCTCCAACTACTTCTTGATCTGTCTTTTTGCTGACTAAAATTTGTGCCTACCTTGATAATCCACCGGTATATTCACGATTCGATACAAATACTGATTCGATCCCTTTTTTTCAAATTAGCGCCTTTAGAAACTTCAGTCCCTTGCATGTTTTTTTAGGATAATTATTTTCGATGACGCAAATTCTGCTTTTTCTTAGCGCAGATACACTTTTTATGGCGCGAAATTATTTGGCGCAAATAAAATTCTTTCTGGCTCAAATACACTTTTTGGCGTATGGCGCATATTTACTTTTTCTTGGCGCACATTCAGTGGAAATCGGTGCAAATTTAGTGAATTTTGGCCAAGAACTAGTAAGTTCGCGCCATAAAAAGTGTATTTGAGCCAAAAAGAAGTTTATTTGCCCCAAATGATTTTGTACCAATAAAAAGTGAATTTGCGCCAGGAAAAAGTAAATAGGTAGGCCAACACATGTTAGGAAGGGCTCAAACGTGTTTCCCAACTGAAAGCCTAAAGGCACGAATTCGGAAAAAAGTGTATCGAATCAGTCCTTGTATTGGATCGTCAGGCAGTTAATCCACCAAAGCTCTGCTTACCAGCCGTCACGAAAAAACTAGGGGGGTTGATTTTGCGTTTTGATCTCCGAACAGCTTCCTCTGCTGCACTGCTGGCTGCACTTTTATCACGGCTTTTTCTGGGCTCAATCACTTGCTTCGAAGCAGGCTGGAATAAATGAGTAAAATTAAAACAGAAGTTCTAAGTGGTATTCATTAGATTTACCTCCACAAACTTTGGGGAGACGATCTCTTTAATCTGAGTAGACCGCTGTTTGTGTTCTGGTTGATTGTCCTTTTTAATGTTTAATTCTTCAGATTCTAACAAAATATTGAGATCAGATCTTATTTCTTCTTCGACCCTTAGAGGACTAAAAGTGGCATCTAGACGTTTGTGCTCGATTGGCAAACATTCCTCCTCCTCCCTTTGACCATCTCATCTATAGCTGGTGATTGAGGCGAGGACATGCGCATAAATGGAAATTGTCCTTGGTAACTACAAGCAAGGCTGGCCAACTCAAATTTCTGTTCCATTATCGGTGAACTAAAGACCCCCACAAACGAAGCACTCGGCCGAAAGGGATTTTTCGCTTCCGAAATAACTGGAGGGGATTGAATAGCTGCAGCTTTTGAATCAGAAGACCTTCTAGGCAGAATGTTTACCTTAAACTTCCATATTTCAGTTTTCGTGTTTTACTTCAATTCACTATCAAAGATGAGTGGACAATAGGTTGGCAGAGTGTACCTTTTTGGCCCGAGTGTTTAAAAAGTGAGTGTTTTTTTTTCGTATTCGCGGAGTTCATATTCGGCTTTTCTCGTATTCGGCCGGATTTGCAATATAGATAAAATGCGGTATAGCTTACTCATTAGAATACGAAAATGGCTGAATACGAAAAGCCGAATATGAATCTTGCGAATACGAAAAAGGCCGAATAAATAAAATGCCGAATACGAATTCTGCAAATACCAATCGACCCTCTACCCGGCTTATGTACAGGCCATCTTTCTTGCAAGTCGGTGCTCTAACCAGTACAGCTATCAGGTCGCCCCAGGCCCGTTTCTGTTCATATTTCTTCTATCTGTCTGCCTCCCTTACATTTTTACTTCTCAAAAAAATTTAGATGCTTTTTTATCAATGTTTTTTAACTTTATGCCTTAATTTTAAAAAGTATTGTAACTTACAATTTATAAGGTTATCACAGGCTATGTAACTCGAAATTTCGAAATACAGAATACTTGGCCAAACAAGGTACAATGTGTTCATTTTTCGTTAAAAAGCCTAGTGTTTATTGGGTTTTTAAGCAACCGAAACAACCAAACAACCAAAGCGTCTTAAAAAAGTACATCTGGAAGATTCACTCTCGATTACCATTATTAGATTTGATAACCAAAGAGGTCCAAAAAGACTTGCTGGTCTTCTCAGACATGCCCTTTTAAAAACTTTTATGTTTCTTTTCGTCCCTTTCATTACTGAGTGCACCTTATATTTATACACACCTTTATATAACCTGCCAACCCTCGTGCGAAAATTTGGCATCAACAAACCAAAACTCACATATTTGCGATGCCTGGCTTCCTGACCAGCATTTCGCGTGGGTGTCACCACAATTTTCTTGACTTGCGATGAATCGGCTGTGTCGTCTGGCCGACTCATCGCCTGATAAATAATTAATCAATGAAAATAAAACGATTTTTGAATAGAACTAATAAAAGCAAGCCCTGGCTGACATCAAAACCAAACACAACCAATCCACTATTACTCAAAGTAAAAGTTCCAAATGATAGGCAATCCAAAATACGAATCAATCTGAGCAAAACCACCTGTTTTGACTACAATATAGCATAAAAAGCTCGTTGAGTGATACTGTGCACGATTAATTTATCAAAAAGTTGTCTCTGCAGGACCACTTCAAATATGAATGAGTACCGTAGTCCAATGGTAACCAACAGCCCCTTCCCCTTCGCACACCCGCTAAGCC
Organism: Ditylenchus dipsaci; assembly: GCA_004194705.1. NCBI lineage: Eukaryota > Metazoa > Nematoda > Chromadorea > Rhabditida > Anguinidae > Ditylenchus > Ditylenchus dipsaci. The sequence goes on along the minus strand of SADC01001325.1, from coordinate 209,067 downwards.
AGCAAAGTGGAATGTGAGTGAGTGTGTGCACAGTCAGACAACTCTATTGATTATTTTCTCATTTCCCCACACATTGGTTCGCTGATGTGTGCTACTCTAGCCAGCTCCTCTAGTCGTGACCGACAAAGGGAGGCAGGCGACTTTCTCAACTACACACAATAGAATGCTTTTCGGGGAGCAATTTATTTATTCCACACACACATATTTATTTTGCACATTACGCGAACAACATCGGCACAAGGATCTTTAGAGTCCAATAAAGCTGCTAATATCATCATGATGCTGATTGATTATTCCGGTATAGATTTGAGCTCTGGCCTCATTTCCAGCTGAGAGATGTATGCAGTCAGAGCCGAAAGAAGTCATTCCGAGCAGAAAGTAACGGTGGTCTCGATTATCGTCCAGGAACCGGGAAATAATGCCTCCACCACTGTCCCCCTAAATTAATTGACAATTTTTTAGAATAATAGTTAGAATACAGGTTTACTTGTTTTCTTACAAAAACTCTCTAGCAAAATTATAGAACTGGAAACTGAGGAAAATTATTCAATTGAAAATGAATTTGATGTACAGTCGAGTCTCGATTTAACGATCACCCTGGGACCGACCCAGGTGATCGTTAAATCGAGAGTGATCGTTGAATCGAGGGCTAATTTGACGGAATTTATTATTGAAGGGACCGATCCAGGTGATCGTTAAATCGAAGGTGATCGTTAAATCGGGTGATCGTTAAATCGAGACTCGACTGTATCTATGAACGATTATTGAATTGTTAATTGAAATTTTTTGAATAAAGTTTGGTTGTATAAGTGTCTATAATGTCACCCTACAAATTACACCCTTTATAATGTCACCCTATACAAGGACACAATTTATAAAAGACACCTTTTGGGACTTTTGTCTTTGTTTCTTGTTTTTTATACATTCAAACCTCATATAATTTTTTTTGTTAAAAGCTCGATATAGTTTTTTTAATAATAAATGGAGATTTCCAAAATGGTGCGGCACTTAGTGTTGCGCGCGAAAAATGAAGTGGTACTTTAAAAAAGAACAACGTTTGGCCAGTCCCTTGGGTGTCTTCATATAAAGGTCCGAATGCAGCTAGTTTTTTAGCACAACTGCACTAAAAAGAAAAATAAGTTAAATGTGAAATATGTGATTCTACTAGGGTCGCTTAAATGTCCGGACATTTATGGACATATGTCAGGACATATGTCCGGACATTTATGGACATATGTCAGGACATATGTCCGGACATTTATGGACATATGTCAGGACATATGTCCGGACATTTATGGACATATGTCCGAAATTTCGGACTTTTATACAACCAAACTTTATTCAAAAAATTTCAATTAACAATTCAATCATCGTTCATAGATACATCAAATTCATTTTCAATTGAATCATTTTCCTCAGTTTCCAGTTCTATTTCTTCCACCGCTTGTTCCACTCGCGTTTGCTTAGGCTTATGTTTTGCTTTGGGTACCATCTAGGTGGTCTAAATTCACAATTTATTGCTACCGGTCCTGTTTCTGGAACTCTTAATTCATAGTCTTCTGAAAACCGAGGGCTGAAAAAAGTAACAAAACAGAAAAGATCACTGAGGCTGTAAAATCCGCGGACTTTTCTATCCGTGGATTTTATCCCTGCATTCGGATTTATCCGCTGGTTATTGCTACCAGTCCTGTTTCTGGAACTCTTAAGTAATTCGAGTAGTATTTACGTGGTTTGGGTACTATCTATGAAGTTTTGGGTGGCATCTAGGTGGTTTGAGAGCCATCCAAATGATTCGGGTAACTTCCAGCCGGTTGTGTAATATCAGGGTTCGTAATGAAAGATTTCGAAAAAGGAAATTTGGGTAAAAAAGGACATTTTGACTATTTTTGAAGAAAAAGGGTCATTTTATCCAGTGCTTATTGCTATTTTGGAGCGAAAAACAAGATCTTGACTAAAAACTTCGAAAATAAAAAAGATTTTGGGTCCCGGAAAAAACAAATCTTTTTAACAAGGACGATTACGAACCCTGAGTAATATCCATTGCTTTGGGTACCTCCTTCGGTACCTACCTTTCAATCTAAAAAAAATCAGAAAGAGTAGCAAATAAATTGCGAAAAAATTGTGTAACAATCTAATTTATATGTCCGATTTTGATAAAGACCAGTGTTGTCAAAAGTCATAGGCATAACGCCAAAGTCATAGGCATAATAGGGATCAAAGTCATAATCATAATCATAAGCAGAATTTTTCAAAGTCATAGTCATAATCATTATGTTTATGACTGTGACTTTGAAAAATTCTGCTTATGATTATGATTATGACTTTGAAAAATTCTGCTTATGATTATGATTATGACTTTGAAAAATTCTGCTTATGATTATGACTCTGATTATGACTTTCATTATGCCTGTGACTATGACATTGAAAAATTCTGCTTATGAGTGTGACTATGACTTTATTTTTATTATTCACATCTTTGTGCATTAAATTTACTATGTTCTCTTTTTGCTGTCCTAGTAGGTACTTAAACCATCTTTATTGTACCCAAATTACTCTAATGGCACCCGAACCATTTGAATGTTAGCAAAACAATCTGAATTGAACCCAACCACTTCAATCTCATCCAAACACCTGGAGGACACCCAAGTCACCTAGATCGTACCTAAACCATCTTAATCGTTTTGTCTTTATGACATTTAGTAAACGCTGCCTTTTTTAAATTTATATTTTTTTTGCAGAACACAGTCCGCAATTCTGCTCATTTCACATAATGAACCCCTTAAATAACTTCCATTACAAGTTTTATTGACCAAAACAAAGAACAATTTTTAACAGCTGCAAATTATGACACAGAACGGTGTTCTGTTTTCAGATTTTTCATCCAGCTGATTGCAATAGACTATCAGTTGAGCATTGAGAAGATCAATCATTGTTCGGTTACGCTGATTTCTTGTTGCTAGCCCTGCCAGAGAAAACACTCGTTCAATAGGTGCGCTTGTAGCCGGCACAGACAGAACTTCCAAAGCTAACACAGCAACTGATCGATACTCCTGAGCACGAATAAAATGACACATTAAAAACGAGATGAACACTTTAAATGAAACTAACCGTGCACAGCATGTTTGACCAGTACTTCAAAGGATCAATTGGAGTCGCACACGAAGCTCTTGCTGCCATCCCTCGTGTCAATATACTCTTCAACCAAGATTTAGCTCCTGAATATGTGCCTTCTTCTTTCTGCCTTTTCTTTAGCTGTTCATCTGCGATTTCACTCACAGAAGATCAAGCTCTGACATCGGCTCTGCAGTAATAAGGTTACTCTCTTGCAACTATGCTTGCCAAGTCACCTAAATGGACAGTGTACATAAAACCCCTTAAAACACTCTAAAATCTTACAAAGGTTGAACTGAATTTATCGCCAGCTCGAGCTGTTCCTTGCTCAAATGTTGCACTGTGTTCGGATCAAAAGCAGCAGCCATCACATAGATAGGTCGAAGTCTATTGTGTAAGGTGAGGGGGATTTGCGAAATCCCACATGTACCGTTGGCGCCAAAAGTACTGTTTGAAAGGATATTACCGTCAAAAGGAAACTCTAGTTAATCTAGTTTAAACCCGTTTTGTCTCGTACCGGATAAATTGTCGGCCCTAGGTTGAAATCATTATTTCCCGTTCTCGGGAATCTAAATTGTGATTAAACTTTGAGCTTTCATTTAAAAGGTAGAGCGAATCTTTGGAAAAACCCTGATAGGGACTAGTGTGGTAGGTGATATGCTAAGGTAAATGGAAATCCACATACCGTTGGCGCAAAAGTACCTGTTTGAAAGAGGATATTACGTCAAAAGGAAACTCTAGAAATTATCTAGTTTAAACCCGTTTTGTCTCGTACCGGATAAATTGTCGCCCTAGGTTTGAAATCATTATTTCTCCGTTCCTCGGTGAATCTAAATTGTGATTAAAACTTTGAGCTTCATTTAAAATGGTAGAGCGAATCTTTGGAAAAACTCCTGATGGAGGTACTATTGTGTGGGTGGGTGAATTGCTCAAGCAGCTACCCTTAATGGGAGCGACCGCTACCGAGCAGATTGCTGACCGTTTGCGTGAGATCCGGGAAATACTTGAGCGAGGCGCACCCGCCATATTCGTGACCGATCAAGTAGGACCGTTGATTAGGCTGAGTCCCGTACCGTTGGTGATAGTGTGATTGTGGATAAGGGTTTGATTGAGGTCACCCGCACCGTTGATAGTGGAAGCATGAAGCCTGTGTGGCGTACTAATACTGTGGGCGATTTTAGTTTAGTGCATGTGACCCGGGTTCTAAACCACTACCGTTCCGACTTCTGGTCTTCGCGTCTTGGGTGCCAGCAACGAATTGACGGATAGCAGCTGGATCCCGCGCACCTCATGGAGTAGAGACACCGGCTCAGCAAGAAGGATGGCCTGGCAGCACGCTCCCAAATCAAACTGCGCATGGACTGGCTCTGGATGGTGGGAAGAACAGCTTCGACTGCATGGAACCAGAAGAAGAAGGGCGAAAGAAACCATTAGTATCTCATTGTATGTCTGATGTTATCTTTGTACCCGGTTTTGGTTTCGGCAATAAAAACGCTGTTACGTTCCCCAGTCCAGTGCACCAGTTAGTGCACCGTCTCATAAAACCTTACTATTGCCATTCACCATTTCGCCACCATTTCGCTTTTTTCCGCTGCTAGTTTGAGACGACGGTGAGCCTTGGACCGAGAATGACATTCTATTTGAAGAAGAGCCTACAAATACACGATTGTTAAATAAAGAAAGCCTATGCAGTGCCACAGTCATAATGAAAATGAAAGTCATACTCAAAATCATAGTCATAATAAAGTCAAAGCCATAAGTAAAACTATAGGTATAGTGCGAGTCATAAGGAAAATGAAAGTCATAGTCACACTCATAAGCAGAATTTTTCAATGTCAAAGTCATAGGCATAATGAAAGTCATAATCAGAGTCATAATCATAAGCAGAATTTTTCAAAGTCATAATCATAATCATAAGCAGAATTTTTCAAAGTCATAATCATAATCATAAGCAGAATTTTTCAAAGTCATAATCATAATCATAAGCAGAATTTTTCAAAGTCATAGTCATAATCATTATGATTATGATTATGACTTTGAAAACTTCTGCTTATGATTATGATTATGACTATGCTTTTCACTATGTCAGTCATAGCTATGACTATGACTTTATGCCTATGACTTTTGACAACACTGATAAAGACGAACATTTTGCAGGACATATGTCCGGACATATGTCCATTCAGCAACCCTAAATTCTACGTTCAATATTTTTATAAACGTGTTTCAAATATTTCCAAGACTTTCAAATTGACATAACTTTTTTGCAAGATGAACTTTTAAATTCTGTTTATACAGATTGACTCGCAATAAAAGCATTTTTGGTATATAGTGAGAAAACATGATTTTCGCTGGGTAGGCCATTCATGGGTAAGTCATAAGCCATCCGCAGAACTGGATCTAAGAGGGCATGTTCACGAGTTCAAAATTGGTTTCCGTCTATGCCAGTCCTCGTATGCGATAACGGTTGTCCCCCGCCAAATCAAAAATTTCTTAATTATTGAATTTCTCAACTGATTTTTCAGCTTGGTTTCTAACAAAACTATACCTAAATTAAATTCTAAGCCTTCTTTTGTTAGAAACCAAGCTAAAAACATATACACAAGTTCAATGATTAGGATAATTTTTGAAGAGGCGGGCAACAAGTTTGAACGCGTGCACATGGCCGTTTAAAACACTCTGTACATACAAGTAATAACTTGTAACGTTTATATTATAAAGCCTTACAGAGCAAGCATTTTTATCCGCTAATTCAGCCGTGCAAATGCATCTTGAGGCACATGATCCCAACTAGCATTGCAAGCTTCTGGCTTCATCAGATAATCAATATCTAATTTTGTAGGTTTGGGACTGCGTTGTCATCAGGATGACCATTCGCTAAAATCAAATAGAGGGTCTGTTGATATTTAAATAAAAAAACTGACGGTCTAGTCCCATCCGAACACCAATGGTACTGCTTGCTTCTGCCAATCCTCATGTTTAACCAATTGAGTGGAGTTGATGTATTGCGGCAGACATATATGGTTGGTGGTACAGGGTCCACTTCATCATCTAGTTCCAGCAAAGCCATGTCTCCTTCACGACATCTCTGTTGGAAAAAAGGTTGATAAGTAACCCTGAAAACATACATCACATAGGTTTTATAAAAAAAACACGGCATTTTTGACAAAGTTTTCGTGGACATCTCTATAATGTTGTTGTTGAAAAATTCTTTTACAAAAATTAGAGTAACAAAAAATGTTAATAAAAATAAAGAGCGGGCAAATGAGAAATAGAGCGAAAAAAAAAATTGCACGTGGATCCAGAGTGCATAAGGGACGGCTATCAACTCGCGACACTTTCTCACCAAACTTTTGATTCAAAAGTTTTGAAGCTTTTAGTTAAAAATCGACAATTTTGACGTCGAAAGTTTTTGGAAAGTTACTCCTAATGCCAAAATTTCTTCTTGAATCTGAATCCATTAGGTTCAGGTTCGAAAAATTTCATAAAGCTAAGATATGCTTCAAAGTATGGAAGTGTTTCGATTTTCTGTGTGGTCTACCTAAAATAAAAATATCTCAGCTTTCTGAAAATTTTCGAACCTGATCTCAACGGTTTCGGATTCAAGAAGAGATTTTGGCATTAGGGTTACTTTCCAAAAACTTTCAACGTCAAAATTGTCGATTATTAATTAAAAGTTTCAAAACTTCGGTCAGAAAGTGTCGTGTGTTGACATTTTACCTGCATAAGTTCCAAAGAGACAACCGAAAAATTAAAAAAATCACTACTCCGATACTATGATCAGATGCAAATTAAAAATTACATTTGAGAGGTAATTTATCAGGTGCTAGCCCTACACTAATTATAAACATCACTTTTTGACGAGATGCTTCACCATTTTGTGAGTGGAATTGCAAGCAGTTTGAGGAAGGCACACTCCTCCCGTCCACACCTCCAATTGGTCAAGCATTTCTTGGACCGGAAGATAGTCGGTATCTCTTAATTGAATTATATTAAAACCGAAAAACAACTGAGAAAAATAGTTAACTTGCATCCTCCTGCATCTTGACTTTTCTCGTTTCCAAAACAATGACCCGCGGTTATTACGTGTTTCTTTGTGATTAGAGTACCAGTGCAAATATATCCTGCAATTTGATGAATTCAGCAGTTGAAATAAAATCCTCAGTTTACGATCTTTTAGATATAAAGCGACCGCCCATGGAAGTTCACCATCAGTCGCATCAGTTCCTCCCATTATTTTCTGGTGACGGTTTTCATCCTCTAACTCTTCGTGGAATCGTTTGAAGCGAGTCGGCTTTGTTGTTGGGGAGGTGAGATTAGTCTCTGATTTAGTTTTATTTGCTACGGCAGAATTGCTTAAAGGGAGACCACATCTTTGAGCGTCTAGAACAGTATTTTTCCTTGAAGTAGGTTTAAATTCTTGTTTTTATGGCAGAATATGAATGAGATAAAAGTTCTTATTCCAAAAAGTTGAAAACGTCATTAGGAAAGTATAAACTGTTACCGTAAATTCCGGATTCAGCTGACCACTTCAGGCTAACTGGCTTCCAAATGGTGGAATATACACCTAAACCGCTTCTACTTAAATAAGCATCTCCGTCAGCAACGGCCATATTCTTTTATTAACACGATAAAAACCGTTTGTACTAAACCATGAGTTTTGTGCAGAATTTCACGCTGAACACGATTGTTTGAAATTAAAAGACATAATCTGTAAGAATGAACCACTGACTCCAGAGGCCTGGCCATGCCGGATTTTTTTTCTACTTTCAAATCTATCTTGTAGCAAATTTTATGGGGAGTCTTTTTTTGGACAACTCATATTGAACAACTGAGCATAAGTTTGAAAAATTAACACATTGCCAAATCTTCAATTTGGTTAAAAAGGCCGTTTCTCCCCATTTTTTCGTCAGCTTGGGGAAAAATGTAATTCCATATTCTTGTTCAGCTCAATCCGCTGAACAAGACTGGTGTAAAACATTTTCTGAAAAAATTCGGATTCCCCATAAAATTTGCTACAAGATAGATTTGAAAGAAAAAAAAAATTCCGGCATGGCCAGGTCATGGTTCATTCTTACAGATTATTTCTTTAATTGGGAAACGAAGGATTCGAACGGGTAAAAACAGCTTCTGAAGTTGTATCACAACCTTATTCAACTCTTTCACCTTTAGCAAAGTCTTAATTTGACACCGGATTCGTAATCAGCGTAGTCAATATAATCGTAAAAATATTCTAAAGGACCATGGTTTTTGAACGCAGCGACATTTACGAAATTTGAATTGGCGGGGACACTTTTTATCACTGAGACCAATTAAATTTGAATGTGAATTATTTTTTATTTACATTCCAAGTTCAAATTTTTATGTCTTAGTCCAGGTATAACTAAAATTTCTTATAAGTAGTCATGGTGTAGTGAAAGTAGCCGAAGTCGTCCGATGGGGCAATGTCAAGCAACCTCTGGCTCGACTAGTAGATGGTTCATAGTTTTGATAAAATTTTTGATGCAAAGAAAAAATAATTTGAAAAATAATTATTGAATATTTTCAGAATAAAAAAGTGTCCCCGCCAATTCTAATTTCTCAAAATGCCTCTGCGTCCAAAAACCATGGTCCTTTAAAGGAGGACAGACTTTAGGGGGAGAAGCGATTTGTGACTAGATAATGGGATTTTGCAAGCTTAAGTTAATTTAATTTTTATTTTGAACTCCTAATTTTTTATATCGACCGATATTACCAGGAACCCACCCGACAAAAACACATCAGATCAACATTCCGAAATAAATTTTTTCTGTGAAAATTTGCCTTGATCCTAACCTTGATCCAAACCAGGGGCATTCTGATAGTTTTTTTAACTGTTTCAGAAATCACGTTTTTATCGGTAGTCTAGTTTTATCGGTCTATCGGTACTCCGGACATCATCATATACATGTTTATACTTAAAATGACGCTAGGATGCATGGCTAGATTTGATGTACGTATTCTATCTAATTATACACCACTCTCTAATTATACACCACCTCGAGGGGGGGGTTGAAAAATTTAACGCCACTCTCTAATTTTACACCACCCTCAAAAGCTAATACTAGGTAATCACAAAAAGAAACGATTTTAAAAAATTTAACATTAAAAAAATGGTTCCGAATGGATGGGAGCTTTTGAAGAATGCGCGCGAATTGGCTTCTATTGAGACTCCTCTCGTGTGAGAACTGCTTGGTCTTGGCTGATGAATAAAATCGACGAGGAAGAACATCAGCTCAATGGATATGAAAGTGATTGTTCTAGTGATTGTTAATTTCGTCTTTTTGTTGATTTACATTTATGCCCGTGGTGGCGAATAAAATGTTGTTAAATCTGTTATTAGCTGGTCGCTTGAGGGGTTAAAAATTATAAACCACTTTCTAGTTTTACACCACCCTCGAGGAGGGGTTGAAAAACTTAACATTATGGTGTATAATTAGAGAGAATACGGTATGAGGTTGTATATTACTGTACGTGCAAAATTTGCGAAAAAAAAATTATAAAAAAAGTCCAGGCTTTGGGGAAATTTTCGAAGCTTTTCGAGAACTTTTGAGAACTATGCCTGCAAGATTTCAATTCTGTCATTCTGAAAATTTCTGAAAAAAAAATCATTCTGAAATTTTTTAAAACCCTGGAAACTTTTATACAACTTTTGTTTTTTTGGAAATTTTGAAAGCATAGTCATGTAAACAAAAGTTCTCAAAAAGCTTCGAAAATTTCCCGAAAGCCTGGACTTTTTGTTATTTTTTTCGCAAATTTTGCACGCACAGTAATATACAACCTCATACTCCAAATCTAGCCATGCATCTTAGCGTATAGCATATACAACCTTGATTTCAAAATGTAGGCCTGCTTTCAGGCTTCATTTTAAAGGCCCATTGCCGTCTACGGCCACGGAAATTCGGACTTTTTGAATTGGCGGGAACAGCTAAATTACTGCAAAAATATTTTTGAATTATTTTTAGTTTGCAAATTAAATTTTCCAAAATTTGAACGATCGAGCCCAACGCTAGTCGAGCCCAACGTTGCTTGACATTGCCAGATCGGACAAGATCTAACACAGCCACTGCACTACAACTTACTTATAGTTCCGGAAGACTCGCTTCGACCAATACACATAAATTATAATTTAAAATGAAAATAAATGAATAATTCAAAAAATATTTTTGCAGTGATTTAGCTGTCCCCGCAGGGTGGCCAGATGCAAAATATTCAAAGCAGGATTTTGATGTCGAAAAGCAAGATTTTGAAACAAAAATATGCAAAAAGCAGGAATGAACATAAAAATAAAATTCCTATAAAATTCCTGCTTTTTCACTGTCAAAAAGCAGATTTCAAAACCAAAAAGCAGGAAATTCCTGCTAAAGCAGGACATCTGGCCACCCTGGTCCCCCGCCAATTCAAAAAGTCCAAATTTCCGTGGCCGTAGACGGCAATGGCCCTTTAAGTATAAATTTGTATATACAGTCGTCTCTCGCTATAACCGCACCCCCAAAAGTTCGTTCCCACCTAGGGTCCGACACTTTTTTTAACCCAATTTTAGAAAAATTTTGCTAGTTCTCTTTTTATAGTCTGGTCGGAAATATCGTAAAGATTTCGATTTTGCCGATCGTATTTTGAAAAGAAAAAAATTTGGGTTAAAAAAACAAACAATTTCAAAAAGGGCACCCTTTTTCAAACATTGAATGTTTGCTTTTTCAAAAGCAAACAACAGTTTTAAAGGTAAATCGACTACAGAAAAACTCGACAAGCCGGGACCTTAGGGACCGACCTTAGGGTGCCGGTTTATCGGGGTGTCGTTTCCTTAAAGTGTCGAGTACCTGGCCGAATCAAGTATCCACAGGGTGCCAGTTTATCAAGGGTGCGGTTTATCGAGGTTAGACTGTATAGTGACCACGAATCCGATTTCAGAAATATGGATTTGCTAAAGGTGAAGAGAGTTGAAGAAGTTTGCGATATAACTTCAGGAGCTGCTTTGCCTGTTCGAATTCTTATTGTTTCCAATTTTTTTCCGGTATCGTGTTCAGCGCAGTGTTTTCGAAAATAACCCCTACACTAACACCTACACTAACCCTAACTGTTAGTTTCGTAAACTAACTCTTCAAATATCTCGTTTTTCGGTAGGAAATATGCAGAATCTGATATTTACGTCTCTATGCCAACTTTTTGCGAGGAACAAGATGCACTTTTCAGATTTTCAAAAAAAATTCAAAAATATTAATAAAATTCGAAATTAAACCCTTAAACTAACTGTTAGTTAAGCAAATAGTTTAACTAACTATTTAACTAAACTAACAGTTAGTTTAAGGGTTTAATTTCGAATTTTATTAATATTTTTGAATTTTTTTTGAAAATCTGAAAAGTGCATCTTGTTCCTCGCAAAAAGTTGGCATAGAGACGTAAATATCAGATTCTGCATATTTCCTACCGAAAAACGAGATATTTGAAGAGTTAGTTTACGAAACTAACAGTTAAGGTTAATGTAGGTGTTAGTGTAGGGTTATTTTCGAAAACACTGGTTCAGCGTAAAATTCTGCACAAAACTCATACCGTATTTACTGGACAGCATATGAAGTGCACAACCCCCCCCCCAAAGAGTATTTTTTTCTAAGCAAACTTTTTTCATTTCTGCCTTCAACCCCTAAGAAATCGGAAAATTTTGAGGACAATTTAGAAATTTTGAGTTCTTAACCAAAATCTTAAAAAGAGAATCAGGAGAACTCGTGCTAATCAAAAAAGGCAAAAAACAGATTTGCGAAATGTTTGCTCTAGGTTGAGATATGGGGTCCGTAGGATGTGGACTTATTAAAGGGCCATCGCCGTCTCCGACAACGGTTGTCCCCCGCCAATTCAAATTTTTTTCTTTATCGTTGGATTTACGTACGAATTTTTCAACTTGGTTTCTAACAAAACTATACCTAAAATTAAATTATAGGCCTTGTTTTGTTAGAAAGCAAGCTCAAAAATCCGCACAGAAGTCGAATGATTAGGCAAAAAAAATTGAATTGGCGGGGGACAATTAAAAACAGGTGGCAATCAGGGTTTCCAATAATGATAGTGACAGTGACACTGACAGTGAAATTGACATCACTGACATCATGTCAGTGACATGTCACTGTAAGTGTCACTGTCATTGTGACAGTAACACTTGTGACAGTGACATATCAGTGATGTCAGTGTCACTGTCATTATTGGAAACCCTAGTGGCAATGGCCCTTTCAAGGGTGGAGAGTTATTAAAAAGTGGCGAGCTAATACAGTAAATACGGTAGTTCGGTATATACGGTCTTTCTCGTATTAAAAAAAGGCTGGTATTGAGCACTTTATTTAGTTTTAGTTTGTTTTGCAATTTCACAAAAGTTAAAAACAAGTCAAAAAACTTCATATTTTTATGGGTTGCAGTGACAAATCCCTCCCCCCCCACGGGAGGTATCAGGTGGAAAAGATAACATCATATTCGTGTTTCTCGACCCCGATCTCAAGAGAAAACCGCGCGTTTTTTGATTCTAAGAAAAAAATTCGAACCACGGGGAGGGGGGGCTATCATGGTTTTTTAGTCAAAAATTTGAAAATTTTAAATTGGCGCCTTTTGAATTTAAAGGGAATAAGGGCTGTATTGGAGGGGAAGGGGGCGCAGGGGGCTTGGGGGCTTGGAGTTGAGATGCGCACACCCACATACCTTAGACACAAATGACTCGAAAGTGACTCTAGATGCATGAAAAAGCATGCATACCAGAGTTGACTCGAAAGTGACTCTGGATGCATGAAAAAGCATGCATACCAGAGTTGACTCGAAAGTGACTCTGGATGCATGAAAAGCATGCATACCAGAGTTTATTTATGCGGTAGGCCCCAGTATTCGAAACTATGTTGAACATCTTCTTGTTAGTGGGCCCTGTATGATTAGTGGTCCCCTTTATTCCCTTCCCCTCCAATACAGCCCTTACCGTATAACCTCTATTAATTAGGCACCCCCTCGTTCAAAATCGTGTTGTGGCATTGTGTTTTTGACCCATTTTTTGGAAAGTTCTCTGAGGCAAGTTACCACTTATTTTGTAGCTAGTGAGATGAGCTATAAAATGGTTGGTAACTTGCCTGAGAGAAGTGACCAAAAAGTGGGTCAAAAACACAATGCCACGAACACGTTTTTTGAATTAGGGGTGCCTAATTAATAGAGGTTATACGGTAATCCCTTTAAATTCAAAAGGCGCCATTTAAATTTTTCAAATTTTGACTAAAAAACCATGCTACCACCCCCCCTCCCTCGTGTGGTTCGAAATTTTTTTTCTCAAAATCAAAAAAACGCGCGCCTTTCTCATGAAATCGGGGTCGTTCTATAGCCTCAGATTGATATTTTATTGAATAATTATTCGTTATGGTAGTGATTTAATCAGTTTATACAGCCTTTTTTTCTAACTAAAATTCTACCATCAAATCGTAATTAATCCAACGATCTCAACTCCAAATTTTGAAATAAAGGCATTTTTAATAATAAACATTTGGTTATTTTTCGTCAAAAAATCGTTTTATCCAGTGTTTATTTAGTTCTGAGCACTGAAAATGAAGATTTGACGTATGATCTTAAAGACTCTAATGAATTCAGGTCAAATTTTTTGTATATATCTCTCTTGCAGGAGAAAATCTCTTTAGTAATCGCTCTTGACAAGTAAAAATTCATATATACCGTTAATTAGAAGGCAGATTAAGACGACAAAGAACACGAGCATACCCTAAAATGCAATGTTTCTTACGTAAAATGTAATATCCTAAACATTATTTACACTACTAGATTTTAACACCCGCTGAAAATATAAAAAAATTTAAAATATCGGAAGGTGCATTTTGCAATCCTTACTCCTTGCCTTCTTAAGGTCTTAGACCCATACTTAAAGGACCATGGTTTTTGAACGCAGCGGGATCTCCAAATTTTGAACTAGCGGGGACACTTTTTTACTCTGAAAATTTTCAACAATTATTTTTTAAATCATTTTTTGTTTGCATTTGAAATTTTTTTAAAATATAGAACCATTTACTAGTCGAGCCCAACGTTGCTTGACACTGCCAGGTCGGACGACTTAGGCTACTTTCACTGCACCACAACCACTTATAAGATATTACTATTTAACTTGGACTAAGACATAAAATTTAAATTTTAATGCAAACAAAAATAATTCAAATTTAATTGGTCTCGATGATAAAAAGTGTCCCCCGCCAATTCAAATTTCGGAAATTTTGCTGCGTTCAAAAACCATGGTCCTTTAAAGTTGCAACAAGCCCTACCTTCGACTTAGAGAACTTATTTCTCGGCCCAGAGTGAAAATTTTACATTGCTGTTTATTTCGATCTATTTCCTAGCACGAGCTCTACAAACTCTACTTCTTAAATTTTATAGAGCCACAAAATCTCGAAATCGACCCAATCTTACTTTGATCAACCCTCGTAAAAAAGCTATAACCTTGTGATTATTTTATAGTTTCACGAGTTTCTAGTTAATAGTTAATACATATTGCGCAAGAAAAAACAAAGCAAAAAAACAAGTATAGGACTTCAATCCTGTTAGCTGGCCGTTTAAAGCATATGCTTTCTGAGAAACGATAATGTGGTATAATTTATTCGGCTATAATATTCTTAGGTCCTTTTATGAATCGCCGACTGCCTAAATACGGGTGAGATAAAAGCAAAGACTAAAAAAAGATCTGCACAAAATTTAATACCAAAACAAGAATTACACAGACAAAAAGAAACAGACATAATATTACATAGTCAAGGAGTTAACGCAGTTAGGGTAATTTACACTCTGCTTCTTCGACCAATTCCTTTTACCTTCTTTTCTTTGGCCAGAGCTTCGTCACATTTACGCCTGATCTCACGTGTCACCTTTTGATCTTCTCTATTCGGTGGGAATATTACCTCTAAATGAAAAATAAAGTTTAATCGCCATTCAGATAGTGCAGTACCACTTAATTGAAGCCTCGCATGATCCAATCTAGTTTCAACGAGACGATCTTTAATTGAACCAGTCGTAGCAGTAAAGCATATGGATGACAATTCGAAATTCTAAATCAGACATTCTAAATGCTAGCACAAGGAAGAGAAAAAATACCTGGATGGCAGGCTCTAGATACTTCAGGTCTGAAAGGCTTCTTCTTCCAGCCAGTAGCTGAATCGATGCAAATTATCTAGCGACGTAGAGGCAATCATGGAACCTGAGAAATACATACATGTAGATAAAAAACAAATATGAGAAGAAACAAGTCTCAATTACACAAGGTAGGAATAAAAACGAACCAAGGGGATGGTGATCATGAGAATCCATAAATCCGATTATATTATTAGACCTGTCGTAAACTATGACAACGCATCTGTGAACTGCGATCAGTAAAAGAACTAAAAAAGCTGGTTAAACTATTTAGATTTGGATAATTAGACTAAGTGATTGAAATTTCGGTGCTCACGGGTACTGAACGGCACTTATTATAATCTTTAGAATGGTACTAAAACGCTGCCCGAAAACATTAAAGTTCCTAATGAGCGCTAGCGTTCTCCGCGCCTTAAGATTTGCTTAGCATTAAAAAATATGTTTTACGAAGCTTATAAGGATTAAAAAAAATGCCGCATGACGACCCCTTGACCCTGAAATAACCACATAGCCCAAATTTCAGTTACCAGTTGACTTAGCGAATGGAGGCGCTCACTAAATCAGAAAGTCCTATTCGAAAATTACCAAATCGAAAACCCGAAACACCTTTGAATGCCACCCAACAAATAGCGCGGAAGATCAGCTTTGATTGAACCACGGACAGAGCAGTAGTCAAGTTCGCAGAAGAGATGACCAGTAGCCATGATCGCCTCAGGAATTGTAAAGTTTTGGCGTCTCCAAGCTTGCTCATTCAAAACAGACTCATGCACTTCGTTGCCTTCAAGAATAGCATTTGCCATGCAATTGACTAGTATTTCAGAACAAGTCTGAATGCATAAACACAACGCGTACAAAAGGAATTCCAACAAAAATTACATGTTTTTTCGATTTCTTCCTCCAGCGTCCCAGCCCGATCTTGAAAAATGTGAGACATCTGCTCATGCTAGAATTTTGAATTTGAGGGCCGGAAAGACGATCCCATTGCGATATATTTGTTCTGCTAGTTTCTAAAACAGATGAATTATTGACAAAAACTAATTTCAGGGCTTCCATGCCGGCAGAAAAGTCTCGTAGAGCGTCCACTCACTCACTTCTAGGTCTCACTAACTGAGGAAGTAAAAAAGTTAGTGCGAACTAAAGTTAGCAAGAGACACACTAGATATTTCAATTTTGATATGAGCTTAGATTAAAAATGATACCAGACAAATTAGGGTGCATGCATTAGAAGATTTCTTCCGGCCGGCCAGCCTGGACTGAGCAATATTTCTTGGAAGACGCCATACCAAGATCTTACGCTAAAATTATGTTTTCACCTTTAAAAAGTTCTCTCCGTAACTATCTAAAACACGAAAAATTAAAAAAACTGACATTTTCTAGACTTCCGAAGACGATCGGTGTGAAGTAACTGTTCGGTACCTGGATGCGACCATAAGAATGATGATAGGGTTCTTCCATATCAGTTATGTGACTGCCAAGAGTCAAATATTTCGGTGAAGGCGGCCACTAAAACGAACTTCATTATACCGCGAAAAATGCTAATTAAAATTTTTAACACTTAAAAGCCAGTTTGTGCTCATGGGAGCGTTTTGTTCAGAATTTTGCGCTGAACAAGATAGGCGCAAGAAACTTCCGAAAAAGTTCTTTTTTGCAACTTTTTTTAGAAATCCATTGATGGACACTCTCAATTTTGAGTTGTTTTAGTTATTTGATCGTATCTTTCTATTTGGAAAAAATTTTGTGTAACTAAAGCTCTTATCAGGTGCAGAATTCAACAGGCTTTCAAATAAATACAAACTTAGTCAGGTGAATTGCCGTATTACATGCAAAATACTAGCATTTTCAAAAATCCCATGAAATACAGAATTTAATTCCTTCGTATTAACACTAAAAATCATTGGTATCACCGTTTATATTTCATTACTTTTACTGCAGAAGAAAGCGCAAATTCTGCGCATCATTTAAATACCAAAGAAGACAGCAAATCATGGCGCTACCACGGTTCATAAAAAATTGATTCATTTTAAAGGGAATTCGTAAAAAACGGGTTTCATAAAAAATAGAATTCTTCGAAAACCGGATTTCGATAAAAAATTAGTTTGTTTCAAAACGGTTTGGCAAAATGAAGTTTTAAAAAATATATAGTTTTATTAATATTTAATTCATCAATAAATAGGTTTATCCAGATTTCTCGACAAATTCATTTCACAACTGGATAAAAAAAATATCTCAGCGACAGTGTAATCTTGAAAAAAGGAAAAATCAGCCGGTTATTATAAATTCGGCCAAACAATTAATATATGGTCGAATTATAACCACTTTCACAGTTACTTCACCACTAGACGAACAGGCGCCATCTGGCGCCTAACACAATGTTTTTTCGATCGAAAAAAAGATAGATAGTAGTCCCTATGGGGAGACTTTATAAGAGAGAGCGCCTTTGAAAGAGAATATAGGGTAGGTAGTAAGTATTCATCGGTATGTTTATTTAAAACACCAGTGAGGTATACACCCACATGTATGGGTATATATCCATACCCACGTTTATTTGATTCAGACCAATGAAAGATAATAGAAAAAGATCAACTGAGTAACATCACCTCGGATCTGCCACTTGGGTAGCTCCACCTAGGCAGCTCTATCAGGTTCTAAAAACTGGGTACCCTAATATAGGTACCATTATCTGGGTCCCCTATCTATGTATTATTAACTGCTGACCTTCACCAAGTTACCACCACCTGGTTACCACCACCTGGTTACCACCAACTGGGTACCACAAACTGGGCACCACCATCATACTTGCGCGGCCGCCGGCGGCCCACTGGATGAAATTGGCGAATTTGGAGCACCGGCGGCGAAGACGCTCGTTTTCGAAACCCCCGGTGGAGGTGGCGGCGCTTTTTATTTTTCGGAAAACGCGCAAGTATGAACACTATCCGGCACCACCATCTGGATACCACTATCTGGTACCACCATCTGTGTACCACCATCTAGGTACCACCACCTGGTATCACTACCTGGGTGCCACCATCTGGGTATCACTATCTGGGTACCACCATCTGGGTACCACCATCCGGGTACCACCATCTGAATACCACCTTCTAGGTACCACCAACCGGGTATAACTATCTTGGTACCACAATCTGGGTACCACCAACTGGGCATCACAATCTGGGTACCACCAACTGTGTACCACCATCCGGGTACCACCATCTGAATACCACCTTCTAGGTACCACCAACTGGGTATCACTATCTGGGTACCACCATGTGGATACCACTATCTGGGTACCACCACTGTGTACCACCATCCGGGTACCACCATCTGAATACCACCTTCTAAGTACCACCATCTGGGTACCGCCAAATGAATACCACCTTCTAGTACCACCATCTGAATACCACCTTCTAGGTACCACCAACTGGGTATCACTATCTTGATACCACCATCTAGGTACCACCATTTGGGTACTACCAACTGGGTATCACTATCTGGGTACCACCATCTGAATACCACCTTCTAAGTACCACCTTCTAGTACCACCATCTGAATACCACCTTCTAGGTACCACCAACTGGGTATCACTATCTTGATACCACCATCTAGGTACCACCATCTGGGTACTACCAACTGGGTATCACTATCTGGTTACCACCATCTGAATACCACCTTCTAAGTACCACCATCTGGGTACCAACATCTGGATACCACCTTCTATGTACCACCAACTGGGTATCACTATCTTGATACCACCATCTAGGTACCGCCATCCGGGTACTACCAACTGGGTATCACTATCTGGGTACCACCAACTGGGTACCACCATCTGGTACCACCAACTGGGTACCACCATCTGGGTACCACCAACTGGTACCACCATCTGGGTACCACCATCTGGGTACCACCAACTGGTACCACCAACTGGGTACCACCATCTGGGTACCACCAACTGGGTACCACCATCTGGTACCACCAACTGGGTACCACCATCTGGTACCACCATCTGGGTACCACCAACTGGGTACCACCATCTGGGTACCACCAACTGGGTACCACCATCTGGGTACCACCATCTGGTACCACCATCTGGGTACCACCATCTGGGTACCACTATCTGGGTACCACCATCTAAATACCACTATCTGGGTACCACCAAGTGGGTACACTTTTTCGTGCCTCACATTTTTTGTGTGTCAATTTTTAGTGTGTCACACTTTTTGTGTGTCACATTTTTGGGTGTCACACTTCCGGAAACTTTTTAAATTAGCGGGTACAACAATTCAAACAGGTGAACCATAAAAAGTGTGACACACATAAAAGTGTGACATACATAAAATTGTGACACACAAAAAAGTGTGACATACATAAAATTGATGACAGAGAATCCTATCAAAATACTATATGTAGAAAATGTGACACACTAAAAAATGTGACATACAAAAAAATATGACACACAAAAAAGTGTGACATACAAAAAAGTGTGACATACAAAAAAGTGTGACACACAAAAAAAAATGTGACACACAAAAAAGTGTGACATACAAAAAAGTGCGACACACTAAAAAATGTGACATACAAAAAAGTGTGACATACATTTACGAACATTTAGCGTTACGGAGAAACCGATGAAAATACTATATGTAGATAAATTTTCACAGTTAAGAATTGCAAATTTCTAGCTGGAGAATATGCAACCATTAGCACGCAAACAATTTGGTAAAATGACCGGCCATCTTCCGCCATATGGCCGTGCCCTAACTCAAGTTAAAACACACGAACCAACTACGAACAAACCCTCACACTTTTATTCAGCGGAATCAAACAAAATCACCCGTTCAGATCACATAACAAAGACTGGGAGTGTGCATATTTATAAATCTGATCCACTTTGTAGATGCAGAGATGCTCTTTCTTTGTGCCGAAATTCGTTTGTCTTCTGCCTTTGGTTACTGGAGTACCTGTTTGAAGGGAGATGAGAAGGATCACATTTCAGGATCACATGGCGTGTTCGGATCGTTGTTAAGAAGCTGAAGATCTTTCGAATTGAAAATAAATTTCCAAGAGAATGAAAACATTGAAAATACCTTGCGATGCTAGTAGACCATATCAGACACGTTCTTCTGAATCATCTAGCTTAACTTTATCTGGTGCTTGCTCAATGAGGCTTGAGAATATTTGTCGCCCAGCACTCTAAAAAATTCATGCAAAAATATTCCTGTATATCTTAAAAATACTAAGCATCTCCCTGTCGGGCCGGCTCCGGTATTTGCATTCGAAGTTCCTGACTTCTATGTCTTTCTTGCATGAGTGTGAATCCCATAGCTTTTTCCAACGCATTGATCATCTGAATTGTTTCCATTTTCCATTTTGCAGCCTTCTTGTTGTTTCATGCATTTCCAATGAGTGATCTGTTGCTTGTCCTTGTAACCAGCAGAGTAAACTTCTCCTAGATCAGTACTTGTAATGTTAGTAGAAATTATGATAAAAGCCTACATCCAGAATCACCATGCGCCTTCCCTTCTTGCTCTTAAAAACTCGATGGCTAAGACCCGTAATGATCTGAGGCTCACGCTTCGGCTTTCGACCCACTTGGACGTTTCTGGTTGACTGTTAGGATTTGGCTTGATCTCATTTTCTCTCTTCCTCCAATGATCCTTGCTCACTCGCATCACAGCTGCTCGCTTCATCAGGGCTGCTGTATCGTCTTCGAGATTCACCGGGAGCGCTTAATTAATGAAAATATAATAGAGAATGTCGATCAGAAAGCAATCAAAAATAAGTATTTAAACAAATGATTCATGAAATAAAATATCGTAAAGTTTCATTCTGCCAAAACCGTTTTGAAACAAATTAATTTTTTTCGAAATTCGGTTTTCGAAAGATTCTATTTTTATGAAACCCGTTTTTTTACGAATTCCCTTTAAAATGAATCAATTTTTATGAACCGTGGTAGCGCCCAAATCATAGAACAAAGCAGTACCAGGATCATCAAATTGGTTGGTGACCAGTTTTTTTTTGGGTTTAATTCAAATTCGCGGCCTTTTTTGGCGTTCTGTACTTTTAGGCTTTTTACAGTTGGCAAACGGGCTGTACCCCGAAATTTAAGCGGCATTTTGCTAAAGCGGTCGTTTTGCCAAGATTTTTTTTTGGCTAAACGGACAAATTGCTAAGAATTTTTGTTAAGGGCGCCATTTGCTAAGCATATATTTGCTAAGGCATTCTTTCCTAAGGCGCACACACAATGAGGAGTCTGATTGAGGATGCTGCCTCCTCATTGTGTTTGCGGCTTTAAAGGACCATGCTCGTGCAAGGCCCAGCAATTGTTGAAATTGAATTGGTCGGGACCCATAAAAAAATTTTTCGCTGCGGGACATTTTATTTAAAACATTTTTGTCGCTTCAATTTGTAATTCCGTCAAAGCCCAGCAATCGTGGGTGCAGCGTCAAGCATGAGTACTCACTGAAGCCATGTCATTCAGCCGGGTTGATCCTGGGGTTGTACAATGAGTCAGACCTTTTTCGGAGTGTCGGTGTGTTCTGAGTTTTGGATTTGCCGAGCCTCAGGTTCGGTTTGTCGCTTCGGATACTGGTTCAGGCCCGTACCCGAAAATTTCCGTTTTAATTTTAAGTCTGTTTAGATAGGCTTAAGATGAGTAAGCCCACACAGTTTGACAACTTTTTTCATCGCCAAAAAATTCTACGCTTGATCAATAGTTGGGAGAGGTGATCACGGAAAACAAGTATGCTCAACAAACTAGACTGGAAACTTAGCCAAATTCCGTGCTAATGAGATGATGAACAGAGTTCTCAGTGCAAATTCTGCTGCGGGCGATTTCATTGGTTCTTTGGAAAATGATCTCATTTTTGTGACTTCAGTAAGCAAGCTTTTAAAGAGATGTATTGTGGTTTAGTTTATGTTTAGGACTCGAAGCGATCGCGATATTCACGCTTGAAGTTCCTCCATTCCGGCTACAAGTCACTAATCGAGCGAATATTTTCTGAGCTGGAATGGCTGTGAGTGTTTTTTATGTGATTGTGAGTGTAAAGTGGGTGTGACTAGGGTTGTGAAATTGTCCGGACAGAAAAGAATCGGAAAGTTTCCGACAGAAATGGAAAAATTTTGGACAAATGGACAAAAATGAGCAATCTATCTAGTAATTATATTTAAGCAAAAAACATACAATTCAATTAAAGTCAGGCATAAATTACATCGATTCATCGAACTCATCATTATTTTAAATCGGTTCGTCAATTTATGTTTTCGGTTTCTTTGATCTGCTGTTCAACGCGCGCTTTCTTGGAACTTGTTTACTTCGGGGGGTGTTCTGCTTCAAAACACGTTTTTAAATAAAGTGCTGACCACTTACAAGGGAACATATGGCAGTGTCACATGCGATATGGAGAAAACCTATGTACTGTTCGATAGAGAATCGAAAAATCCTGTTAGCAATAAGATTCTTTTCTGCGCCAATGTCGATTTTGGGAGTGAAAAATGCGTAAAAATTGAAGTGCAATCCACCCCCCCCCCCCCTCCAAAGAGTATTTTTCTCTAAGCGTCCTATTTTGGTTCCTTGATTTTTTTAAGTTTTTTTTGCAATGCGTAGCTCACCAACTAAGGCTTAGGCTTTAGGCTTAGATGAAAAAGTCTGCTTAGAGAAAATACTCTTTGCAGGGTGGGGGGGGGGGGCGGATGGTTTCCACTTCATATGCTGTCGTCGACAAAGCCCTCGAGTTCGAACCCGCATGGATGCTTTTTTATTTATTTTGTTGGGCAAAACTTTTTTTGTCACAGATTCACTTCTTTTTGGTCACAGATTCACTTTTTCTGTCACAGATTTGATTTGTCACAGATTCACTTTTTTCTGTCACAGATTCACTTTTTTTTGTCACAGATTCACTTTTTTTGTCACAGATTTCCTCATTTCTGTCCCAGATTAGCTCAAACCACAGGGGGGACCAAGCACTTACAAAATTGGTCAAAAAATTTTCTCTCATAACAGCCTGAAAGTTTTTCTATAACGTTTTTATCATGTTTAAGCATTTTCGCCAAAATTATTTTTTCCGCAAAAATTTTTGCCTTGGGGGACCAAGGTAGTCCAAGTTTTCAGGAGCCTGAAATGGGACTTGGTCCCCAAGGCAAAAATTTTTGCGGAAAAAATAATTTTTGGCGAAAATGCTTAAAACATGATAGAAAATTATAGAAAAACTTTCAGGCTGTTATGAGAGAAAATTTTTTGACCAATTATGTAAGTGCTTGGTCCCCCTGTGGTTTGAGCTAAATCTGGGACAGAAATGAGGAAATCTGTGACAAAAAAAGTGAATCTGTGACAAAAAAAAGTGAATCTGTGACAGAAAAAAGTGAATCTGTGACAAATCAAATCTGTGACAGAAAAAGTGAATCTGTGACAAAAAGAAGTGAATCTGTGACAAAAAAAGTATTGCCCATTTTTGTTTTATTTAATTTTTGTTGTGTTTTTATGATTTTAATGATTGCATAATTTTATATCTACTTAAACGATATGATGATAATGATTGTCAATGAAAAAATGAGAAAAGCACAAGGACAGCTCACAGTGCACCCTTTAGCTGGCCATTGGTATAGTATAGCACTGTGTTTGAACTTTTCTCACTTTTTTCATTGAAAATCACTTTCGTTACCTCTTTTCAGTGCAAATAATAAAATTGTGACTAAAGCACATTTAAATGCAAAAAAAAAATTAATTGGAGGGAAAAATTGAAAAACAACCATGATGAATGTCACTTGTGAAGCCGTGTGCACCTTCATCATGAAGGTAACCATAAGGACCTGTCAACAAAACAGCCGTAAATTAGAGAAATGCCAAATCAACAGAATTTTTTTTCACAACACACGGTATTTTGAATTAATTTCTTTCCATTTTTTGGAAAACTTTCCGCGTTTTTTCTATCCGGAAAACTTTCCGGAAAGTTTTCGGAAAACTTTCCATTTCACAACCCTAGGTGTGACCCTTACTGTGGGTGAGTGTGACTGTGATTTTTGAAAACACTGCTGCCCTCCCTACTCTAAGCCACTGACGATTGAGCTTGGAGAGGAGAGAGCAGACACGACCGCCCATGACTGCACAAAACCTTAGAATGAATAAAATGACTGAAAGTTTTCCTTGTATAGCCAAAATGACTGCGAAAAGAAATTTTTGGTGTTGAACGGAATGAGCGTTTGAAATGAAAGCGAACAGACACACACACAGACACACCGGCATGTCCCCTTTAGTAGAGGTCAGTGATGTGATTTCAATTACATCATCTTTTTTTTCCTTCTTTGTTGTTTACCATAAAATTTCAGTTCTGAAGTATCAAAATGGCGCCGGATAGAGTGAAGAAAGTGATGGTGTAAGTTAGTGATTTAATTGGTTTTGCTGTAGTCATGTTTTTTGCTTGTTATAGCCTAGCAATCTCATTTTCCACTGCTTGCAAAGTCGATCTAGGGTCCAAATCCGGTGTACGAAAACGTCATCCACCGCCTGGAGGGATACATCATCGGTCAGTGAAATTTATTTTGCCTTACTTCTTTGATACATTCAGTCCATTTAGCATTCGATGAGTACATGAGCATTGTGTTGAATGAACCCGAAGAGCTGCACATGAAGACTCTCAACTGGAAGAAGCTGGGCGAATCCTTTTCAAAGGCGACAATATCGCATTGCTCACTACAATTAGTAATCATCTATCCTGTTTTTGTTGAAAATGCCGTTACAAATAAACTTCTCGTGTCAAACTTCCCGTTCTCTTAGAGGTGGCAGTTTTTCTATTTTCTGTCTGGAATTTAGAAATAGAATTTTCCTCACGGTCTAAGCCTATTCATTCTTTTTCCTCTATGTTCCTCTGAGTCAGTCAGAATGCCCACAAAAAACAGCAAATATTCTCTTAGCACACAAGAAAATAGCCAAAATTCAATCGATATTCTATTATTTCTATCCAAAACTATATTGACAGCACATTTTCCACTTGAAGGATAGTCCCCTGTGGCCTATTGTAAATGATTTATTTGCTATCGTTAAAAAATTAAACTCTAAAAAGTTAAATCCCTTCTTTGATCCAACTCCCCAAAAGACTACATCCAAATCTAACTCTCTTGAAAATATTGATCATAGTCGATCTATTATTATTGCTGGTCTACTAGAAGTATTGGCTGATTCCTTGTCTGATCGAAGCTCAACATATCATCAAACTGTCTCGAATATTATTATTAAAGTTTTAAATATTGAATGCCGACCCAATCAGTGTATCGAATCGGCAGACCTGACACTACAAAATCACGGCTTTTCAAAGTTGTCCTGCTTTAT
This sequence comes from Ditylenchus dipsaci, assembly GCA_004194705.1. NCBI lineage: Eukaryota > Metazoa > Nematoda > Chromadorea > Rhabditida > Anguinidae > Ditylenchus > Ditylenchus dipsaci. The sequence goes on along the minus strand of SADC01001325.1, from coordinate 183,482 downwards.
CAACCCACAAACCACACTTGTTAAAAAAGGTTAGACAACTGAGAAAAATACCAAAATTCAGGAACTTGTTCGTCCGATCATCACTAAATGATGCTAGCCGAAAACACAATTTGAGACAATGTCGAAAACTTAATACCGATGGACAGACTGTTCGTATTTTCTTGGGCAAAATTACACCAATCAAAAGCAAGGACACAGATAAAAATGCTCATGGCAACAAACCACTTATTGATCACCCCTCTTTCACACCAACAACATCTTCCGTGTCCCCCATGGGTGAAATTACAAGATTCCATGGCAATTTGAATCTTCTAATCACCGACTACTAAATAACAACAACAACATGGATAAATTTCCCTTCCTGCCAAACGACTGCTTTCGAAAAGGACTAGACAAAGATGAAAGTGACCAAGGTTGTGGATCACCATCAAATTTCAGCTCTCCTTCACCTGACGGCTCACGGAATACATTGTTTATTGCGGATAGACTCATCATGGAATGCCACTTTCTTCTTTTTCGGATGAAGGAAGACTCTTTAAATTACCTACTGATTACAAATGTACTTGAATTTTCATGGATTTAGTCGCGTAATTAATACGTGAACAATAAAAAAAATAATAAAAAATAAAAACAGGCCAAATAAAAAGAGGAACAACGGAAATTAGTCCAACTAATCATGCAAATCGTCGTACCTAACCATTAACAACCAAAATTAAAAAAAGGCGTGGATTTGAGTCAGAAAAAGTGTTGACCCTATCAAGCAAAAAAAAAGTCATCGAAAAATTAAACTTTATTAAATTCCCGCCAAAAAATAGGCTAAAAATAGGCCTATGGCCTAATTTTAGGCCGATTGACGTATTTAAAAATAAGCCTAGTTAACCATAGTTCTCATCCTGGGGTGGTATTCAGGTCGGTTAGTAAGTCAGTAGATCAAAAGTAACTCATGATCTTTGAACCTACTCGGCCCGTCTGAAACACGTCGAGTAGATCACGAGTAACTCTTGATCAAAACTCTACTAACCTACCTGAATACGACCCCTGGTGTTTATACGAAGGAACTGAATTCCATATTTCATAGGTTTTTTGATTTTTATTTTGTTTTTATTGTAGAGTCGGGCTGGGGGCCTTGCTCCACAAATTCGAGTCCGGGGGTAGTAGAATTAGAGAGGGGGCTCTAATAGAGTTAGTTTGAAATGTGTGTGTGTGTGTCGAATTCCAACTGAAATTGAACGAAACAACAAAGTAAGTAAAATGAATGAAAGACAAAAGAACATTAGACTAATCAACTGAATAATATATGAGCTGGCGCAGAACCCCAAAAAAACACAAACCATAATTAACGGCGATCTGCGCCGAAAAACTTTACCCATGTACAACCACCAATCATGAATATATTAAAACGAAAAACTACGGCGATTCTGAACAAAAAGCGCCAAAATTTTTGAATTCCTTGCAGACAACAAAGATTTAAATGACAACTTGAATCAGCCTACTCTTTCTGAGTACCTGGATAAAATGCCGAGATCCCCTAAATAACGGCTCTTTTTTCGCCCGTTCTTTTTTTTATTCGAGCGCGAGGAGCTGGCGGACAATAGTGATCGTGTACACACAAAAGTTTTTCTCAGCCAAAACCTCATAAAAAATCCAAAATAGCCAAAATGGGCTAAAAGTATTTGCGGAAATTCAAAATCCTCACGGACACAGTCCAAATACTATATAAAGATCCATCAATGAGTTTCTATAAAAGTCGAAAAAAATAACTTTTTTTTTGAAATTTTCTTTCGCCTATCTTGTTCAACATGAAATTCTGAACAAAACGCTCCCATTAGCACAAACCTGCTTTTATGTGTTAAAGGGGGGAGGGGGTGCAAATCATAATGCGAATATTTTGAACTCTCAGGTTATTCACTCTCAGAACCAGTGTTGTGCACTCGTCCTCGTCTTTCGTCCTCGTTCTCGTAATACGAGGACGAGGACGAAGTACGAACCTCCAAAAACTAGGTACGAGGACGAAGTATGAGGCTCAAAAAATTACAAGTACGAGGACGAGGACGTGGACGAAGGGGCAAGGACGAGGACGGAAGACGAAGGGTAAATACGACTCGTCCTTGCTCGTACTTTCTTAATTCGAATCTGTTTTTTCACTGAAAAGTTTATTTTTACGAACAATCCGATTATTTGAAGAAATTTATTAAGTAACCGTTTCGATTTTATTAAGCAAGCATTTGCTTTTTTTCTCTTTGCTAGCTTTTGATTAGTTATTTGAGGTGATCATCAACGATGCGTTGATTCTTTTCATCGTCGTTTTAAATAAGAGGATCTCCTGTTTTATCAATGGCAATATAGTTGCCAAGCAAAGCCAAAAATTTGATTCCTTGTCTTTTTAGAGATCTCACTTCACAATGGGCGTGAAAAATTGCAGTGTACCCATTTTGTAGTTTTTAATGAAAAGTAAATTCTTGAAATTACTTTAAGGAAATCGGGATCTGTTATAATTAAACATCAAAATAAACAAGCTTTAAGCAAAGGTGCAAATTTTTTTAAATAAAAACTTACTGTTTGGCTTTTAAGTATGAAGTACGAGCGAAGTACGAGTGAAACAAAAAAATTATCATAAGAAGTCCTCTTTTCAATGATTTTCAAATAAAAAACAATTTTTTGTGTATAAAAAACAATTTTTTTTGTGTCTCTCAAGCCCCCTGCGCCCCCTTCGGGGCCGCAGGGGGCTTGCTTGCTTGGGGTTGAGATGCGCACACCCACATACCTTAGACACAAATCACTCGAAAGTGACTCTGGATGCATCTTGATCATAAAATGCATATGGAGACTCTTTTTGCCTAGTTCCAGTGACAAAACAAGGTAGAATACCTTGGTCCCCCAGGCAAAAAGTCGAAATTTGGTCAAAATTTTTTTTCCAAAAATCAACTTTTTAGGTCAGAAAATGCCCGAAAACACATTTCTTATCGTTTTCAGCGCATAAGAATTACTTAGAAATGGTTAAAACCTGATTTTGAAAAAAAAATTGTTGGGGGGGGGGGGGGTATTCGCTACTAGGGTCACCCTTCTTTATCTTCTTTAATTTACAAGTTTGTGGTCAAAATAATCCTCACACTCTTGGCTATCCGATAAAATCATCCGACCATGATTACGAAATTCCTGGAGCTGATTTACAGGCTAATTTACGAAAATTGTTCGTTTGGGGGTTTTTCTGTGCCTGGCTTAATTTATATTTTCTGCCTTTTTTCTACAATTCACGCGTTTCATACACCAAAATATAGCCAAGATTCTATGCTTACATTTGAGCTATCAAACAGATAAAAAGTTAGTACAAAGTTAAAATTAGGATTTAAAAAACATACAACCATGTCCACTTCCATGCCATTATATCTTGGACTATCCCAGAACTTTTTGGTATTATTTTGAAAGTGGCGTTTTTTTGGAATATTAATTTACATGATCATTTACAACCTTACACTTAAAATGTAGGTAAAAGAACAACTGCCGACCATCCCAACTGCTGACCCCAACTGCCGACCAATTATCGAATTCTGACCAAACGACAATTTTTTAAGTCGTAGAAAGGAATGAAAAAAAATTAATGTACAGAATCTTGCTCTTTTGTAGATTCTGTTTTTGTAGAAAGTTAATCCAAACTAAAGGTGTATGTGGATACTTTGTTGGAACATTCATATACGCATCGCCTAGGTCACAGGTTCGAATCCCACTGGGTGCACACCATATTTTTTAAACTTTTTACACATGATCCTCAGGCTCTTATTAACTTAAGAAGATCATTAACGCAGGGTTAAACAGCTACTGCAGTTGAGTTGCAGGCCAGAGCCTGTATAAAACCTGCTTTTTGTCTAAAATCCATGATTTTGGATTTTTCTTTGATTGGTATGATTGATATTTGCTGAATTTTTTTCTCTGCAAAGCACATTTCTATAGGCTCTTTTGGGATATCATACAGAGAAAAAGTATACCTGAGTTAGCATAAAAGTTAAAAAAAACATTCAACGATGTGCAACTCCATGCCATCCTACCCTTCAAAAATACTCATTTTTGCTTTATTAAACTATCGAAATTTACTTCTTTTTTGTGCCTTCGCTAGCTACCGTGTTTTTCTGAAATGATTCTGGTGTGTAAAATTCTATCTGGTTCTGCATGAAACTCTGCCTCTAGAAATTCACTAAACGCGTTGATAAATAAATAAAATTGTTGGAGGTTGAGGCGATATATAACTAAGTACGCATCATTGGTAAAACGACACTTCGCTATGATTTTTTAATGGACAGTTCGCTATGGACAGTTTGCTGTAGTTCCTAATTAATGATGATTTCTAGATTTACACATTTTTATAAGGTCAGGTTTTGGGGGGGGGGGGGTTATTCTATACTGCGCCTAAATTTTTTGTACACTTTATGCTGCTTGTGTATTTTACTATATTTGTAAAAATTTTAATACTCTTTCTTTTCATGCTAGGTTTTTTTGTCTTTGGTAATTTTAAAAGTAATTTTTTGTTAATTTATTTCGAAATTTTACTTTTCTTAAAAACAATGTTTTTACATAAATGCTCATAACTTTCTGCGAGTAGTTCTTTTGCGGGTTGTTTCAGTGTCTTAGAAAGCCCACATTCTGCCAGTTAATTTGACATCAAATATTTCATGTTAGAACCGCAACACAAACTCGTTATACTATGAATAGTTACAAACGCGATTTGCACCACGCCTGTTGCCCCTTGTATCTAAATTTCGAGATAATTTTCCTTGCAAAAAGTTATGCTAATTCAAAACATTTGTTGGAAACACTGTTCAGTCCACACACTTTACGTTGCTTGGGGAGATAGACATTGTTATTAGAAACGAGTGTTCAAACACTTGAAGAATATCTCAAAATAGTATTTATGTCCTTTTAGATGGGGCAAAAAATATATGCTATTCATATTATCACTCTTACACAGACTAAAAATTCTAGCTTGGAAGGCAGAAATTATAAATTACTAAATATTTATTTATCTTTTTCTATAAGCAAATATGTTCGCTATTGCTGTTACTTCCATCAGAATTTGTTTTTTTATTTATGTCTGTATGTAAAATGTGCCGCCTAATCTGTGAACTTAGCCACCTTTTTATTTTCTGGCCAGAATTGGCCGTCTTTTTTGGACAGATTCCTATGTTTTTTTTGAGTTTTAGCTTCAATAAGATCGTATTTTTTTCTCTTTATGACAGCAAATATAAAGGCTCTTGGTATGCAGAAAGTATGTACCTGTAAAAAGGCTGAAAATTTTCTTTAAAAACAGGTAGACGCCGATTTCGCCCTCCATCTGCTAAAATGACTCTGATGAAAATTCAAATTTGTCTAAAAATGTAGCTCAAAAAGGTGGTCAATTTAAACAGTTATGTTTGTTAATACCTTTTTATTGGCTATAAGTGAAATGTACCGCCTAATGTGGGAATTTGGCCGCCTTTTTTATAAATTTGGCCGCCTTTTTTGAATTTTAAATAAAAAAATATTATTTGGCCGCCTTTTTTTAATTGGCCGCCTTCTTTTGTTGTTAATTCGTGTTTTTCGAATTCTAGCCTCAATTTGATGGTAATTTTGCTCTTAATGATAGCAAAAATGAAAAAAAGCGAAAAAAAAATTAAAAAAACCTTTAAATTACAAAAAAACCATTTAGCAGGTAGAGGCCGAAATAACCATCTAGGGGTTTTTGACTAAGTTCTTAACTTTATCTTATGAGTGCACAATTTTTTTGTACCAATACGTAGCCAAGATTCTGGGCTTTCATTTTTGCTATCATTAAGAGCAAAATTACCATAAAATTGAGGCTAAAATTTGAGAAACACAAATTAACAAGAAAAAAAGGCGGCCAAGTTCTATTTTTTATTTGAAGTTCAAAAAAGGCGGCTAAATTAATAAAAAAAGGCGGCCAAATTTCCACATTAGACAATACTATTCTATTTGAGCCCTTTTTATTCAAACACAGTAGATTTGTAAATAAAAAACGGCGTCAAAACCCCGATTTTTAAATAACTCAAATTAGTGGAAAAGGTGCTTTCTACTAGGAATTTATTTGATTTAATCGATTTATTGTCGATTACAGTCAAACCTCAGTTATATGCCAGCCCAAAGAACCATCTCCAGGATGATGTATAACCGAGGTGGCGTAAAACTGGGGTGGCATATAACCGAGTTTGACTGTATATTATAAAACTGCTGTTAAAGTTGAAAAAATCACTGTCAAATTTCAATCCCACTCAAGACAATAAACATTTGATCCGGACAAAAAATATCAAAAAACAGATTGCAGTTTTGGAATCTACACGAAAAACTGCACCTGATAGGGCTAAGTTTCGGTATACACCCCTCAGTTTGCCTTGGTCCCCCAAGCTGATTTTTTTAAAAAATTTTTCGAAATTTTTGAACGCTGTTTTTTTATTGGGTTAAAGTTGAAAAAAATTCGGAAAATTTAAAAAAAAAATCAGCTTGGGGGACCGAGGCAAACTGGGGGTGTATACCGAAACTGCTCCCCTGATAGCATCAAACAGGTATGCAATATCGAGCGCAGCTCGGCCTGTCTGGACCTCTGAAGTTGGAAAGTCAGGCCAATTTTAATCAGAAAGCACAGGGAAACGAAAGCAATTTTTTTTTGAAAAAAGTTCACGATCGCGATCCGAAATTCTGAGAGCAGATTCGTGTTCAGCATGCTTAATTTGCATGTGAAACTGCTCTTGAACGTCAAAAAATGATATCGAGTTTCAAATTCCACTGAAGACAACAAACAAATTATTTTGCGGAAATTTCTATATTTGTCTTTATATTTGTCTTGACATCCGAGAACATATTGCTCAGCATTGAATTTGGAGTCGATTGGTATATAACATTTACCGTAGAAAAAAAGTCAAAAAAATCAGGGTGCCAAATTTCATATAAAAAACCTTCAAAATTACAGATTATGTCTCTTAAATATTTGTTTTCTATAGTGGAACTTGAGCAGCAGTTTTTACCCATTTTTGGCCGAATTTTCCGAAAAATATTTATTTTTACTGGTATGGGCCCCTACTGAATTTCAGTTACTAGGACGCAGTTAAAGTCATACCATTTTTTTAGCTAAACTTATGTTTCACAAAATACTATTAAAATTTTTTACATATCTTTTTGCTATTTTTGAGAAAAATGCAAACGTTTCCACAAAGTCAGAAAGTTTGGCGCTACTGGAATATACCCACCCAATAATTTAGGCTTTGGCTAAGGGTTAGGCTCAGTGCCTGGCCATTACTAACAAGGGCTTTTCCACAACTTTTTTCTTCAAAATGGTGGTTTTACGTACCCTCCAAAAATTATTGGAGAGGGTATATTTCCGTAGCTTTTTTGGGTGGGGTATATTCTAGTAGAAAAAGTTCTTTTTTGGCTTTGAAAATTGCAATTTTCAAGAATAAGTTACAAACTTGACGTGTCCTTGTTACCTCTGTAAATTTTTTGGTCACAAATTTATTATATTTCTTTTTAGGATCACAATCAAGCAAATTTAGTCTCAGTTTGTAGATTAGACATTGAATGTGGTCACCAAAACCAAAAATTTTGAAAAACAGATGAAATAAGCTTAGAAAAGTGTTTTCAAGTAAGATTTGTTTTTGAAAAAGTTTGAAAAAACGACATGGGAGACCAAGGCAATTTTTGGTACCAATATGGTACCGGTGCGCATCAATGCGTTAAAGCAAATCAACCTTTCTAAACCTAAATCCTGTGTCAGAAGTGAAGGTTTGCTCACCAGAAAAAATCTTTCTAGTAACTCAACTCATTTTTAGAAAATGGTTCTGTTGGCGGAAAAGTCGTCGTTTCCGAAAAAATTATATACCCTCTTGATTTGTTCACAATTGTTTTTCTTCAAATGCATATGCTTAATCCGCTAATTAGGAGGAAATCGTTTTTGGTCGCTATTCACTAGCACAAACAATTTATTCTATTAGCATTCACAAAGTGCTACAAAGTAGTGTATTACTTACGCTTTTATTATTTTGTCGTTTAGTAACCATGTAAAAAGGCGAGAATCTCCACTCTGCCTTCTTCTCATATATTAAACTTATTTTAATAGTAAAACGGTTTTGTAAACTGTACAGTCATGAGCTTTTACTCAAGTTTTATGGTTCAGTGATAAAGCGTTGTGTTAGAAAATACGGGTCGTAAATTCAATCCCCTGTGGATGCGCTTTTTTATTTCGATTTTTCTGTAAATTTCAGAAAATACGAAGAATATAAATAGGGTTGTCGACTTTCGACTTTTAAGTCGAAAGTCGAAAGATCGAAATTTTTTTAAGGCAGATTTTTTTTACCGGAGTGTAAATTTGATTTCACAATGTAAACCCAACTTTTAATTCTGAGTATATGTTGTAAAATCAGATTTTCGCTCCGAGGCCAAAAATCGGCCTTAAAAAAATTTCGACCTTTCGAATTTTGACTTAAAAGTCGAAAGTCGACAACCCTAAATATAAATATACAAAAATATATCTATAGATATCATCTTCCATTGATTTTATGACAAATTTCGTATAAAATTTAAAAATTTCTCGACGTCAAATAAAACTACAAAGAAATCGTGGTTCTGAGTATTGTGACATGCCTACGTTTTGTCAGCTTAATTTGTTAAAACCAGGGTACGTAACTCAAATTTCGAAAAAAGTACAGTTGACCGAAAAAAGTACAATTTGGTCATTATTCGTCAAAAAGGGCATTTTATCCAGTGCTTATTGATTTTTGAGCACCAAAAAAAAAGATTTTGACTAAAAACTTCAAATATAAAAAATACTTTGGGTCCCGAAAAAAAGTACAAATCTTTTTAAAAAGTACAGTTACGTTGCTTAAAACTAATCAGTTTATGGTACATTGAACGCGGCTTTTCAAAACGCCTAATTTTGTTTTTTTAAGCTTAAAGCAAATTTTTGTCCCTAAGTTATGGTTAACATTTTGATTATGCGAAGCCTCAGATCTAAACAAAGGCCAGTGCAGATTAAGACAAAATTGAACAATTGTGTTAAAATATGCGTCTTATTGGTCTTTTGTGAGTATCTGAGTAGTCAGCTACTTTAATAAAACGTGCTTTTAAAGCAGAATTCATATTCAATCATTCTTGGCAGGACAAAAAATTAAAATACCCAGTAATCCGACCGAAAATTTTAGATTTTTTGCGAAGCCGTGAGTAATAAGTTATTTTGCATGTAAAAAATACTTTTTGCAAGTCTATGAAATACAGTATTTTACTGAGCTCACTCCGAGTGAGAATCTCACTGAGAATCCTTAGTGAGAATCTCACTCACAGGCTGTCAGGAGAAATTTTGAAATTCTCACTCTCACTCACAGCCTGTGAGGCCAAATGCCATTCTCACTCAATCTCACTCACAGGGTGAAAAAGTGTCCTCTGCAAAACACTGGTGAAATAATATAGTTTTGTAGTTTATTTTTGATTATCTTTTCACGCCTCCTCCTTTTAAACTACCGTATTCTCTTTAATAGACCTACTCAAAATTGTTTCTGTGGTATTGTATTTCTGACATAATTTTGTGGATGATCCCAAGCAAATTACCATCTATTTTGTGACCAGAGGCACAATTTAACTGGTGCATGCCTGAGTTCATCCACACAAAAAGTAGGTCGAAAGCACAATGCCGGTGCGTTTTTTAAAGAGAACAAAGTTTTTTAGTTTTTTTAATATCGTTTGCAGAACATGCCACAGTTCATCAGCAATCGGAGTGTTTGTGCACTTAACGGCACTTCAGCAGTTGCACCAGTCCTGCCACATGCTCCTTGCTCAGCATCTGTGCAGCGAAGACTGCGCTTTCGAAGACAGCAATCTGCTCCAACTTTTGCTACACAAAAATCCCAGTCGATGGACCATGGTTTAGCCCAAAGTGACAACTGGTCTACAGTGGGTTCTGTCTCGGATTGTGAAACAGCACAATTTCTGTACAGACTGATGAACTGCGGTTGGTTTTTTTTTGTTTTTTCTTAATTTCAAAGCTGGAATTTGACTCAAATCCAGACTCAACATTCTAAATGAAGTTGAAAATTTTAATTTTAAAATTTTCATAAAACTTACACAAAACATATCAGCCCTTTCTATAAAGACTTTCATACTCCGAATGTGGTCAAATTTTTTAATTGTAAATTAAAAATGACCTTAACTCTGCAATCCTAATCAAAAAATGAGGGGGAGGGGGATTATTAGAGGGTGGGGAATTAATAGAGGTTATACGGTATTCTAAGCAATACCGTATTTTCTGTATTCTCTTTCAATAAACGCCCCCTCTCTAATTAGCGTCCCCCTAACTTCAAGTGGTCTGAAACTTCTGTTTTCATTAACTTTTTAAGCTCTGTAAAAGTGCCTGCAAGGGATTTTAAAAATCTAATAGGCACTTTTTACAGAGCTCAAAAAGTTGATGAAAACAGAAGTTTCAGACCACTGAAAGTTTGAAAAAATTGCCACTCTCTAATAAGCGCCCCGGGGCGCTTATTAGAAAACCTGTGTATTGAAAAAACCTGTGTATTCACTGTATCCGAAAAAGCAGAACTGACTTTCCACATAAAAATTAAGACAGAGGCGTAGGGTGGGATTTTCGAATTCCCCAAAGTTTACTTCGCATTTCGCTGATTTGTCGGAATTTGGGCGAATTCACCAGTGAATAAGCCGGTGAATGTAACGAATTATGGTTTAGCCGGCGAATCTGTCAACCTCAAACAGGCCACTGAAAACAAAAAAACAAGAAAAGCACACATGCCAAATACTATGCAAGATTAAGTTATATAAGTATGTTTTTTGCGAAGTCCAATGGTCTGCAACTAGTGTCTGCTCATAAGGTTAGCGTCAGCCTACACATTAGAGTGCTAGAGCATAGCCTGCTGAATCTTCTTCCTTTACACCATTTTATTTCTCTCCACACAAAAGGAGGAGTCAACTGCTGGAATAAATTAATTTTGTGGCAACAAACAAAAAGTCGCAAATAGCTTCTGCTGAGCCACAGGAGGAAGATTATTTTCCCACACAAAACAATAATCACCAAAACTGGCTTTGAATAATTATTAGGTAGAGTCAGGCAAAATTCACTTTGCTCCTTTGGCTCCTCAAAAAGCGAAAGGCTAAGCCAGCAGACAAGTCAACGACAACAGCAACAGCCAAAGGCAAAAAGTAGTGTCGGCATGAGAACCACAACAAGGAGAGTAGGCTAGTAGTTCAAGTGGTCTCAGTCAGTTCAGGGCTAGGACCACCACCCTCTATCCAGATTTGTTCATATTATAATCCACTACTATTATATTCCATTATTATTAGTAGTAGCGGCTATAAGTCACTGGTAGTGCAACCATGTCGCCCAAACCCGACTCCAAAAAGACGGGCAAGTCCAAAGGCAAGTCTGCTGCTGCTAACTAAATATTACTTTCATTCTATTAGACCCCTCCCATAAATAATGGGTAGGAGAGCGGGAAACCAGCTGGTTGTAGTGTGTCATATTCCCAGGCCCCTGGAGGCAGGCCAATTGTTTGTTAAAAGCCATAAATATTCTTTTTGGTGCATCCTTTTAATTTGTGCCGGGTGGGGGAGGGGCTGCATGTCCACACGTGAAAACCAACAGCTTTAATGCCAATCCATAGTTGTACTGCCCCTCAACTTTTGGCCACTGCTTGTTTTTGTTGTTGCTGGTTGGACCTGGTGCAGAATTAAAGAGCGGAAAGTGTCACTTTCTTCACTCTTTAATGCATTTGTTGGACGGCACCCTAGACTTTTTTCTGTTTAAATGGCAGTGTTTCTTGCTTGTGAAAAGCAGTCTGAACACCACCTGATTCCAGCTCAATGAACTGTTCAATCCAATTGATTGGGAGACAGGGTGCCTTTGAGTGCATCAGGCATACACTCGGGTTATCTACCAAACCAGATACTTGAAAATTACAATACCGGACATCACTTGTTTTGCTTTAAAAATATCCGAAATTTGACTAAAATTTTGTGAAAATGACTGAAAAGATACAAAATATAGTATGAAATTTCAGAATTTTTTATATTAAGCTGTCCAAAAAGGTAGTGGGGTTTTTCAAAAAAAACAGGCCATAAGATATTCTATTAGGTCGTCGGAAAGGGATTTTTTCAAAACTTTTTTTGTGACACCTTCTTTTTCCATAGATTTACGGACCCCCGTCCAAATACTATATAGAGAAGAGATATGTTCTCTATTAATTACTCTCTCACTAATCGTTGCTCTCATTGGCACCCTATATCTCAGCTAAAAAAATTCGCAAATCTGTTTTTGCGTTTTCTTAATTACCATAAACTTAGCTAATTCCAGTTTATAGCTATCGGTTGAGCACCCGAAAATTTGAAAATCAGCCCAATTTTTTTTCCAAAAGGGGTTTGAAAATAATTATTACTGGGTAATTAATAAAGAAAATATGGTAAGCGGAAAAATTGGTATTGGTATGCATCTATAGTGGTTGTGTGGTGGTGATAATGGTTCTGCTAGTGATTATTATTGTTTTTCTGCCTTTGGTTGCTCCTCTGCTGCCACTTGTTTTCTGTTTTCATGGCTCTAACAATTTCGACTTTTTCATTGGCTTTCTTTAACTAGCACCACCAGCATCACCCAATTATTGGAGGACCATTGCCACTGAAATGGAGAGGAACCCTACAAATTTGATTAGTTCTGGCAACAGCATTCAAAAGTTACTGACTGACTGGATGCTAAGTTTTCATCGGAAAAAGTTGTTGGTTATTTGAACACTGTGACTGCTGCAGCATTTATATATAGCGATGCTGTTGGCCCGCAAAAGTATAGTTCTTGGAGGTGGAGGTGAGAGCAGACTTAGTGCCAGCTCTATTGGCCAGCAGGTGGGGGTAAGCGCAGGAGGTCTTCTGTCTTCAACGCTCTTGAGGGTTGGTCTTGCTATTGTGCTGTCCTGCTTTTGTTCAGTGTTACTTTTCGGCCATGCATGCCATCAACTATACCTCTTGATTAATTATAGTGTCTGTGTTTTGTTATAACTTCAGAGTGAAAAATTATATTTAATGTAATTCGGACCTGCCTGAAAGTCAAACTTTTTGTCACGTATGAAATACTTAAAATACACATCTGTAAGAATGGATTAGTGCCTGGCCATGATGGAAAAATATATTTTTCTCCTTTGTACCTATCTTGTAGCCTGAACTCTGGGGAGCACAAAACGGCTGGACTCATTTTAAAATGATACTATAGGAGCCGAGCAGTAACCGTTTGAAGTTAGTCGGTCATCAGGTGCAATTTTTTCACCTTTTAGCTTGAAAGGCCTCTAGCTCCAAGTTATCACGATCAAACTCACACTCATGATAGCTTATTTCACTTTAAATTTGAACACTTTTAAATGCATAGGAGGGTTTTTCAAAATTATCTCAATAATTTGGAAAAACGGGCTAAAATTTGAAAAGTTGTGATTTTGGAAAATCGTTAAGTTTAGAAAGAAACTCTTTTTGATCTTCTTATTCCGCGTTAGCCATCCTTAATTTTATTGCATTCTGTAGTGTTGTTCCTGCGCTACAAGATAAGTTGGTTGCGCTACAAAATAAGTGGTCAAATACGCATTTTTATAAGTAACTCGAAAAATGTCAAAAAATAATTTGGCTCCTATAGTATTATTTTAAAAAGAGTCCAGCCGTTTTGAGCTCGCCAGAGTTCAGGCTACAAGATAGGAGCAAAAGAAAACATTTTATTTTTCCGTTATGGCCAACTCTTCTCGAGAAGCGGTCTATATTCTGCAGATTGTGTCATTTAGAAACGTCTATCAGTTCACATAGGTTCAATCATATTAGTTTTTCTCATAAAATAACGTCTACATAGCGTATGAAAAAAAATAAAATAAATAAATAAAAACTGAAAAACAGCCATTGTATGCCTTTACCTATATCCGAAAAATCAGAATCTTTTTATTTATAAAAAGTAATTATACAAGGTCTCCCAAGAACTTTTTTATACAACAAATTTAATATTCATCATTTTGCTAAAACCACAAAAAATTCCGAAAAAAATGTTTTGCCTTGGTCCTCCCGGCTATTCAAAAATATCTATTTTTCAACTTGTTTGTTGAAGGTGATTTTTTTGTTTTCAACACGGGAACAAGGCAAAATATTTTTTTTGTGATTTTAGCGAAATAATGAATGCTACGAGCTTTCTGAACAAATATAATTTTTTTCAAAAAACGTGTTCTATATAAAAATTTCAATATTCTTGGGACACCCTGCATAATAAATCGATGAAGTTGATTGCGGTCAAAATGACCACTGATCATTGGATGAGGTTCAAATATATTTGAGTGTTTACGTAAATTATTTTTGATTCGCTGACATCGCATAATGGTCTACACAATTTCTAAATTTTTTACTGCACGAGTAGGACAACATATTTTGAGAATACTGACTGTTTTTTTTTAATAATAATAGTTGTTTGCAGATATGTTCAATGTGTTCTTCTCGCTTGCCAAAGACAATATACCCACCAACACTGCCAACAATATATCTTTTGCTGGAAGTCTGTTTTGTAAACTGCTACATCTAAACCAACAAAATTAATTTGAAGGTTCGACCCGTGACCAGTTAATTTCGACTGTCTACAAACAGCACAGGGCAAGGCAGCGAATGTTGGAGCCATACCGAAGACTCAAAAATGCTTTGAAGAAAATGCAGGACGAGTACTTGGAGTCCAAGGAGCACAACCTTTTTATGCGGTACAGCAGGTTGCAGCACATGATACAGGAGGTAGGCGGAAGAGGAGACGGTTTGTTATATCTGCCATTAGAAGCTAAACCAGTATCTAGGTGGTACTGCTGGAACAACAATACTGGCAATTGATTGACATTCCACAACAAGAAATATCTGAAACACCAAATGCTTATGTTCTAAGGTGGGTTAGTCAGCCAGCTCAACAGTATCTTATAAATAATAACAACAATTAAGGATTGTGAACTTGCTGGATGAGAAAAGTTGCCAACCTCAACCAGTCAAAACAGGTGCCATTGCCTCACTTCTAGGAACTACAATAGCCGTGGCAGAGAGGACCAAAGATCAGAGCTTGTACGACCTGATAAGAGGTTGGCGGTTTTTTTTTCGTTCTGAAAAGTGACCTTTTCTATGCTCAAGGTTCTTCACGAAAAAGTAATATTTTTTCAACACTTGGACAATAAAATGAAAAATTGGAATCGCACTACTGACTTCCTGCTTATGTCGACGACATCCGACTCTCTATCTTCATCGGCTTGGGTTTAGGAGCAGGATAGGCCAGTTTAGAGCAGTCCCAAATATGTTTTTTACCTTTTTGTAGTTTGGGAAACATGTTAATGTCTGGGTCACAATGGAGGTGTGAGGCGCGACGTCGAGGTGTGAAACGCGAGGTGCGACCTCGGTCCGTTTCTAAAATTTTATTTTTTGTATCCGATAGTGGAAAGTTTATTTTATTCAGTAGCGAAAAATCAATATGGGATCAAAGGAAAAATGTCATTAGTTAAAAAGTTAGTAGAATAATTTCATGTTCAATTTCTCGATAGTTCTAAAATGTAAATTGTGTTTTTATTTGCACAAAAAAAATTCACCAACCAATAATTTTCAGGAAAAACAACGGAAGATCTGCGGAAAGAGTGTGACAGACACTATACTGATCTGTAGGTATTGCAATCTACTTACCTAAATAATATAATTTTTAGGTACAAACTGATCCACAAATACCATGGCCTGAGATGTGTGGTACAAGAGCTGTCAGGCTCTTTTCAAGATACAAAGTATGTAAATTGTAAATAAATAATCAAAAAGTGTACCTGTCCAACAAGGTCAAATTTTTCCACTTTTAAAAGACTCAATTAAAAATGAGTGAATTTCGGGCAGCAAAAGACAGCAACATTTCATCGCACGACATTCAAATTACGCGAATGCAAATTGGTTATTTTTTTTAGTCCCTTCGGGGCGGCCTACGGCCTTCCAAGGGGGGGGGGGGGTAATTACCCC
This sequence comes from Ditylenchus dipsaci, assembly GCA_004194705.1. Taxonomy (NCBI): domain Eukaryota; kingdom Metazoa; phylum Nematoda; class Chromadorea; order Rhabditida; family Anguinidae; genus Ditylenchus; species Ditylenchus dipsaci. The sequence continues at coordinate 167,480 of SADC01001325.1, read as the reverse complement.
TATGACCCCCCCCCCCCCCTAAATTGCGGCCCTGAATGGCGCTATCTTTTGCTGCCCGAGTTTCCGAAGTCTGAGAAGAAAATTTAACATTTCTTACAGCCTTTAAAAATTTTTTCTTTATACTTTTTCTTAAATAATTTTTATTTTGCTGTGTAACGTGCAGCACTGTTTTTCAGCTTTTTAATAAAATATCAACTAAGGTTGTCAAATAGGGAATTCCCGAGAAATTCCCGAGAATTCGTCCATAATTCTCCGACCTATTTCCCCAGTAAAGAAGGCAGTATTAGGTTTCGAACTTATCAGTTTGAAATTGTGCGAGTTTGAATTTTTTCCGTCTTCGAACCTTTCGAGTTTCAAACTTTCCGTTCAAGAAAATTTCTGTATTCGGTAGCAGCTTTCGTGAATTTCTTTTTTCGAATTATTTTTTTTCGAAAACATACGTTTTCGAAATTATTTTTCACGTTCAATCTTTTTATGAATATATGCTTTCTTTCTTGTTTGAAATGTCCTGAGTTCATGCATAAATCATGAGGTACCCCATATGGTTCACGAAGCTTCGCACATGTTTTGCTGACATGGTTTTTCAGAGCATGACCTGAGCAAGTGACCCACTTCAACGCTTCCGGTCTCTGAAAGCTTGGATAAGTACCACCTGGTCAGGTGGATACCCAGCTGGATGGCCGAAAAATGAAATTTTTTTTAACTAAAAACAAACCATTCCATCTTATGCAATGTTGTGAGGGAAATCGGGTTTGTTAAAACCAAATTCACGATTTTCCACACCGAAAACCTAAAACCTGGGTTAGGTACACCCTAACCGGGTGGATATCCACCTGGAGGACCTGAAAAAATAGTTTTTGATAGTTTGAAAAACAGACCAGGCTGTCAAATGTAAAATCGTGACGTGAATAAGGTTTGATAAGACCAAAATCCCAATTTTACCTAACTCGAATTCGAGTGCGGATGCTTGGGCGGAGTCTTTATTTTTAACTCAATTTTTCAACAACATCTAACATATAAATAGCTCATCTTTTAGCCGTGAATCTTAGCTACAAGATGGCGATAACAGAATAATTTTTGAAACAATAAAAAAAGTTATGGCCATTTCCATGTGACAAATCGGATTTAGCATCCGCAAACAGCCTCCTCATTGTGAATGCGCCTTTACAGACCCGGCAATTAGAGGAAATACGGTAATTTAAATTTTTCGAATTCGAAAAACTTTGCGGGAATTTAAATTTTTTAGTCTGAACCAACTAAACCAAGTGGTCGTCCACTTGGAGCGAATTTTTTTTCACTTTTTCGGGTTCCAAAACCTGCTATCAGCACTAATTCGAGCATGCTGAAGATGGTTCGATAATGGTAAAACGCCGTTTTCTCGGGAATTTTCTGAGTTTTGGGGCAATCGAGTTTTCGTAAAATTAATTGTCTCCCAATACTCAAAAATACCACACAAAACCTTATTTACTATTATCAAACCATCTTCAGCGTTCCGAATTAGTTTAGAAAATAAGTTTTGGAACATGGAAAACGTAAATTTTTTTGATCAAAGTGGACGACCACTTGGTTTGGTTGGTTAAGACTAAAAAATTTAAATTCCCGCAAAATTTTCTCAAAACCGAGGTTGATGGTTCGAACCCCTATGACTGCAAAGAATACTATCTAGGTGTTTAGATACTACTCGGTATGGACAAATTCGGTATGGATCAATTCGCTGTTGATCAATCTGCTTAACGACCGTAAGTGGATATCAAACGGGACCAGGGGTACCTACCCCTGATTTTGGTGTTCGGGTGGTGAAATCGCAGTTTTGGTCCTATCAAACAGGATTTACCATACGATTTGTGAATGAAATCATTATTGGTTTTTCGATTTGACCATTTTTTTTCAGGCCATCCAGGTGGATAGCCAGCTGACCAGTAGGTACCTACCCTGGATTTCGGGGTTTGGGTGGATGAAATTGCAATTTTGATCTTATCAAACAGGATTACCACACAATTTGACGTCAGAAACAAAAGGTTAAATTTGGTATATTGACTGTGACTTTTAAAGATACAGTTAAAGGACAGTTAAAGCAGTCGATGAAGCTTAGACTCGTATAAAGAACGATCTTAAAAGAAAGTTATCGAAGAAATGAATATTCGAACCCCATTTTCTCCAAAATCGGAAAGCTCGAAACTCATTTCAGCGAAAAGGGAAATTTACGAACAAAAATGTTTTGAACGGAAAGCTTGAAACTCGAAAGGTTCGAAAACGGAAAGGTTCGAATTTAAACTCGCACAATTTCAAACTGATAAGTTTGATACCAATACTGCCTTCTTACAGCCAGTAAAGAGAAATCGGGTAATTATGAACAGCGCAATTTACAAGAAAAAGCTTGGTCTCACAACTAAATAGTTGAGTTTCATACTTCGATCAGAAATGTTTATAGCAAAATTTGTTCAAAGTTTGTTTTCCTCTACTAATTTTTTCATTTCAGGTCAAAAGTAGAATTTTAGGCTAAGGCGTTACGTTTAAATGCTGCAATATCTTACTTATGAATAAATTAGATGTTCGCATAAGAAATCCATGTTTCCTATTTCCCCGTTTTTCGAAGAGTTTTCGGGGAATTTTCTGGCGAGTTCTACGGAGAATTTCTCGATTTCCACTTCCCCAGGGAATTCGAAAACCCTAGTATCAACAAATTTAGTATAATTCAAAATTTAAAAAGGGCCTTCATATTTCGTAGGCCTTCATATTCAAATGTTTTGAAAGACCTGCTTTATTTGACATTGGGATGCCTGATTGTCTTAAGAGCATCTTTCGGTGCAAAATTTCACGCTGAACCCGATAGTGAAAAAAAATCACTATTTGCGGGTCAGCTGCCCCTATGAACCAACCAAGTCAAGATTTTCGAAGATTTCGAGTTCAGCATAATCGATTTGCTTATGAAACTGCCCTCAAACATAAAAAGGTTGGTTCATAGGGGCAGCTGACCCGCAAATAGTGATTTTTTTTCACTATCGGTTCAGCGTGAAATTTTGCACCGAAAGATGCTCTTAAGACAATCAGGCATCCCAATGTCAAATAAAGCAGGTCTTTCAAAACATTTGAATATGAAGGCCTACGAAATATGAAGGCCCTTTTTAAATTTTGAATTATACTAAATTTGTTGATACTAGGGTTTCGAATTCCCTGGGAAGTGGAAATCTAGCTTTTTAAAATTGCGAAGTAAAAAGTGAAAAAGTATTTTAAAAACGTACTAAGAAAAACAATTTTCTAAAATTTGCTGGCATAAAAAATTTCAGCCCAAAAGTTAAGAACTACATTTTCAGGTATTACCCCATAGTTCCACGGTATCCCTTGCTTAAGACTATGATAAAAAGGGTGTTGAGGGCACCAGCATTTGCCGAGATATGTCATGAGGCTAGTGAATGAATATAGATTATATGTGTTTGTTTATGTTTGTTCTGACATTTTTATGAGTCAAATTTATCAAAAATAAAATTATAAAAGAGTGTAGCCAAAGACAAGCTAACAATATATCTAACGGGTTAGTTGCTCATTACGTGAAGTCCTTTGCTCATTTCACGTATATTTGTAGTAAAGTATTTTTGGCTAAAATTCGGGTGTGTCGATTGTGTATTATCTAAACAGTATAAACACAATTTATTTTGCTTTAGTCAAAAATTCAGCCACCAAATGAGGCAACAAACATAATTAAGTATCACAGCTTTCTTATGAGATCATAGAAGTATTGAGCGTTTTAAAGACAAATAAATTAGTTATAATAATACCAAAGAAAGAAAAGTGGTTCAACTAGTCAAAAAACAACAGAACTTTTTTTGATGGATGACTTCAAGGCCATTTCCACGGTTTATATCTCTTCGGTTTGACCATTTCGCTGCAGTGGAATCTCCTTATATCGATTTGGTAAGCAATCCTACAATTCACTTTGGAAATGAAATAGTTGATACAATCGTGAGATTTTTGTTTAAAATGAGAATTTTGACTAAATACTAAAATTATGTGCTCATAATAAAAATTCTCTTTAAAGGACCATGGTTTTTGCGCGCAGCGACATGACAAAAATTTGAATTGGCGGGGGACACTTCTCTTTCGTCTCTCACTGTACTCTTGGAGTAATGTCGGGCGACTCAAAAGAGTAGAGTGCGAGACGAAAGAGAAGTGTCCACCGCCAATTCAAATTTTGCACATGCCACTGCGCGCAAAAACCACGGTTCTTTAAAGGGCTATTTATAAAAATATCTTTAAAGGGCCATTGCCGTCTCTGAAAACGGTTGTCCAATTATTTTCTTTCTCGTTGGATTTACGTACGAATTTTTCAACTTGATTTCTAACAAAAGTATGCCTAAAATTAAATTCTAGGGCTTGTTTTGTTGAAAACCAAGCTAAAAAATCCGTACAGAAGTCGAATGATTAGGCAAAAAAAAATTAAATTGGCGGGGGACAATTCAAAACTTGAGTTATCAACATTCTTTTCGAAACATTCTTCTATTTTTAGTAATTCTTTGTCAACAACAAAAATTATGGTACTTGTAGCTTTTGAGGCTGAAATCATCGAAATTAACAAAAATTCTCACAGCTAGATTAAAATTAAAATATTTGTAACACTATCAAATGTGATTTCAATAGCTCTTGTTTTTTTATTTTATATGGATTTATCCATTTAATAGTTTCTTTTAACAGCTCAAGAATCGAAGATTATTCCTGGGAATTTGTATGTCTATGTCTGCAGGATGATGCATCAAAAGTACTTTTTGTGATGCTAATTTTGCGGAAATATTTTGTCAACTTTAAATATCAAAAAGAATAAACTAACGAGTCATTGCCAGCTGGAATCAGTTTAAGATTGGTGATTAAGTCGAAGGAGACCACTTCATTTCCCAGTTTGTCCATTATTTCCTCGCCTTCAAAATACTCGCCTGGTCTTATGACCACATTGGAGTAGAGTGGCTCTGAGAGTAGTGCAAGGGACTCAAACTCGCAGCACTGTACGTACAATCTACAACAACACACATGTTTTTTAATACAGTCGAAAGTCGATATAGTGTACACCTGGATCCAATATTTTTGGCCAGTTATTTATTAAAATATTTATTAAAATGACTATAATGAACATTCAATATAGTGTAGACCTGAAGCCGGTTTCCAGGGTGTACACCATATCGAGTTTTGACTGTTGACATAAAAAATAAAGAAATATTTACGGTTGGTGGTTTCCATAGGATTTATCAAAGCCTCCGACCCAGCTGGAGTTAGAGTCACATGACTTTTCATTGCTCGTTCGTCACATTCCTGAATTAGGGTTGTGAACAACGTATACAGTTAACAGAAACTGGCTTACAGCGTAGGTCTTTTCAAAACAACTGGGTCTAGAGCACAACAAAGAAGGTTGGCCATTGCGGTATATCTCAATTCCGTAGGGGATCCGATTGTTTCCACAGAAATGGGCTGTGACTGGAATAACTTGCAGTATAATAACAATTAGTAGTACTAGTAGATTTATTAAGGTCAGTGGTCTGAAAAGGTTAAGGCATTGGCTTCTTGATGGTCTCCGCGGAAAACACAAAGCTGGAGATGCAAAGCTCTGTAGAGTCATCAAAACCAGATGACTGAAAGACAATAACATTTGTGAAAAAAGTCATTTCATTTAGCTAAATTGTTTCGAATATCAACTTCAAAATAAAGCGGAGATTTCAAAAAGTTTTACATGGGATTCCGGCAAATTTCTTTATTGTTCCAGTGATCATTGGAATGATACAAGTCGATTCTTCAAACACCCAAAAAGTTCGTTTTGCCTAGGTTCCGACACTTTTTTACCCCAGATTTTGCAGTCTTTTGCCAGTTGTCTTTGGTTAGTCTAGCCCGATAAATCGCAAGGATCTCAACTTTGCAGATTGGCGTGGGTATTTTCGGCACAATTATTGCCATTCACAAAATTTACCGGTGGAATCGGGATCCTTGCGATTTTTCAACTAGACTATCCAAGGACAACTTTCGAAAAAAACATTAAAAATTAGGTTAAAACAGCGCCTGACCTTAGGCGGAAATAAACTTGGTGTTCGTTCTATTTAGCGTCGAATGCAAATCAAAATCTTGTGTGTCCAACTACTTACAATCAAAAAAATGTTGGATTTTATTAGAAAAACGTTTGAAACAAACAAAGCAACAAGCTATGACCCTTTCAACCTCCACAAAAACATTTAGTACCCCTAATAAATAATGTGGGATAGAGAGTCATAAAAACATTTTAGGAATTGGTGAGCAGTAGTGGTGATACCCCCTCCCTTTCTCCCTCACAAATAAATCAGCCACCAATCGATTGAATAAATAATTGTTAAAGTAGTGATAGACCTGTAGCCCCTCCCCACCCACCCACAATCTACTACAACAACAAATGATACTATTACTTTTTTAACTATTGCCTGCCAATAACCACTACACACATATATATCCCCTTTTTCCCTGCTGTTACACATAATTGAATTAGTGGATGAAATAGAGGGAGGGTGCAGGTGTTGAGCTCAAACATGTGTTTATCCTTCCGGTTGAATTAAGTGTTTGGGAAAATATTTGGAAATTTCGGCTTAAGAAAACGATGGATGATGATGATGCTTCTTCCTCCAATAAAACAATCAAAGTGAAAAGTTAAGGTAACGAAAGCCTAAAATTAGAGCTTGCCTTGCTGACATGCCTCCAAAATCAATTTTAAGGCAGAACTTCGTAATCCCTCCAAGTCCCTAAATCATGTTTTGACCACTTTGTAGCCGTTTTTACTAGGGTCGGACGGGGTCGATTAGCCGATCTGGTTGGCTGGAAAACCGGTTTTGCCAAAACTGAACTGACCAACTAACCGTGTTAAAAAAAACTTAGCAGTTAACCGATAAGCAAGTTCATTACTCGTCGGTCATTATGGTCAACGCCCTGGATAAAATGACTATTCATAACATAGAGGCAGTGGAAAAAATTAAAATTGAAAGAATGTTTTGACCAGGCAGATTATGTTTTTGGAAATAAAAAAAGCTGACCCTTATACCAGGTCAAATGAAAAACTGGAGAGAAAAGACCCTCAATGTTCTTTAAAAAATTATTATAAACAGGGTGACCAACTTTCCCGGATTTGCCCTTTTTTGCCCCAATTTTTTCCCAAAATCCGGGCACAATATGTAACGCTGCCCGGACATTGCCTAGAATCAGCCAAAAAGTAAGAACAAATGCCCGGATTTAAGAAAAAAATTTAGAAGAAAATTTAAAAATTGAGTTGGTCACCCCGATTATACGGGTATCATGGTTTTTAGTATATTTTAAATCTCTCGTTTATCTTTTTCAAGCTTTTTTGTTGCACATACATACGCTAATGAAAGCCATGTCAAGGCTTTTGAAAAGTTACGATAGAGATGGATACATGATTTTGTCTTGAATCAAAAAAGTCACTGATCTACTTTTAAAATCTGATTTTTTTTAAATTTAGCTTTAATAAGATGATATATTTTATTATTTATTTATCACATTATATATCGTTTATTATACACATTGATATATACAAAGTGTGACTGTGACTATGGAAATAAATAGAAAATTTATTGCGAAGCTCAAGATTAACCAACCGAGTTAAACACTATCCAACCAGCTAAATGGCTTCGAAAAAAACTAGAATGGCAGGGCTATCTAATGGTTCTATCACTTTTTGGTAAAATCATTTAAAATTTTGCCTCTTGGACTAAAAGAAAAATTTCGGCGCGCAATTTTGCCCAAATAACCGACAAGTTCTCCAATTAACCGATCGCATCCTACATGAGTCTTAGCCACTAAAATGTACAAAAACGCTTTTGTATGGAGCGGATATACATTTTAACCAAAAATTGACTTTTTACTTTGGGAGACCAAGGTAAGCCATCGTATACTGGGGGTATTCTACCGCGTTTTGGTCACTGGAGCTTGGCAAAAAAGGCATCTATACACATGTTACAATCCCTAGTGGCTGTTGAATGAAAACCTGTAGAGCACAAAAGCTAAAGAATTCGGAAAATAGTTTATGTTAAATGAAGTGTGGGTTTGCATAATTGTCTAACATTAAATACACAAAAAAATTATTTTTCGCAGAATTTATTTCCCAGTGTGTTGCAGACAACATATTATCTATTACTACTGCATCAACATAAATAAACATACTCTCCTCCTCAACACCAACCACTAAAACTAGTTTTTTAATGAATGATTTTTTTATAAAAGGGTGGCAGATCGAAGCACGAAAAGATTTATCAACACATCCATACTAATTGTTAGTTTCAAAAAAGTTGCACGCTTGCACCAGACGTATTAATGCAAAAAAATAAAAGTAATTACAGACAAACCCTGAAATAATAAACCCTCGATAAAACAAAACCTCTGATATAACGTACCTTTTTCGATGCCTATTTGGCCATCGATTACGTGAAACGGCTTACAGTCAGGATTTCAACCTCTCTTTTTAAAGATTTATTCTTTTTTCGGGACCCAAATCTTGATATTTGAAACTTTAGTCTTCAGAATTGCAATGCGTACTGGATAAAATTACCCTTTTGCTCCAAAAATGATCAAAATGTCCTTTTCAAAAAATTTTGAGATTAATACCCAGCTTACAGTATATCCTCGATATAAAAAAAATTATGGCCGAGATTTAATTGTATATACAGTCCAATCAAGTTCATAAAAATTTTTCATTTAATTTGAGGGGGGAGGGAAATAATTAGTTTAGACATTTTTGATGTGTCAGCTGATTTCTTGAAGATAATTTTTGATGTTTGAGCATTAATTGGAAAGCTGAGATTTCGGAGAACAAAATTAACCCTATTTTTACAAATCAAAACAATGTTCGATAGAAAAATGACTTGAATGGGTATGCCCAAGCGTTACACTGCAAACAAAGACCATTAATTTTCGAATCATTCCGTTTTTTGCTCATTTTGCATGAAGAATAATAGCGATAACTGTACTGCTTTTAAAAAATCAGGCAGAAAAATTTAAAAAAAGGCCACAAGAATGCACATGGAAAAATTTCCGAAAAAAGCAATGCTGGTCTCCGCCTTTATTTTAATTTAAGGCACAGGCACGTCTTTTAACATGCAATTTTTATAGATCCACCCCTCCTTCAATTATACCTCCTTTAATTAAGGTAAAATTTTAAGCAAAATGACCAAAACTAATCCATTTAGTACACATCCAACGAGACAAAAGAGAGGGGGACGGAGGAAAACAGCCTGTTGCTTCATTAAATGCAAAGGGGCAAGAATTATGGAGTGGGGGATGGGTGTGGTGTGGCTGGTCGAGGAAGAGGAGGAAATAGAGGGCTGCTGCCTCATTGCTACCCTCGCTTGCAATTGTGCGCACTCTCCTCCATGATTGACTGCAATAAGGGGAAAGGTGGAGTTGTGCTAGTGACAGCCTTTTTACGGCTATGTACCGGAACAAATGCAAAAGGATAAGTTTTTAGGAAGACACCATTAACCAAAGATTAGAACATTCAGATTTTGCGTTAAACAAACATTTATCCATCTTTATATCCCACATAATCACACACAATATACCTAGTCGAATAAAAAGAGAAAAGTCTCGCCCATTCAATGTAATTCAGAAAGAGATGCAATAGGAACAAACCTTTTCTCCTTTTATCCATTTTCAGCACTTCTGCTGCTACTGATCGTGATCCTGATGGTATTAGTGTGCTGCTGCTTTTGCTTGCAAAAACAACAAACAAGGAAGGTGAAGATGAGAATCGACTCATCTCCTTTCACGAAAAAGCTACAAAATTATCTAACTAAATAATACAGATCAGAGTACCCATCTTCACTCATGTCGATCAGCAACAAGTATTCGCTACTAGGGTCGAATATTTCTAATTTTTTAAAGGGGTGGAAACTTTAGATACGCATCGTCTAACTCACAGGTTTGACTATCACTGGGTGCAAACCTTATCTTTTTATCTCCTTTAACGTACAAGTTTGGTGCCAAAATGATCCTCACATTCTTGGGTATCCAACAAAATCATCAGCGCAGGATTTCACACCCCTTAGAGCTTGTTTACAGGCTAAGATCAGCTTGATTACCGAAAATCGATGGTATTGGAGGGCTTTGTTTGACTGGTTACATTGAAATTTTCTACGTTTTTTAAATCACTAAATCACACGTTTTATATACGAAAATATAGCTAAAATCTGGGCTTTCGTTTGAGCTATCATACAAAAAAAGGTGATATAAAGTTACAGCTAGATTTTGAAAAATCTTCTACGATGTCCAATTCCATGCAATCCTACACAGGGCTGTCATTTGCATGAAATCTCAAACATAGGGCATGTGCTGACAGCGAAGCAGTGCTGGAAATGGTTGCAGTCGATTTCTCGGTGATTTTTGGCCCTAGAAGTCAGTAACTTACTGAAAAAGTAAATTAAAAAACACCCACAGAGACTTGAATTTTCAACAATACGCGATGCGCATATAAAGTTTCCTCCCCCTTTAAAGGAGGGGTGAAGCTGTTAAAGGCAGTGTTGTGCACTCGTCCTCGTCTTTCGTCCTCGTACTACGAGAACGAAGTACGAGCAGCTCCAAAAACTAGGTACGAAGACGAAATACGAGGGTCAAAAAAATTCAAGTACGAAGACGAGGACGTGGACGAAGAGGCAAGGACAAGGACGGAAGACGAAGGGTAAAGACGACTCGTCCTTGCTCGTACTTTCTTAATTCGAATCTGTTTTTTCACCGAAAAGTTTATTTTTACGAACGATCCGATTATTTGAAGAAATTTTTTAAGCAACAGTTTCGATTTTCTTAATCATGCATTTGCTTTTTTTCTCTTTGCTAGCTTTTGACTAGTTATTTGAGGTGATCATCAACGATGCGTTGATTCTTTTCATCCTCGTTTTGAAAATAGGATCCCCTGTTTTATCAGTGGCAATATACAGGGTGGCGCGAAAAAATTCGGCCACCTTAAAAAAATTGAAGTACGTGACCCCTTGCCTGGTCGGTTACTGATTTTTGGGTGGCAAGCCCTCGGAAACCTCCGCAACAATGCCGGCTGTGATGGAGAGAAACACCATTAAGCTCCTAGTTAGCTTAACCACTGCCATCGATTTTCCTGGGGAAATCGATGTGGCAAGAAGCTACCTACGCAAATTCTTTTCAAGTGGCCGCGTTTTTTTTGCGCCACCCTGTAGTTGCTAAGCAAAGCCGAAAATTTGATCCCTTGTGTTTTTAGAAATGTCACTTCACAATAGGCGAGAAAAATTGTAGTGTACCTATTTTGTAGTTTTTTAATGAAAAGTAAATTCTTGAAATTACTTTGAGGAAATCGTGTTCTGTCATAATTTAACAACAAGATATACAAGCTTTAAAGCTTTAAGCAAAGGTGTAATTTTTTAAAATAAAAACTTACTTTTTGGCTTTTAAGTATAAAGTACGAGCGAAGTACGAGTGAAACACAAAGGACGAGAAAACGACGAAAACGAAGACGAGTACGAGTGAATTTTAGCCTCGTACTACGAGGACGAAGACGAGTACGAGCGATTTGAAAAAGTTGGTACGAGGACGAGTACGAAGTACGAGGACGAGTACGAAGTACGAGTCCCGAAAATTTCTGGTAAGAAGTATGAGGACGAGAAAAATCGAAAATGCACAACACTGGTTAAAGAGGCATGGCCACCTGTTTTTAATTCCCGCCAATTCAAAAAGAACAAAGCTTTTTTGCAGCTAAAAGACTTTTTTTGCATCTAAAAGACTTTTTTTTGCAGCTAATCGACTTTTTTCTGCAGCTAAAAGACTTTTTTATTGCAGCTAATTGCCTTTGCAGCTGAAAGACTTTTTTTGCAGCTTTTTTCAAATTGAAAATCTGCTTATTTTATGCTTGTATTGTTGTTTTTAGCAAGGATTATCATACAATTGAAGAGAGGAGGGTACGAATCATATTTTGAACTCTCGGGTTCAAATCCCCCTGGGTGCACACTCTATTTTTACTCCATTTTGATGTTTTTGGCTTAATGTTGTTATTAAAATGTTGCTCAGGCTCTTGGATATCCAACTAACCATCAGCACAGGGTTTCATAAGTTACTGGAGCTTACTTACAAGCCATGACCTCGCTTAGGTCTTCGTTTTATCCGAAAATCCATCATTTTTGGGTTCAAGGTATCTAAGTGTCGGACTCGAGTTCATCCAGTGCGAACAAACATAAACTGGAATGAAGCTAAGGTCGTAGGCTTCCGGTACAAGCTTATTAAAAAGTTAATATCACATTTCAAGAAGTTAACGAAATCGGTAGCAAAGGATGTGATGAATACAAAAGTGGCTTCTAGTGAATGGCTTTTAGCTGGTTCCCTTATCCTGATGCTCATCTGCACAAAATCGTAAAATCAAGGTAGTTGCTGACAGCAAATCAGTGCTGGAAATGACATCAATCGATTGCTGGATACTTTTTGGCACTACAAGTAGGTTAACTCACTTAAATGGAGTAAAAATAGGGTGTGCACCCAGGGGGATTTGAACCCGAGAGTTCAAAATATGATTCGTACCCAGGGCCGCAATTTGGGGAGGGGGGGGGGGTGGTTCGGGTCGTAGGTGTAATTACAAACCACCCTTGACCGTGAAAATTAGGCAAATTACCCACCTCCCCCTTAAGAAAGTTCAAGTTGCGGCCCTGTTCGTGCCACTCCTCTGTTCAATTGTACGATAATCCTTGCTAAAAACAACAATACAAGCATAAAATAAGCAGATTTTCAATTTGAAAAAAAGCTGCAAAAAAGTCTTTTAGATGCAGAAAAAAGTCTTTTAGCTGCAAAGGCAATTAGCTGCAAAAAAAATTTTTTTAGCTGCAGGAAAAAGTCGATTAGCTGCAAAAAAAGTCTTTAGCTGCAGAAAAAAGCTTTGTCCATTCAAAAATTTTTTTGAATCATTGAACTTCTGTAAAGATTTTTCAGCTTGGTTTCTAACAAAACAAGGCCTAGAATTTAATTTTAGGTATAGTTTTGTTAGAAACCAAGTTGAAAAATCTGTACAGCAGTTCAATGATTCGGAAAAAATTTTGAATTGGCAGGTACAAAATTTGTAACAGGTGAACATGCCCCTTTAAGGAGATAGTCTCGACCCCAAAGAATTAATTCAGGTTTTTTGTCTTTAGATGTTTAGTTTTTAAGCCATATTTTGTCGATAGAATTCGTCCTGGATTTTTGGTGATCTTGAGGTTTGAGTGCAATTTTCGGCCAGTTTTCGTGAACTTATGCCAGATATCTTTCCGGAACCCTCCATTTCAACATCTTAGCTCTCTTTTGAGCACAAACCGTTAAATAGAGGTAGCTTTGAAAAAAAAATTCAAGTCCCTTTAAATTGGAGACGGTGGATTTCAGCCTGGATTTTTGGTGGATGTTAGTGTTCAGACCCGATTTTCGGTAATTTTTTTGCAAATTTATGTCATATATATTTTCGAAACCCTAAAGTGGCCAGTTTTTGCGATTTTATTTCCGATATCATTCCGAAACCTTCAAGTTTAACGTCTTAGCTCTCTTTTAAGCACAAAAAAGTATGATCGAACCTGCCTTAAAAAAAACTTTTTCCTGCCCTCCAAATTGGAAATGGTGGATTTTAGCCTGAATTTTTGGCGGATTTCTCTGTTCAGGCCCACTTTTCTGTCATTCTTTGCAATTTAAGGTTGGGTATCGTTGCGGAACTAACAAAACAACAACATCTTGACTATCTTTTAAGCACAAGTACGTATAATTGAAGTGGCCTCTAAAAAAATTTTCCTTGCCCTTCAAATCGATGATGGTTGATTTCAGCCTGGATTTAAAGTGGATCTTTGTGTTCAAGCATACTTTTCTGCCAGACAGGATAGTTAAGTGTTCAAATAAAATATATAACGTACGCCGATATAACGTACACTCTGGGTTCAATGTCAGGTGTACGTTATAGAATGCGAAATAGGCGAGGGTAGGCGAGGCTGGGCGAGGTATGGGAGGTAGGCGAAGAAACGCGATGATAGTCAAGGGTAGGCGAGTTTATGCGAGGACAGGCATGGTAGGCGGAAAAAAACGAGGGTAAGCAAAGGTAGGCGAATATAGGCGAAGGTAGGCGAGAAAAAGTAGGGGAGTTAACAAGTAGGGTGTATGATCTAGCCTAACCATTAACGCAATCGAAAGATTAATCTACCCGAACTACCAATGTAGATGAACCACGATGTTCCCGAACCACGGGAATAGTGCCCGAACCACTAATGCTCCAGAACGGCATAGGCGCGATAGGCGCCTGCAGACCCTAGTTATATATATTTGTAAATGCTTTAACCATTATTGTATCCGGTTGTCAGAAAAGTATCGGAAACTTTTATTATGAAACCCATCAGTATTTGCGAAGCTTGGTTTGGCGTTCAAAAAACACATTTAGAAAAAAAGTATGAGAATCTAGGAAGGTGTTAACCTCAGCTACAAAATGAGATATTTTATGTACACATTTCACATTTTAAGTACACTACTCGGCTGAAATATAACCCCTTTTATAGGGCTTTTATAGGCTGCTGACCACGTTGACCACATTGTGGTCATTATGTATGAATATAAATTTGAAATAATAGTGGGTTGCAAACTCAATGAGTCTAATTATTTTTTCATTATTAGTTTTTTAGATGGATTACAATAAATGTTTGACATGACTTCTGTGTAACCCATTTGAAAACAGTATTATGAAAAGATGAAAAAATTCGGCGCTAGTAGCGAATACCCCCCCCCCCAACAACTTTTTTTTCAAAATCAGGTTTTAACCATTTCTAAGTAATTCTTATGCGCTGAAAACGATAAAAAAGGTGTTTTCCGGCATTTTCTGACCTAAAAAGTTGATTTTTGGGAAAATTTTTTTCGATCAAAATTTGGCTTTTTGCCTTGGGGACCAAGGTAAACCACCTGAAAATGGTACCTAGAGTCCTAAAAAGATGGGATTTGAACATATTTTTGTTAGCTGGGGCCTACCGCATAAAGAAACTCTGGTATGCATACATTTTTCATGCATCCAGAGCATAGTTGGATCGCCGCCGCCGCCACCGCCGGCGGCGGCGGTAGTGGTTTTTCGGAGATGCACAACTATGATCCAGAGTCACTTTCGAGTGATTTGTGTCTAAGGTATGTGGGTGTGCGCATCTCAACCCCAAGCAACCAAGCCCCGTGCGCCCCCTAAGGGGGCGCACGGGCTTGGTTGGTTAGAGATGCGCGCACTCACTTACCTTAGACATAATTCCGAGCAGGACTCTTGATCATAAAATGCATATGGAGACTCTTTTTGCCACGGTACAGTTGGTGTGGTGAGGCGTATGGTGAGGCAGTCGAAGAATGCAAACATTTAAATTTCTAACGTTCTGCCAAAAAAGTGGCCACCTTTTATTCCATTACCCTCCCAATACAGCCCTTATTCCTCTTAAAATTCAAAAGGCGCCAATTTAAATTTTTGAAATTTAGAATAAAAAACAGTCAGCTTTCTCATGAAATCGGGGTCGAGAATTGCGACTAAGATGTTATCTTCTCCATCCGACCACTCTTCGTGGTGGGGGGGATTCTATATTGCTACCCCAAAAACTCCACAAAACATCAGAAGAGGCATGAATTGCGCTTTCTTTTGAGGTAAAAGCTGAACAAGTTGACTGGAAAACACTGAAAAAAGACAGTCTGTGTGAATTTGTCCCCGCCAGTTCAATTTTTTTTCGGAATCACTGAACTTCTGTACGGATGTTTCAATTTGGTTTCTAACACAGCTATGCCTAAAATTAAATTCTAAGCGTTGTTTTGTTAAAAACCAAGCTGAAAAATATGTACAGAAGTTCAATCATTCGGAAATTCGTTTGAATCGGCAGGGGGAATTCTAAAACAGATGACCATGCCCCTTAAACATTAAATTAGAGGTGTATACGTTTCCTCCTTTTTGTCCCGAATGGGAAAAAAGGAGGAAACGTATAACGCCAAGTTTTTACGCGCTAATTCAAATATTTTGTTCAATTTAATTTAGCTGGTTTTGTTTCAGTGGTCCAAGTTAATATACACCTGTAGGTAACCAGTTGATGGCCCTCCGATGTTTTTCGGTTTGTGTTTAGGAGTAGGATAAGGCAGCGTAAGTAAGGACGTACTCAAACATGTTTAAACATTCAGTCGCCTAATTCAGAGAAACGTAAGAAGCTGAAATTTTTTTAGAAATTTGTTTTTTGCAATAATTTGAAATCATTCTAAAGAAGGTTCGATAATAGTAAAATTGATAAAGTATGTTTTAAAATTGCTCAAATGGTACTACCTAGAACTTCCACCTGAATACTGACCTCTAGGCATTGCCATTGTACCAAGACCCGAGCAGCCTTTCCTCGGTCCTATCTCCGTATCACCTGGATACCCTAAGAGCAATGAAACTAGTCTAAAGCTGGGGTTTTTGGAAGTCAAAAAGCTGCTTTAGTATTTTCAACTCGTGTTCAAGACACGATTTTGGACAAGGTACAATGGTTCTTAATTACTTAAAGCTAAATTCAAAACTTCGGATTCTAGAAGTAGATACCCATATAAAGCAGGTAGCAGGTGCGCAAGAGCGGACCTAATTTTTAGAAAAATCGCGATTTTTGGGCGTTTTTGTCGGAAAAGTTTCTTATACGCCGTTTCAAGCCTAAAAATGCAAAACGGCAACTTGGTAATAAGAGTTTTGTACGCAAGACACGATGCGAGTTTCAAATTTTGATTTGAACCATGTTTCGACCGAGTTAGGCCTGTTTCACAATGCGTCCTCAATCCTCAACCTTGGCGAAATGTTTTTGCATTTTTCAGCAAAATAGCTTCGAGATTTTTTTGCAAATTTGGTGTCATATTGAAGCCCAGATCCAGGGCTATTGTTCGACACTGAACTTGCCAAACTTGAAGATGAAAATCATATATAAAAGTGTGTTCATCCTCAACATGATTCTCAACATTTATGGTAGTATCCTAATACAAGCAAAACGGCCATTGAGGATCATGTTGAGGATTATATTGAAGATTACTGACTTTTATCCACAATTTTTATTTTCCACCTCTGCAAGTTTGGTGTCAAAAGATAGCCCTGGATCTCAGCTTCAATATGACATCAAAGCTGTCAATAAAAATCGAAGTTATCTTGCTGAAAAAGGCTAAAAACACTTTGCCAAGGTTGAAGATTGGATTTGCGCTGTGTGAGATGTCTTAGGTCAGATGTTTGTTTTTGCTCGAAGAAAAAATCACGATAAATCGACATCGACAATCGGCATTTTAGTGACGCTCGAAGAATTTTTAATTTTTATGTATCAATTCTTTGACCTTGAAATCTCAGATAACCATAGTGCGTGTACTGGCATGAACTTATAAAAAAGGCTTCTTAATAAAGGTTATCAAAGTTTATTGAAACAGCCAAATGAACAAAATTTTTGAATTGGTATTTTTAGCTTGTGGTTTTTTTTCATGGTCATGTTAACATAATCACTATGAGCATCACCATAAGCACAGTGTTAAATCAGTGTTTCGACCTCGTACTCGTACTTCGTACTCGTACACGTACTCGTACTCGTACTACGAGTACGAAGTACGAAAGAAATTTAAGAGGTACGAAGTACGAGTACGATGTACGAGCTTAAAATTTTGTGGTACGAGGTACGAGTACGAAGTACGAGAAGAAATTTTAGAGGTACGATGTACGAGTACGATGTACGAACTAAAATACAAGTATTTATAAATCACAAAGCAAATCCTGGCGCTTTACTACAAAAAGCCGGATCTTAATGCCTTTCAATAAAAAGACAATGCAAATTTTTTTTTCAAATTTTTTCCCTGAATACCTAATCCGTTGGATACAAAGTACGAGTAGAAGTACGAGCAAAATTTTTTGTGGTACGAGGTACGAGTACGAAGTACGAGAAGAAATTTTAGAGGTACGATGTACGAGTACGATGTACGAGCTTAAAATTTTCGTTGTACGAGGTACGAGTACGAAGTACGACAGTTGAAATTTAGCAGTACGAAGTACGAGTACGAGTACGACTCTTTTCTGAAATCCAAACACTGGTTACAACAACCATAATAGAAGAGGGACTAACGCATTTTTTGAATGAAAAAGAACAGGAAGGACCAAGCTAAAAAATGATGTCCTGTAAAGGTGAATAGAGCCATTGCTGTATTATTTTCAAAAAAAAGACTTTTTTTTAACTAAAAATCAGTAAAAGCAAAAAATTTGGTGAAAAAATTAAAATTTGATTTGTTTTTACTATTTGGCCGGCCGGTGGACGGCCGGCATGAAAAATTCATAGCAGACGGCCGGTGGACGGCCGGCGAAAATTTCAGCAGGACGGCCAAATTTTGGACAGGCGGACGACGGCCGGCCGTTAGAAAAAAAATTCGGACGGCTGGTTGGACGCCGGCCAGAAACGTGTAGGACGGGGACGGGACGCCGTCCAAATTCTGAGATATGGTGGGCATGCCCCTTTAAAATGAAAATTTCAAATATTTGCACATTTTTGTTAATCGCAAAGATTTCAACAAATATTTGCATTGGTCAACCCTAACTAAAAACATAATCACTTTCAAATAAACAAAACGCCAAGCAATTTCAAAAAGAATATTTCGTAAATTTGGTTTTTTCAAATTTGCTGACTATAATTTGTGAAATTTTGTCGAAACTAGGGAAACTTTACTTGATTCAATCTTGGCACTGAGGCTCAGTACTTTCTGACAAATATTTCTTTGCTTTCTTTCTACAGTTTTATAATGTGCCATGTACGGCTTATATGGCAAGAATATGCTTTTTAACAACCTTCATTATCCGAATGAACTCAAAACTTAATATTTATTCTTATAACAACACAATGAAACCGAAATTTCACAAAATTTATGAAGAACAACAGCGAGAAGAAAGAGAATAATTGAGTATTTCTTGATACCGGCAGAGCAACCACTTCAATTTGACAGACCTTTTATTCAGGGCAAGACATCAGCAGCAGAGTAAGGGAATCACGGCTCAGCAAAGAAGTTCTCTAAGCCATTACCAAAGCCTTTTTCGCATTTATTTGCCCAGAATTCTATTTTGAGCACGCAGATCGAGTGGCTAAGAATTAATTTCCTCAACATTGCTAATGTTAAAACAGTGAAAATGAATGAATGAAACTAACTTTCAGATCAACGACTATAAGTCCTCTTGGTTTGCTTTTCATCCCAATGCCCGACACCTGGTTTCTTAGCTCAAGGTGGTGAGGAAGCGACGAGTGATGTATTCGCATTTAGCGTTAGAAAATCAAACCAAAAAATTACAATAGAAACACGTTGAACAGGAGCATATTTAGATGAAGGATCTATTCAAGACTCGGACTTTGAAATGTCGCAATTCAAATTGTCGCAATTCAAATTGTCGCAATTCGAATTTGTCGCAATTTGAATTGTCGCAATTTGAATTGTTTCAATTTGAATTGTCGCAATTTGAATTTGTCGCAATTTGAATTGTCGCAATGTGAAATGTCGCAAGCTGCTCCTGCCCATCAATAGCAAGCTAATGGTAATCTTGAAAATTTCAGGTGTAAATCATTGATTTGTCTAAGAAACCTTATTGTCAGAAAACGTGGCAGATTTTCACAGAAACGTGGCACTTTTTCACTAAAACATGGCACATTTTCCTAAAACATTGCACATTTTCACAAAAACGTGGCATATTTTCACAAAAACGTGGCACTTTTTCGCCTTCTTGGCTAGAATCGAAAAACGTGGCACTTTTTACAAAAACGTGGCACTTTTTCTCCAAAACGTGGCATTTTTACGTATCGTCCACTATTTTTAAGGCGATGCCATTTTTCAAAGCTCCATATCGGGTCGAAATTGAGGTAGGATGTATCTATTATACTTCTTCCAGGGAAGCAAAATGAATTTATTCGAGAAGCTGAGTACAGCCAAGTTGAGACGTAAAGTTAGTGACAGTGATGTTGAATCAATATATGGTGTCAGAAAGCCTAAAGAAGTCACAAAGAAAGAAGAATGAAGAAAAAAAGTCGGTTTTGTTATGCGAATGGTCACACCACAGATGCTTACAGTGAAGGAAAGATGAAAGTAGCCGTGGAGTTTGGTGACAAATTTGGAGATTTGAAGCCAAAAGTTTTCGGTGACAAGGGCAACTTTTTTGAAGGAAAATCTCGCGGTAAGTAAGTAGTGAAGAGTAGTTTTGTTTTTCTTTTTTAATGCTTGAAGTACTCTTTAATTAAAAGACCTATTACAGAAAACCGTCAAAAGTTTATGCCGCATCAAAGGGACGATTCAGATCTGTTTGATGAGAAGTTCCTCATTTCTGAAGGTCCAGAATTCAATGAACAGTTTGGAGACAAGAATTTGTGTGATATTAAAATTACTGGAGGGAATGGGAAATATCGTCATGCAGAGTATGTGATTCTTGCAACACATCCTTGTATCAGTTCAGTTTTTCAGGATTTTGATCAGTGTGGCCTGTCCGGAGAAATAATGAATAATCTGCAGAAGCTAAAGTATCACCAACTACTGACTATTCAGAAAGTTGTCGTTCCGATGATTCAGCATGAGAAATGTAAACTTTTTCCATAGTTCCTCACCCAATGCCGTGATTTCCGTAACTTTTAGATGATCTAGTGGCCCACGCTCAAACGGGGAGCGGAAAAACTGCAGCTTTTATGATCCAATTGTCAATAAAATCCAAGAGCTAAAGGTCTGCTAGTTTTTGTGTTTACTGATTATTTTTATGGTGTATTTAGCGTCAAGCAAATATTTCGAGGAACCATGCCAAGCCTTTCGCTCTTTTTATTGTCCCATCGAAAGAACTTGTACAGGTAACCTTTCATAATTGTGTTTTTCACTTTATGTCAAGCAATATTTCATTTTAGCAACACTACGATTTTGCCAGGACTGTGGCTCAAGGTTGGGATTTGAAAGTACTTTGTGGGATCAATTCAGCAATTTGTTCTTTTTACGAATTTGTCGCCGATGGTTTCGCCTTTTTCAGTTATATTTAATTTCAGCGTTTATATAGTTCCCCCCACACTCAGATTTTTGAAAAGTAACCCAAAGTCACTGAGCAAAAAAATCCTCTATATGAATTTCTGATCAAGAATATTCCGGATTTATGTAGCAGAAGGGCTAACGCTTGAAGCATCGGGTAGCTTGGGGCTTGTGACACAATGTGTGTGCGCAAATGTCTGGGCGCGAATGTCTGGGCGCAAATGTGTAGTAGCGCTTACTTGCGCTAAGAAGTGAAAAGAAAACTTTTTGAGAAAAATTTAATTTTCATGACCGAAACTGCGTGAAAAATTTCTTTTATCGTGTTAAGTCAAAAAATGGTAAAACTTCGACTCGCTACAATTGTGACTCGCTACACTTTTTGCGACTCGCTACACTTTAACTTTTTTGTCCATTTCACCCAAAAACATGTACTACATGTTCCCCTATCCCTTGCAATGTGGAGTGTGCTGGTCTTGGCCGCGAAGCGGCCAACAATTGGTCTGGTACAACAATCTGTACCCACATAACAATAGAAAATTCAATCTGTAGCGAGTCGCAATTGTAGCGAGTCGCAGTAGCGAGTCGCAGTAGCGAGTCACAATTTGTAGCGAGTCGCAGGTCGTCCAAAAAAATAGCTTAGACGGTGTTTTGAGCTATTTTGCATTAATAAGGCATTTGTCATTTTTTCTACTTTGTCCCGCAGGTAGGTGTCCCGCGGGACGGTTCCAAGTAATGACTCATGTCTTTGTACCGCGACTTTTGTCCTGTGACTTTGTCCCGCGGGACTGACTCACGGGACAAAGGTCGCGGTACACACTTTGTCCCGTGTCCCGCGGGAGTAGGAATGGAGCCTAACGGGCTGACCAAATAAAAATTGCTTTTTGACAGTATAGACCACAGAATTGCCATCGATTCCTAGTCTGTCTTTAAAACCAAAATTTATAATGTCGACTTATAAAGATCCTGTGTCAAGTTAAAAATTGTAAAAAAATCTGGTAACATCCCATATTTAAGGCGTTGTTTTAGGCACCGATGTCCTGTCATCATTTTCGTTCGGTGATACTCCTATAGGTGATTGTATGAGATCAATGAAGGTAAGTAAATATGCGCCATCCTAATTCTGAAAATGAGTTTTTTTAAGTACGGTTGTGATATGTTTTCGCTACTATGGGGCGCCTACTGCATTTTCTTCGGGATGGAAAGGTTCAGTTCTCATTCCTGCGTTAGGTAATCCAAATTTTTAGCTAGTACTAAGCAACCTTCGTTATTTGGTTCTTGATGAGGCGGATGAACTTCTAACTGTATGTTTTATCACATGTGTGGCAGATGTATTAACGCATGAATTCAGGAAAACTTTTTCGAAGATGTCCTCGAAGTAAAGGGCCAGAAAGACATCGTGAGTAAATAAGCCTTTCCGGCACTATGGCAATTTCGTCTTTTTATCGAATCCGATTTTTTCTTTCTGACAATTTTTTCGCCCTACAGTTTGTTTTGAAACGTCGGGTGACAATTTCCTTTCATAAATAATGTCGCCCCGGTTTTGTCAGGCTACAATTTTAAATTTGTTCGAACTTTTCAATGACTTGTACAAAACTTTGCCAATTTTGCCCCTCGATTACATAGGTGAGGTCGAGTTCGAGCTCGTGCTATCTTTACATTTTTGGCGATCAGAGAAGATTTTCTATACTTTTTGTTACTCTTTAAAGGATAAACACTGGCATACCCCAGCACTCAAAACTGGTATACGCAGCACTCAAAACTGGTATACCCCTAGCACTCAATTCTTGTATACCCCACGATTTACCCCTTGATTGATAGCTGAGGATGTTAGCTACACGATGGTGTAAAATTTCTTGGTTTAGTTCACAAAAATGTATACCTTTTAATCAAAATTGAATTGAATCTTTTCGAGTGAAAATTGAACACTCAAAAATGATTCAATTCAATTTTGATTAAAAGGTATACATTTTTGTGAACTAGACCGTGAAATTTTTACACCATCGTGTAGCTAACATCCTCAGGGTTATACCAGAATTGAGTTCTGGGCGTATACCAGAATTGAGTGCTGGGGGTATACCAGTTTTGAGTGCTGGGGGTATACCAGTTTTGTACCCTCTTCAAATACTAAACGAAGGCTTAGATTCTAAGCTATCTTCTGCACCAGAAATTATTTCATTGGTGTGACAAAAATGTATGTAACACCATAAAAGTTGGAAGCTTCGAGGTACATCACACTTACTTTGTCACAATAATGAAATAATTTCTGATGTAGTAGATAGCTTCGAATCTAAGCTTTCGTTTGGTATATGGAGAATAACAAGAAGTATTACAAAATCCGGCACTATTCCATCGTACCCCCCCTCAAATACCAACTTTTTTAGAATTCTCTAAGAATTCAATAGAGAACTCAATAGAGAATTCTCTAACAAATTCAATAGAGAATTCTCTAAGAATGTAACGGAGAATTATCGTACGAATTCTATAGCGCGCACGCACTTACCTTAGACATGATGCCGAGAAGTACACTTGATCATAAAATGCATAAAGAGTCTATTTTTGCCACGGCCCAAGTTGAAAAACATGGTTAAGCAGCTAAAAAAAGTGACCCCTGTATTATTCCCTTCCCTCCCAATACAGCTCTTGATCCCTTTTAAAATTACTTTTCTGGTTCTTTTATACACTGGATAGCTTTTAGGGGGGGGGGTACAATGGAATAGTGGCAAAAATCCTCTCTGATCGCCGAATATGTTGAGAAAACACGAGGTCGAGCTCGTGTAAGTCCTGACACAGGGTGAGTCCTGATAAACATCCCCATAAATATATAACCGAAAAATGAAAAAATAACAGATAATAATGAAATGTGTGAGTTTAATTAATATAAATTTTTTTAACTTTGAAAGAAGATTAATTTGTCGCCCGACCAATACCTATAAGGGAGAAGCTGTTGAAATGCAAATTTGGTTTAAAGGACCATAGCCGTCGCCGACAACGAGAATTTCAAGTGTTTGAATTAGCGCAGGACAGTTCTCTTTCGTCTTTCATTGTACTCTTTTGAATCATTCGAAGCAAGTCAAAAAAGTACAGTGCGAGACGAAAAAGAACTGTTTCGCTCAAATTCAAACATTTGAAATTCTCGTTGTCGGCGACGGCTACCGTCCTGTGAAGGGAGGGTTCATGTTGCGTGTGATTTTTTTGGCAATTGTGATTTTTAACAGCATTTTTTTGTTGAGAATAGCTCATCTGTTAACACATTTTAGGCCAATTTTTTACGCAGAATTCGAAAATGTTATCAGAATCAAAATATTTTTTGAAAAATCTCATGAAATACATAAAAATTGACCAAAACATTCATACCGTATTACCCTCACATACCTTTTTTCTATTCGAAGTTATTTTCTTGATACTGTGTTTTTACTACTTTTTTTCAGACAGCTGATAGGTAGCTTGATGCTGAGACGGTAGCTAAGACAGTAATCTTGGTTTAGAGTGGTATGTCGCCTAATGACTATCCAAAAAACGAGAACCAAAACGAAAAGCCATAACACAAGAATTTTAAAGAGGTACGTTAGGGAAATACGGAACAGATGGTTTTGTTCAAATTTTATGTTTTTAATTGGATTTTTCAAAAAAAATTGATTCCGATAGCATTTTCTGATTCTGCATAAAAATTTAGCAAGAAATTTATAACAGATAAGCCCTTCTCATTGAAAAAAAATGCGGTTAAAAAACAACAACAATAGTCAAAAATCCCACGCAACATGCACCCCCCCCCTTTAATGGGGCTGTTACACTGCAAATTAAGGCGGGGAGTTTTTTTTTAGATCGTTCTTGTTTTTACTCGTTTCAACTGAAATCTATTAGTTATGACCTTATCCTGCTTTTAAAAAGTAGGCAGAAACCTTTCGTCAGATAAGGTAGTATATAGAAAAAGAAAACGCTTATAGAAAAAGACGAGAGAGAAGTAACAGGCTGTTCCCCGCCTTAATCGTAGAGTAAAGCGCTGGTATGCCCCTTTAACAATCTAAATAAAAGTGACTCTATTTCAGGATCCGGACCACCGAACTCTGTTGTTTAGTGCTACATTTTCGTCAGAAGCACGCATGAGGTTGGAGCAAGTGGTTAAAAAAGATTTTATATTTGTCCAGATAGGGCAGATAAACAGTGCTGTAGACACAGTAAAACAGGATTTTGTCGAGGTAGTTGCCTATGTTAATTATATTTCTTGGTGGACACAGGGTGTCTTAAAACGTGTCAGCACCTTTAAACAGCCACAGAGATGTATTAAGCGAAGGGACTAACCAAGTTAAAGCAGGTTCAAATCCCCCTGGGTGCACACCGTTTTTTCGTCGAATTGAGGACTAAGGAAAAAGAAGGCATATTTATTTTTAGCTCACGAAAATTTATCTCCTAGTAATCCATCTAAAAGTTTTCGGCGCTAGTATAGAATACCCCCCCCCCAAACCTTTTAAAATTGCTGTAACTGCCATTGCAAACATCAAGTTTAGGCCTAGCCCTTAGGCTTGGGAATAGGCCAGCGTACGGAAGCTGTGACTAATAAAGAGTTTACGCATATTTTCCGGGTCTGGGACATAAATTTGGGTAGTCTTCACTTAAGTTTTAGAAGGAACAATTTTTGGGGAGGGGGGATGGTAGTCTATGCTAGGGTCAACTTTTCCGATTTTTATGATGTCGAAAATCGGGAATGCGTGCCTCTCTGTTAAAAGAGATACTGTATTCTGTATTTTACTTTTCAGGTCACAAAGTACAAAAAGTATGAGCTCTTACTTGATCTTTTGCATGCAGTCGCCACAGACAAGGAGCGTGAAGATGCATGTTAGTACACTCTGTTTTGTCAGCTATGGTATATAAAACTATTTTTAGCGACTTGGAGAAGCGTGGAGAAGACTATGGTTTTCGTGGAGCACAAGCGTCAGTCTGATCTTCTTAGTATCAAGCTGGCTCAAGCTGGATTTTCAGTAATTGGTTTAAATTCGTTAGTCACTTTATAATTTCTCAACTTTTGAGTACCATTTAATTATAGGATCGTACTCTGAAGCAAAGGTATGATGCCAGATTGAAGTTCATTCATGGTGTTTATGAAATTCTTGTCTGCACCGATTTGGGAGCTAAAGGTCATAATTTTCCCGGCGTGGAACATGTGATCAATTACGATATGCCGGAACAAGATCGATTGGTGTATATTCATAGAATAGGAAGAGCTGGCAGGATAGGCAACATTGGCAGAGCAACATCCTTCTTGTAAGTGCTTGATGAAGTTTGTAGCTTCTATGAAAAGACATATTTAGTGATCCGGAGAGCGAATTTGATCGGAGACATGCCAAGTTTTATGTTCAGGTACTTTTTCACACCTTTGATTTTGCAATTAGAGAGTCTACTTTGTTCATACTTTAGACGCTTAAGCAGTCGATGCAAAGCATACCCTCGTTTCTACAAGAGATTGCAGAATTTCAAGACAGCCACCCTTATGTGCCAGCTCAGTCTTCAAGGCGTCGGTGGAGAAATCATTAGGGAGTGACCATTGGCATAAGTCCATCATTTGTAACCGTTTTCATTCTTGTCTGTCGGCTTTGTCTCAATAAATGTTCTGGTGTGGGATTTTTTGGCTTATGGCTTCTTCACGATGTAAGTGTGTAAATGTAGGTGTAAATATAAATGAGTTTTGCATCGTGAAGACACCTTACATTTGCACTTATATTTACATTTACACTTACCCTTTCACGATACGAAAATAAATGTAAATTCAAATTGAATTCAAGTATTTTCAGAGAATACGAGTGCTTCATTGATAGTGCTTCAAAAGTGCTTCATTGATGACAAGGAGTTCAATGCCAGTTGTAAATACTTAAAGGACCATGGTTTCTGCGCGCAGTGGCATGTGCAAAATTTGAATTGGCGGGGGACACTTCCGCGCTATACTCTTTTGAGTCGTTTGTAATGACTCAAAAGAGTATAGTTTTAGACGAAAGAGAAGTGTCCCCCACCAATTCAAATTTTGCACATGCCACTGCGCGCAAAAAACCATGGTCCTTTAAAAAAAGTATTTGGGTTAAAAAAACTGGCTTTTGGAAATTAAGGAGGGGAACTTCCTATACGCATCGTCTATCGGCCACAGGTTCAATCCTACTGGGTGCAGACCCTATTTGTTTTGTTCTACTTTTTAGCAACTTCGACGACTTCTACGATCAAAAACTATCGAGCAGTCGATTGAAACCATTTCCAGCACTGCTTCACTGTCAGCAAATGCCCTATTGACGGACCTGTGTAGGATGGCATGGAAATGGACATCATATTTTTTTTTAATTCTGGCTCTAACCAAATATTACTTTTTTCGCTGTGTGATAGCTCAAACGGAAGCCTAGAATCTTGGCTACGTCTTGTGAGTTGTAAACTTGTGAGTTGTAGAAAAAAGCCAGAAAATATCAAACAAACCAGAAAGCGAAAACTCTCAAAAACAATCGATTTTCGGAAATTTAGCCTATTTTAGATTGGATATAAGCTCCAGTAGGTGTGAAAGCCTGTACTGATGATCTAATTAGATAGCCAAGAGTGTCAGGATTATTTTGACACAAAACTTGCAAATTAAAGGATATAATGGAAAGTCATACATGGATGTATAATTATCGGTTTTATTATATAAATGTTGTCAAAGACAGTGTGTTATCGGTAAAATTTTGAGATTTAGGCCTTTTTAGGTTTATTGAGGTACGTAAAGGACACAAAGTCAGGACTCTTCCACATGAAACTCTTTGGAGCAATCATCATGCAGGCCAACGTCGCATTTTTCGCACTTCTTAGTAGTCCTTCCCTTACAGACTGCACATACAAGTCGTGATTCAGATGTAACCATCCAGTGATCGTGTCTATGAAACCTCACACTGTTTTTGACACGCTTGGAAGTCATTTGACGAGGTTCTAAGGATTTTCGGCCAGTCCCTCGGCCAGTCCCGGATTGGCGTACATACAGTTGCGGAAAAAAGTTACCGCCCGATCAGAATTTCCACATTTTTTTGAGAAAAACTGTTTGAATTTAATTATTATTCAAACGGAAAGGGAAAACGAAATAGACAGTCTTGTAGAGAATTTCACGCTCTACAAAACTGGTATTTTTGTTCAAAAGATTCATTTAAAATTTATGCAAAAAAATCGCAAAGTTTGAAACAATGCAAAAATAAGGTCACGAAAAAAGTTACCGCCCGATAACATTTTGATCTTTTTTACATGCTTGTCTTCAATGGTGAAAGATTACAGCATACATTTTTTAAGAGCCCTGAATTTTAGCTGCAATTTAGAAGGTCAAGCTTTTGCTTTAAGTTGTTCTGAGAAAACTTGTGACCATCAACATAAAAGTCGACACTTTTTCTGCGCAATTGCCAAGCGTTGTGGACAGCAGTGTCGGCTCTACCCTGTTCCGTCCCAAATTGTTTCCGCCAAAAATCGTTATAGCCAAAAACGCTACATTTTTAATTAATTAGTTTGCTACATATGGTTTTTATCTTTGGAGCAATCATCATGCAGTTATCAGAATCAGTATGCATTTTATGATCGTGGGAGTATTTCTCGGGAGTATAAGAGTATTTCTCGGAATCATGTCTAAGGTAAGTGAGTGCGCGCATCTCTAACTCTCAAGTCCCCTGCGCCCCCTTTGGGGGCGCAGGGGCTTGGAGTTGAGATACGCACACTCACATATCTTAGACACAGATCACTCGAAAGTGCCTCTGGATGCATGAAAAAACATGCATACCAGAGTTTATTTATGCGGTAGGCCCCAGTTAACAAAACTATGTTCGAATCCAACTTGAATCAACTCGAATCCAAAATTTTCAAAAAAAGCAATAGGGGGGACCAAGGCAAAATTTTAAAAAATAAAATTTTCACCAAAAAAATTTTTTGCCTGAAAATGCTAAAAAAGTGAACATAAACACTTTTTGAGACTTTTGGAAGAAAAAAAATTTTCAAAAAAAACAACAGGGGTGACCAAGGCATCTTTTTTTTCCAGAGATGCGAATGCATATAGAGCCTCAGAGTTTCTTTATGCGGTGGGCCCCAATCAACAAAACTATGTTCAAATTCCATCTTTTTGTGGTATCCAGGTACCCCTTTCAGGCTGGATTGCCTTGGGGGACCAAGGCAAAAAGTCGAATTTTAGTCAAAAAAAATTTTTTTCTAAAAATCCAATTTTGTGTGGAAAAATGTTAGAAAATAACTTTTTTTTATCGTTTTAAGCATGTGAAAATTACTTAGGAGCCATTTAAACACTATTTTTAAATAAGTTGAAATAAGAGTACCTAATTTATGTCCTAACTTCAAACCAGCCTAGCTCGAAAAAGTTTACTCCATGAGCAAAAACGAGATACACCACGTGATTCTACGCATCAAGAGCTACAAAACTGCTCTGCTAGATTTTTCATAAAAAGCGCTCCACTAAGTGACCTTTCCTTGTTAGCAAAAAGTGCCACCCCAAATACAAACAAAAACAATTTGCGTAATCTCTTTATCGTATAACAACCGTCAATATTCAGCGCACAGCATAAAACAGTTTTACGACCAACAACAATATGAAGACTGATACGATGAGAAAGATCTTGTCACTCAATGCCGCCGCGATCTAAATGAAAAATACGATATACAAGTTTTTTTTTACAAAATAACTTACTATTTGGTGCTTTGCTAAAAGCCACCAACGTTTCATTTTATATCTCTTGATTGCAGGATCATTAAGCAATTCCGCAGCAGTCGGTCTAAGAAGAGGGTTTGGGTCAATCATACATCCAATTATCCTGCGCAAGTCAGCTGACAAATCTAAAAAATACATACAGTTGCGAACAATTGACAGTATACGATGTCCGTATTTTTAAGTTATTTGGTCTAAAATAATTGTTTGGCTGAAAAGGTAAAACAACAGTTTTGCAGCATTTCTCCTCCTCTACAAAACTGTAACAATGATTTTTGCAGTACGTTTTCATTTTTCGCACTTTTTAATAATGCTATCAGGGCCGATAATTTTTTCTCCGACAATTGATAGTATACGATTTTTTTTAAAGCTAATTGATTTTATTTTTTGTGTATTGGCAATTTTAAATGACTATTTTTAAGCCCTGTTTCCTAGCTACAATTTGATAAGTCAAACTTATTTTTCGGTCATTCTGGGAAAAGTTATGACCATCAAGATAGAAGCGTCGATTTCTAGTCAAAATAAAGAAAAATCTAAGGAAAATGACTGTTAAACCACATAAATAATAGCTTTTCTCAAAAAAATTTTGATGAAAAAATAAAATTTAATGCACCATTCAAAAGCTCTTTGATTTCACTACAAAATGATATGTCGATTGTTTTTTTAGAAAAAACACAGGGCTAAGAAACGATCGTTGAATTAACACAAGACTGCCAGGACTGCCTAAAAAATTAAGACTGCCTAAAAATCTCAAAATCGACCTCAAATTTTTTTCGATTTTTTAGGCGTTGAAAAATAATCCCCAATGAGGTATTAATAGAGGATATACGGTAATCAAAATTATTTCGTGAAACTCATCAAAACAAATCAATCGAGACTTATATACAAAACATTTTTACAACCTGTTTATGATTTTTCCATAATATCGGTTAGGCCAATTTTTAATGGTCCTTTAGGGGGAGGGAAAAGCCATTCAGCTTTGAAAATTCGGCCTCGGTGGCACAGATGGTAAGCGTTTGTGTTTTACGGTCTTAAAAGGTGCGCAGGTTTGAACCTTATCGCAGGGTTGGATCAGTTATTTGCTTGTTTGACCAATGTCGGGGTAATAAGGGTCACTGATTCCGCATATGGCGCTAAAAGTAAAAGTAAAAAGTCACAAAAATTGGTCAAACAAGTAAAAACGAACAGTGTGTCACGGAGTGGGATCGAACCTGCTCACAATTTGGGCCATAAAACACAAACGCATATCAATTGCGCAACCCAGGATTTTCAAACATACCGTATTTCTTCTAATTGCCACCCGGGCGGCAATGAGAAGCATGCAATTTTTTCAAACTTCAACTGGTTAAAAACTCGTGTTTTCATTTATTGTTTGAGCTGAGTAAAAAGTGTCTGTTAGATTTTTGAAATCCCTCACAGGCACTTTTAACACAGCTCAAACAGTAAATGAAAACACGAATTTTGAACCGCTTGAAGTTAGGGGGAGGGCAATTAGAGGAGAGGGCGGCAATTAGAGCAAATACGGTAAATAAATTTTACGCCCCGTTAAGACGAATTGAAATCCAAAATCTAAGGAATGCAAGCCATCGGCACAATGCCTTTAGAGAAAATGACTATTGGAAAAAACCCACGGCAAATGTATTTTTCGTCAATAATCCTTTCACGAAGCTCATGCCAAAAGACTCCATTGTTGGGCAGATCCAGATCGGTGGCCAGCTCCAAGATAGTCATTCCCAAGCTAAATATGTCTGCAGCTTTCGTCGGCTTGTCGTTGAGAACTTCCTTCGCTAAGTATTTACTGTCACCTTCTACTGCGTCACATTCCTTGTCCTAGAATAATAGGTCTTTGGAAAGCAAAACAAAAAATTTGGACTTACATTCTTCAGATCGAAGACCAGCCCGAAATCACCCAACTTACAAACACCGTCATTGGTCACAAAAATATTAGCTGGCTTGATGTCCACATGAAGAAGGTCGTGCGAATGTAAGTGATGAACAGCCTGAAAGACAACAGTTACAAAAAATTTCGCAACCAATTTTGCAAACAAACCAAGAGAAGATCAATCAAATACTGCCAAATGACCGGCTCTTCAATCTCGTGCTGCGTCCTTGCAATATCGTCTAGACTTCTCTGGCACAGCTCTGTCTGAATGTAGAGTCGACCCTTTTCTTCCCAAGCCTTGATAAACTTGACCAAATTCGGATGAGGAGGCAACAGTTCATGCCTTTGAACTTCTTTCAGCTTGGTACTTCGATCGGCAGAATTCCTGTAGCGATCCAACGAGCACTTGACAGCATACATTTTCCCATCATCTTTGGATTTGACGCTGACGGCCTAAAACAAGAGCTGTTTGGAAAAATATAAAAACCCTGTGGAACATTGACCTCGCCAAAAGATCCCTGTCCTAGTTGCCTCAAAATAGTGAATCGTTGCTCTAAGTAAGTGTCTTCCTGTTTTGAGTTAAATTTTGGGCTCAATTTTGGCACTAAAATTTTTTGAATTTCTTATACAGGTCAAATGAAACATGACATACTTTCGTGGGATGATCGGAAAGACACAATTTTAGCAGTAGATGATTCTTCATGAAGACGCACGGAGTAGAACCGGTTGGAGCTTGGCGCAGTCTTAGTCAGGCGGAGAGCTGGCGGAATCCGAAAACGAGATGGAGTTCCACGTAGAAGCTAAAATACTAACTTAGAAGGAACTATTTCAATTGTCCCCTCTGAAAACCCATATTTTTAAATGCTTTTGAGATTCTCGCAGGTTTTTCGATAAGCTGAATAGGAAAAATGGGCGTCTAGAATAAAAATAAGATAACAATTCCATTCGTTGAATGCCTTGGTCACTTACGTGATTTCTTTCACCACAAAAAACCTCATAAAAATCGCTTAAAGGGCCATTGCCGTCCCCGACAACGGGTGTCCCAGACAATTAAAATTTTTTTCTGAATCATTGAAATTCTGTACGAATTTTTCAACTTGGTTTCTAATAAAACTATACCTAAAATTAAATTCTAGGCCTTGTTTTGTTAGAAACCAAGTTGAAAACTAGTACAGAAGTCGAATAATTAAGCACGAAAATTTGAATTGGCGGGGACAGTTCAAAAGGTGGCAACGGCCCTTTAAGGGACCAAGACATGCAAAAAATAAGTTTTCTTTGTGATTGAACTAAGCAGTCACTGACGCTATTTTCGTATTCAACGAATAGGAATTTACGGAGAAATGTTAAAAGCAAATAAAAAATAAGAGGGGTACAAAGGGACAGTTCAAACAGTTCCCCTATCACATTAGGTTTTAAATGTTGCAGATGTCAACCAAAACACTGCAAAATAATTATTTTAGCGTTTTTTGGATAAGACAACAATTTCGGGATTTTAAAAGCAAGACTCTTTAGTGAAATATTTTGAAAAGGTTTTACTACCAAATCCTGCTCGATCTCGATCAAAATTGCTTATTTATAAAAAAACCTTCTCCCTTTTCGTGGACAATGGCAAGTCAACGAAGATCTGGTTGTCAGTCGGAGTACTTGGCTTAGCTGGAGAAATAAAGCCGCCTTCAAATTTGTTTCTTGTAGATTGACGATCAGACATGACAAAGCTGAAATGTTCAAGTTAAGCAAATGGATAATTTACAAAAATAAAAACGAAACAATGTACAAAAAGATGTAACTGAATTGCAACACCTAATTTTGTCTGGCATGCCTTTTTGTTGCCGTAAAAAGTTACAATTCAGTATTCAAAGTTATAATTCAGTAATCAAATATTCAGATTTGGCAGCAGAATTCCGGTTTTGGACAGCATATTTCAGATATTTGCAGGAGCTTTGTTTTTGCAGCAAAATTAAGTGTTATCCAGAAGGTTCGTCTATTTTCGGGATTATGTTTGGCTGATATTTAAAAAGTGCTAGGAACAAAAAAAATTCAGTGTTAGCTTTCAAATTTCGTGCTCGAATCCCCTTTCATCCAAATTTAAAAAAATTATGTCTGGAAAATGTAAGTTTTTAAATTTAAGAAATCGTGACTAAAGTTTGTTCGTCTCAGGACATTTTATTTTTACGAAACAACGTTTTGGCATAAATTGATTGGACGATACGGAAAAATGGCAGCGTTTGGAGAAAAGTGCCCGCGTTATGTGAAAAAGTGCTAGCGTTTTTTGTTCTAGTCAAAAAAGCGAAAAGTGGCCGTTTTTTGTGAAAATGTGCCCGTTTTTTTCAAAAATGTGACCGCTTTTTCGAAAAAGTGCCACTTTTTCGCCTTTTTGACTAGAACGAAAAATCCGGGCAATTTTTCCCAAACGCGGGCATTTTTCCGTTTTGTCCAAATTGATTTGGTTTGCTAAAAATCAAATGTTTCAAAAAACTGAAATGTATAATTTCAGTATACATTTCAGTCTTTTTGACGGATTTTTTTCGTGGCATATTTCAAGTTTTTAGCAAACCAAATCAGTTATGGCATAGCGTCCCCCTTTACGATAGCGCTGGATGGTCTGGTCTGTCTGTCCGTCACAAGAAATGTTTGAGTTTGTTCCGCCATTCAGATCAAGAATTTGTCGACACAATTCGACGCGAAATAGTTATTTAGCTTTATAAAAACATACAAAAGTTGGGGTCGTTCCACCCAAAAAAAATGTTGCTACTTGAAAGTGGTCGAAAATCGCAGGGGGACCAAGGCATTTTGGGTAGTTTTCGAATTGCCTTGGAGACCAAGGGATGGTCAAAGGCATACTTGCACGGCCGCCGGCGGAGCGCCGGAGGCCGCCTTCCGCAGGCGGCCCGCCGGGTGAAATTAGCAATTTTGGAGCGCCGACGGTCGGCGCTCCGTCGGCGGAGGCGGCGAAATTTTTAAAATGGCGGCGGCGGAGGCGCTCATTTTTGGACCCTATTTTTATACGCATTCATTACACTTCTTTGTAAATTTTTTGATTTTCATTAGTAACATTGACCGGTTAAATATGCGTAAAAAGGATATCAAGGTGCTTAAAACATAATGTTCTCATGGCAAGAAAAAATGTTTCAAAAAAAAACTCACTTTTTCCCGGCGGCCTCCTTCCGCCGGCGGCCCGCGGGAAAAATTAGGTGCTTCAAAGCTCCGGCGGCCGGCGCTCAACCGCGGAGGCGGCGAAATTTTAAAATGTCGGCGGCGGAGGCGATGGCGCTCATTATTGAAAAGCCCGGCGAAGGCGGTGGCGCTTTTTATTTTTGGGGAACGGGCAAGTATGGTCACAGGTTCAAATCGGGCGTAATCGTCTCGCCAATGAAACTTTCGCCAGTGAGATCATTTCGCCAACTGCATCTTCCGCCAATGAGCTCACATCGCTAATAGCATCTTTTTGCCAATAGATTCTTCTCGAAAATACTCTTTTTCTTCGTGGTTAGCGTAAGCGTAGTAATCGCCCGAATCGACTCAGAATTTCTCGCTTAACACGATGGTGAAATTTATGGGTAATCCTTTTTTCTGGGCAAATATACTTTTTTGGGCAAATATACTTATTTTTGGGGCAGATATACTTTTTGGGGGTAAATATACTTTTTTGGGCAAATTTACTTTTTTTGGAGCAAATTTTTTTGGGACAAATTTTTTTTCAAAAAAGTATTTCTGCCTCGAAAAAGAAGTATATTTGCCCCAGAAAAAGGATTACCCGAAATTTATTTTTGAAAAAAGTTGGTATTTGCGGTGTCATCTGTCCTTCTGAACCAATCATGTCCAGATTTATGCTTATGAAACTTCAAAGGGACATATCTCGCCAATTTTTTTATTGATCAATTTGATTTTATGTTTAAAATAAAGCGTAGATTACAAGCTTTCGAATGACATATCGATAAGGAGTTTACGATAATTCAATGTGAAAATTTTGATCAAAAGAAATAATTGTTACATTTTTAAAACGTGTCAACACCTGAATATGCAAAATTACAAATGATTAGGCCGTTCGTTTAGTCAATCATATATATCATTTGACACAGCAAGATAACTGCACCAGAAAGTACTTTAGAGTTGAGTATAAACAGCCTTTTGGAGTGTTTTGCGAGAATTTATAAAAAGTTTCGAAAATCGATCTGACCTGAAACTTTAATTTTGCTAGGCAAACCGGGAATTCTGACACTGGATTCATGTTCAACATGGTCGATTTGCTCATGAAAGTGCTTTTGAGATGCCGTAAACTGACAAATTTCGAATTCCTCTCGAGACAACAAATGGTTCAGAAGGGCAGATGACCCGCAATACCAACTTTTTCAAAAATAAATTTCACCATCGTGTTCAGCGAGAAATTCCGAGTCGATTCGGGCAATTACTACGCTTGGGAAGCGGAGCGTTTATGATTTTTATGATAATGGTTTGAATTTGTCAGTGACTTTAAAATTTCAAACGGAAAATTCAATATAATTTCAATTCAAATTTCATCATGGTCTGCAAAAAAAATTCGATTACTTCCAAAAAGTACAAAAACTTCTGATGATTTTTTTCACACTTGAATTTGGTCCGTTGTAAGTCACTTTTAGCATTCTAAAACAAGGCACAGGGTGTAAAACACGTGGTAAGGTAAAATCTAGGTTGTTGTTTGTCATTCAGTTTTTCGAATGTTACCGAGATCTTTTTTGATACAGATTTTAAATTTATTTTTATCTTTGATCAGTTGTCTTTGATCAGTCTAGTCCAAAAAAGTCTAATCATTCTGATTTGACTTTTTTTTTCCAAAATAACCCTTGTTTAGGGTTGTCGGCTTTTTTCGACAAAAAAAGCCGAAATTGAGAGCTGTTTTTGAGCAGCTTATGTTCCTTTTTTGCAAAGCTTTTTTACAGAAAGATTATTCAGCCCTTTCGGTCTGAACAATGTGCAAAAATATCGACACTGTCTCGTTTAAATTTGCAAGATTTATGCAAATCCATTTCGGCTTTTCGGCTTTTTTTCGGTTTTCGGCCGGCGAAAACCGAAAGCCGAAAAGCCGAAAAAGCCGAAAGCCGAAAAAAGCCGAAAAGCCGAAAAAAGCCGAAAAGCCGAAATGGATTTGCATAAATCTCGCAAATTTAAAAGAGACAGTGTCGATATTTTAAACACATCGTTCAGACCGAAAGGGCTGAATAATCTTTCTGTAAAAAAGCTTTGCAAAAAAAGGAACATAGCTGCTCAAAAATAGCTCTCAATTTCGGCTTTTTTTTGGTCGAAAAAAGCCGACAACCTACCCTTGTTAGAGGAAATATGAGGTCTATTAGTTTACTAAAACCGAATTTTCTTAAAACCAACAAGGGAATTCATAATTCTATGGAGCACTGAAAGACCAAAGACACTATTAGAATGCTGAGAAAAAATGTCACCATATGCTTAGCCGACAATTTTTTTGATTAAGTTAAC
Organism: Ditylenchus dipsaci; assembly: GCA_004194705.1. Lineage (NCBI taxonomy): Eukaryota > Metazoa > Nematoda > Chromadorea > Rhabditida > Anguinidae > Ditylenchus > Ditylenchus dipsaci. Next base: position 130,449 of record SADC01001325.1, on the reverse strand, counting down.
TTGGAAATAAAACCATTTGTAATTATCAATTTGACTTCGCCGAACGTTTTTCAATCTCTTTTTTGTTCAAGCTTTTAAATTGAGAATAGAATAGAGAATATAAATTTGACTAAATATAGCTAGCAAATCCAAATGTATTTATTTTCGAATTTTTCGTCTCGATACGAAAAGTGGCAATTTCGCCTTTTGACGTGTTCTATACCCCGTGAGGGTTTGAGGTGCACACGATGACTCTTGATAAATAATTTTAAACGTTTAAAGTACACTGAAATTAGAGAAATTTTTTGGAGACTATAAGTTCTACAATAATCAGGTGTTTTCAAATCCATTTTTATCGAACATGTAAATTGGTTAGTTTTCACTGAGGACTGTTATGTGAACACGAATCCGATATAAGAATTCAGGATTTGCTTAGCAGGAAAAAGTTATCGGAGATTTGTGTGGGAAATCTCGTATGAGATGGGAAATTCAAATGCTTATAACTGTAACCTCCCACCCTCGACCCGCAATATTTTCCGGCTAACTTGTTCAGTTAAGAAGAACCTTCTTACGCTAAATCATAATCTGCAAAAAGATCAGCAAATCCAAAATGTAGTCATCTCATCATTTTTCGAAGATGATGCAATAAATGATACCTCATTAGAAAAACTACAGTCGCAGGGCTACATAATGATGTTAAAACTTTTAAAAAAAGTTAAAATTTTTTAATCTAATGCCGCAAAACAAAATTTGCGCCAAAAAAGTGTTGTCCGTAAAAAATTTGTATTTGCAAAAAAAATAAAAATATTGTAAAATTTTCTCAATAAAACAGGACTTCCAACTCAAATTTTTGAAAAAAGGACATTTTTATAAAAAAGAGGACATTTGGTCAAAAAGTGCTACAGTCGACTCCTCCATAGTGCATACCCAAGGGACGGCGCCAGGTGTGCACTATGGCGGATGGTGCACTATGGCGGGGGTTACTATGAAGGAGTTTACTGTGTGGTGGCCAACCACATCGGAACCGGGTGTGTACTATGCGGGGGTGTACACTATGGCGGGTGTATACTATGGCGGGTGTACACTATGGAGGGAGTTGACTGTATTTATCCAGTGCTTAATGGATTTTGAGTACAAAAATAAAGATTTTGACGTGAAATCTCAATAATTCGAGGTCTAAAGCCCCAAAGGTCGTTTTATCTACACCTTTTTTCGACTTTTATGGTGTTTTCAGAAGGAAATAAAAAAATTTCAGGGGGGGGGGGTGGCTAAAACCCGGTTAGTTTACATGATCATTACGATAATTCAACAAAAAAACTTTAGCCTTGATTTCAAATTGCCGAATTTTTAGTTCTTGTCAAAATAACCTGTGGTCAAAACCATATCTGCAGCGCGCGGCGGCGCTGGTGCTGTTTTAGAAAAAGCCTGGCGGCGCCGCCAGGCGGCGGCGAAAATTTTGGAGCGCTGGCGGGGTATCTTTGGCAAAGTTGCTGGCGGCGGCGGCGGCGATTTTAAGGCAGCCAGCGGCGCCGCCAGCCGCCAAAAATTACTTTTACTACTGGTAGTTAATGAAATTTTTTTTTCAAATCTCAGATAAACCTAGATGCTGTTTTTCCTTTAGATTGTGAATTTTTCTCCATCGGTAGCGCATCGGATAAAATGGCAAATTTTAAGAAAAAATGCCTGACTAAAAATTTGTAATTTTGCAATAATTGGCCAAAAGTCTGAAATTCTTTGCAATAATAGAGTATTTTTTTACAGCCATCTTGTAGAGAAAGCCGAGTAGAACAAGCCCACATAATCATATCAGCGTAATTGAAACAGCCCACTTCTATTTATTTTGACAAAGAAGGTCATTTTTGGTGGTGGAAAAAAATACTTCACGAGAAAAGTCCAGAACTCAAATTTTTCAGCAAAACTCTAAGTCGCCACTCGAGACGATATTGCTCAGCGATGGATTTTGTGTCGAACGGCATATAACATGTACGGTAGAAAAAAAGTCGAAAAAATCGCGGTGCCAAAATTATTTAGTATTATTTCAACCCTAGTCATCACAACATACTCTTTTTCTTTCGGTAACAGCACCACATATCAGCAACGGATAAATCTGAAAAGTGCCACCTTTTAGCTGAAAAGTGCCACCCTGTAGCTGAAAGTGCCACCTTTTTGAGTTTAGTCAACAAAGCTGAAATGTGCCACCTTTAGCTGAAAAGTGCCACCTGTAGCTGAAAAGTGCCACCTTTTTGAGTTTAGTCAACAAAGCTGAATGTGCCACCTTTTGGCTGCAAAGTGCCACCTTTTGTTGAAAAGTGCCACTTTTGTTGAAAAGTGCCACCTTTTGGCTGCAAAGTGCCACCTTTGTTGAAATGTGCCACCTTTTGCTGAAAAATGCAACTTTTGTTGAAAAGTGCACCTTTTGGCTGCAAAGTGCCACCTTTGTTGAAAAGTGCCACCTTTTGCTGAAATATGCCACGTTTTGTTGAAATGTGCCACCTTTTGTTGAAAAGTGCCACCTTTTGTTGAAAAGTGCCACCTTTTGGCTGCAAAGTGCCACCTTTTGTTGAAAAGTGCACCTTTTGGCTGCAAAGTGCCACCTTTTGTTGAAATGTGCCACCTTTTGTTGAAAAATGCCACCTTTTGTTGAAAAGTGCCACCTTTCGTTGAAAAGTGCCACCTTTTGGCTGCAAAGTGCCACCTTTTGTTGAAAAGTGCCACCTTTTGCTGAAATATGCCACCTTTTGTTGAAATGTGCCACCTTTTGCTGAAAAATGCCACCTTTTGTTGAAATGTGCACCTTTTGCTGAAAAATGCCACCTTTTGTTGAAATGTGCCACCTTTTGCTGAAAATGCCACCTTTTTTGAAAAGTGCCACCTTTTGCTGAAATATGCCACCTTTGTGTTGAAATGTGCACCTTTTGTTGAAATGTGCCACCTTTTGCTGAAAAAATGCCACCTTTTGTTGAAATGTGCCACCTTTTGTTGAAATGTGCCACCTTTTGCTGAAAAATGCACCTTTTGTTGAAATGTGCCACCTTTTGTTGAAAAGTGCCACCTTTTGGCTGGAAAGTGCCACCTTTTGTTGAAATGTGGGGTACAGTCCGTTTGACCGTCACCATTTTGACCGTCAGCATAATTTGACCGTCACCATTTTGACCGTCACCAATTTGACCGTCAGGATTTTGACCGTCGTTTATATTTGACCGTCGTTAAAAATGACCGTCATTTAAATTTGACCGTTGCCACTTTGACCGTCAGCATAATTTGACCGTCGCCATTTTGACCGTCGTTTGAATGTGACCGTTGCCACTTTGACTGTCAGCATAATTTGACCGTCGCCATTTTGACCGTCGTTTGAATGTGACCGTTGCCACTTTGACCGTCAGCATAATTTGACCGTCGCCATTTTGACCGTCGTTTGAATGTGACCGTCACTATTTTGACCGTCACCATTTTGACCGTCAGTAATTTTGAACAGATAACGAGTGAATCACACATCTTGATGCAATTTTTGCAACGCAGGCTAACAATTACTAAATAAGACGATAAAACCTTGACTAACACCGTAACTTTATTGAACCGTTTAACAAGATTTCAAACATCTTTCAACGCCAACACAACTCCCTGACACCATTCTTTCTTACTGAGTCTGTTGCATCGACATCCGACCACCGATTAACTTGGAGCAATATTCGTCCGTCCCGCTTCACATCTTCAACCCTCCTTGGTTTAGTGACACCGTTCACCCAGTCCTGAAGGAAGTATAAGAGATGTGAGAACAAGCTGATATAAAGTGCATTGAATGTTACGTTGTAGAGTAGCAAATAATCACCACGGTAAGCCTCACGAAGTTTTATGAAGAAGTGCCAGACGGATGGATGAGGTTGAATGAGCTTCTGAAGCTTGTTGTTGTTGCTCTCGCTTGGATTGTTGTGGCACGGTCTTTCTTCGATTACAGCGCTCTATTGATTGGAAATATCGATTGAGTAAAGTGGTTTTCTTCCATTGCTCCTTGAATAGGCTGAACACTCAACCAGACTAAGTAAACACCAGTCCTTCAAAGAAATTTGGCTAAGACTTACCGAACCAAGTTTTCTCCATGTATTCCACATCGGTCTCAGTTCCTGGCGACTGATAAGGGGCTTAATTACGTCTCTCCAAAGCGTGATCATCTTATTCGGCGGAGCATAGAATGGAACTATCATGAATCGCACTTGCTCATAAATTTCCAGTTCCTTCACAACTTCAGCTTCTTTAAACGGCCAGTAATTGCCTGGATAAGATGGAAGGAGTCCCCTTTGCACAAGATGTCTTGGAAAACTGACTTGGCTCCATTCATCTGGGCTCTCTCATAGTCTGATTTGAAATGATCTGGGTTTAACTCTGGCAGATCTAAACTTGGCTTATTTTACACAAAATTTTGGTGCATTTTACTAATGTCTTAAACAACCTCGTGAATAATTTGGAAAAGTCGTCCATCGTTTCGTTGTCCATTGAGGGAACCAGGCAATGAAAGATAGGAATAAAGAATCGGTAGACCTTTGCGCTCCCGTTCTCTTCCTGGACCGTTCTTTCTCTTTCGGCAACAAGCACATAGAGCTGAATTATGAGTGTATTGCGTGCGATAAACGATGTAAAAAAGTGACTATTACTTGTGAAAACTTCTTTTCTCTCCAGCCTTGGCGATCTTGTAAAGGACAGCATTTGAACGTGCCATCCCCGTAAAGCATTCTAATATGGGCGAAAGCAGGGATCATTCCTTCATCACCACAGACGATAATTCTCTGAAATTTGTTGCGGGGTAATAAATAAAATTAATAGCAGAATTTTGGATCAAAAGCGCCAGTGTCGTGTAGAATAAACAACTTGCCATCTGAGAACTGCATCAATTCGTCTGGAATTTCGAACGCGATATTACTCGGAGAAGGTGGTAGACCCATAGATTTTGTGCGCTTTTTCCTAGACGAGCGGCCTCATGATCCTTTCGAGGAAGAAATCGCTTTTCAACGGAAGAAAGAATGGCTGTAGTATGACTGATTACTTTCTTTGGCGCCTGAATACTGATAGTAAAGTCGGGAAATAATAAAATTCGGCAAAGGTTACCATATCAGTGAATGTTGTAATTAGTCGAACTTGCTCATCACGCACCATAGCATTCATAGGACGCCAAGGAGAAGCAGAATAACCCACATGGAAACCCAAAACGGAACGTAACTTATTGCTTGCTTTGACTAGATGTAGACGCATTTTGCAGCCAGACTTCCACTGATCGCATTTATAAAAAGCAAGCTTTTCATCTTTGGAATATGCATCGAATGAGAAGAGTGCTCCTTCATAGACCGGCTTGCTTTTGTCACTACGAGTAGAATTGACCCATTTAGCTCGACTTCTGGTTCGATTCGCAGCACGCTTTGCACATCTTCTCTTTCGAGATCACTACTTTCACCATTCTCGGACTCGGATATATTTTGCGCTTCATCGTAGCTATCGAAATCGTTGTTCATCTTGTAGCCTGAAGAAGAAATAATGAGTAAAAGCTTCACGAAATAAATATCTTAAACAAGACCAAAGACAAAATAGCGACGGTCACATTCAAACGACGGTCAAAATGGCGACGGTCAAATTATGCTGACGGTCAAAATGGTGACGGTCAAATTATGCTGACGGTCAAAATGGTGACGGTCAAATTATGCTGACGGTCAAAATGGTGACGGTCAAATTTAAACGACGGTCAAATATAAACGACGGTCAAAATTCCTGACGGTCAATTTGGTGACGGTCAAAATGGTGACGGTCAAACGGACTGTACCCGAAATGTGCCACCTTTTGTTGAAAAATGCCACCTTTTGTTGAAAAGTGCCACCTTTTGGCTGCAAAGTGCACCTTTTGTTGAAAAGTGCCACCTTTTGCTGAAATATGCCACCTTTTGTTGAAATGTGCCACCTTTTGTTGAAATATGCCAACTTTTGCTGAAAAATGCCACCTTTTGTTGAAAAGTGCCACCTTTTGGCTGCAAAGTGCCACCTTTGTTGAAATGTGCCACCTTTTGTTGAAATGTGCCACCTTTTGTTGAAATGTGCCACCTTTTGCTGAAAATGCCACCTTTTGTTGAAAAGTGCCACCTTTTGGCTGCAAAGTGCCACCTTTTGTTGAAATGTGCCACCTTTTGTTGAAATGTGCCACCTTTTGTTGAAATGTGCCACCTTTTGCTGAAAAATGCCACCTTTTGTTGAAAAGTGCCACCTTTTGGCTGCAAAGTGCCACCTTTTGTTGAAATGTGCCACCTTTTGTTGAAATGTGCCACCTTTTGTTGAAATATGCCAACTTTTGTTGAAAAATGCCACCTTTTGTTGAAAAGTGCCACCTTTTGGCTGCAAAGTGCCACCTTTTGTTGAAAAGTGCCACCTTTTGCTGAAATATGCCACCTTTTGTTGAAATGTGCCACCTTTTGTTGAAATATGCCAACTTTTGCTGAAAAATGCACTTTTGTTGAAAAGTGCCACCTTTTGGCTGCAAAGTGCCACCTTTTGTTGAAATGTGCCACCTTTTGTTGAAATGTGCCACCTTTTGTTGAAATGTGCCACCTTTTGCTGAAAAATGCCACCTTTTGTTGAAAAGTGCCACCTTTTGGCTGCAAAGTGCCACCTTTTGTTGAAATGTGCCACCTTTTGTTGAAATGTGCCACCTTTTGTTGAAATGTGCCACCTTTTGCTGAAAAATGCCACCTTTTGTTGAAAAGTGCCACCTTTTGGCTGCAAAGTGCCACCTTTTGTTGAAATGTGCCACCTTTTGCTGAAATATGCCACCTTTTGTTGAAATGTGCCACCTTTTGTTGAAATGTGCCACCTTTTGTTGAAATGTGCCACCTTTTGCTGAAAAATGCCACCTTTTGTTGAAAAGTGCCACCTTTTGGCTGCAAAGTGCCACCTTTTGTTGAAATGTGCCACCTTTTGGCTGAAAATTGCCATCTTTTGTTGAAAAGTGCCACCTTTTGGCTGAAAATTGCCATCTTTTGTTGAAAAGTGCCACCTTTTGGCTGAAAAGTGCCACCTTTTGTTAAAATGTGCCACCTTTTTGTTGAAATGTGCCACCTTTTGGCTGAAAAGTGCCACCCTGTGGCTGAAAAGTGCCACCTTTTTTGAGTTTTAGTCAATAAAGCTGAAATGTGCTACCTTTTGGCTGAAAAGTGCCACCTTTTGTTGAAAAGTGCCACCTTATGGCTGAAAAGTGCCACCCTTTAGCTAAAAAGTGCCACCTTACCTACTGTACTCTACACCTACCACGCCATATCGCTGATACTACCCTCACCTACTTTTCAAGCCTCACACTATAGTGTTCTTCTAACTAATTATTTAACTACAATTCTATCTTAATTATCTGTAAATGATAGTCTTTATTTCATTCCATTACACAAAAGTTATAACGAGAAACTATTTCGAGCAAAGCATAATTTTCTTTACTCATCAATAAGGACCGGATTCATATGCTTTCAAAAATGAGAAATATGCGCATAAAATATACCCTAAAACAGCGAAATATGCCCTGAAAATCGCGAAATATGCTAAAAAAATTGACAAAATATGCCCTAAAAATTGGCTATTGAGTGGCTTGCAAGTAAAAAAGATTACTTTGAAAAAGGATTTAGGTTTTGTCATTTTCGCCACATGAAAATCTGGGACGGGTGAATGAAGACAGAACTTATTTTTATTTTAAACTATCATGCTGAGTTAAAGCTGTAACGCCGCACAAACTTTGTACTTTGTCAAATTTTGTAAAGATGCGTTTTTCAGACGAGGACCACTGTTTTCCTAAAACAGAGTTTGACCGAAAATAAATTTTTGCTTATAGGTATCAAGGTGATTCAGCTAAAAGACTACGTTAAAATAAGAAGATAACAAAAATTCAGCATAGATGTTTGATATCAAAAATTTTTAAGCATAAATAGTCAAAATATGACCAAAATATTTACCAAAAAGTCAGTATACCGTATCCGCTCTAATTATAGACCACTCTCTAATTATAGACTCCTCTCTAATTATAGACCCCCTCGAGGGGGGGGGGGGTCGAAAAATTATAGACCCCTCTCTAATTATAGACCCCTAAGCCATTTTGCCTACACTGTCTTACTGTTCAAAAAACCTAAAAAAATCGTTTAAACTAGGGTTGGACAAATTTGCAAATATTTGGAATCGTGCGAATATTTGCGCAAATTTTTGCGCAAATATTTAAATATTTGCAAATATTTCGCAAATATTTGCATGATTTCAAATACCGTGAGATTTATGCAAAATACCACACCTACGCTCAATACTTATCAAATTCAAGTTTTATTCTTAACATCCAACTAACAAACTAATCATCCTCGAACAAAATATCATCATCTGACAACCCACAGTCCTCATTGGCGTTTTCTTCTTGTTTTTCCACTCCAAATTCTTCTTCTTCCACCGATGCATCCCTCCGGCTTGATTTATTGAAGAAATCCGCATGCTCCAGCATCAGATTGTGCTTGATGAACGTCAGCTTCGAGGCCATCTCCACTTCGAGTCTGAAAACATAAAAAACACAAGATAGAACTTACAGGGGGCCTTGATCTTCTTCTTTCCTTCGATGACGTCTTTAGTTGAAACGAAAAATTGCCACGACCAGTGCTTTGCTTTTCCAGGCATTTTGCTACTGAACCAAAGAAAAATACAACTGTTTCTGTGACAGAATAAGATGAAGCAAGGAATTTGTACCGAAAATGGTCAAGATTTATACTAATTACCACCGTTTGACATGAACATCCATCCATTTTCTCTTAAAATGAAATTTTCAAATATTTGCACATTTTTGTTAATCGCAAAGATTTCAACAAATATTTGCAAATATTTGCGCGAATATTTGCACAAATATTTGCGCAAATATTTGCATTGATCAACCCTAGTTTAAACTGTCAGTTTGGTAAGCATAGGAAAATTAGACTCTAAATCAGTTGTTCTATGTTGTTGCTTTTTTGTGTTTGTGAGCCTTTGCTGTGCTTTGTAAAAAAGTGTTGCATCGTTGATTTTCTACTGTTCAGGCTCTTGAAAATGGACGACTTTGATTCGTGGCTGTATGGTGGTGACGAAGATCATATGGGATGGGAGATCAATCAATTGTGGAGCAAATCGAAAGCGATGATGAAACAGTGGCTCTGGGTCTGAAAAGTGTTTCAAAGAAGTCACAAAAGACCAAATCTTACACCGTTGCCCGTAAGCTAGAGGTCGTTGAATTTTCGAGAAAAGCTAACTCAATCCGAAGTGCAGCAAAAAAGTACAACATCACAACGAAAATGGTGCGAGATTAGAAATTAAAAGAATCTCAGTTACGCCGTACCAGGTTGGTTATTTATAAGTTCTCGACTTTTTTTTATCGTGACTTTACGTTTCTATAGGGATACTGTAAAAGGGGGTCAAAAGAGAAATCTCGCTGGTGCTGGTCGTCCTCTTTTGGATAAGGATTTCGACATGCTATTAGCAGGATGGGTTCAAGAAAGAAGAACTCTTAAAATGAAGGTCTCCCGCACAATGATAATGGCTAGAGATCAGCAAATCTTACAGCCTGCAATTGGTTTGGAAAAGGAAACAAAGTTTGCAGTAAACCTTTTCACTAATTATGATAGAATTCCACTTTTGTCATTTAAATAAAAACATTTCATTCGGAACATTTTATATAAATTCTCAGATTTTAAGCGGTTGAAAAATTATAGACCCCCCTCGAGGGGGGGGGTGGATGTTGAAAAATTATAGTCCGGGTCTATAATTAGAGCGGATACGGTATGCAGTAAATATGCAAATATGCTCTAAAAACGCGAAAATATGTTAGAAAAAACACCATAAAAAGCCTTCCGCTTTCTTTCCTTCCTTCGCTTTCCTCCAATAGGCACATCCGTAATTTCTTGTGGATAGAAATCCTTCTCGTCAGATTACCCACATTTGAACAAAAGTTGGCAATTTTCAACAAAAGGTGGCATATTTCAGCAAAAGGTGGCACTTTTCAGCGAAAAGGTGGCACATTTAATCCTCGTCCATCAGCAACACTCAGCACTTAGTTTCAGGACATATACAACATCTATCGATTACAAGGGATTAACTTTGTTAATAAGTGTTGTAACGTAAAAAGTGGGAAGCTAACCCACTGCGCTACACGTGTAGATCTTATAGAAATAGTCGTAACTTTACCTATATGTAACATCTCCCCTTTTAAGTAAGAATGTATATTTCGATGGACTTATAGTTAACCGTTCGCAGGGCTACTAGGAACCAGAGTAAACACCCCGCAAGGTGAGTCTCCCATGTCAAAACCTCGTGAAGAAGTGTATGCAATGAATGACATGGCCATGAAATTATGAAAGATCGGATCGAATTTTTTTCAGTGGGGTACCGCCACCTACTTCCTCCGTTGTATTGTAATACAACCACTTATTTGAAATGTCGAATGGGAGGGTCCGAATGTAATCGAATTTTTTTCAGTGGGGTACCGCCACCTACTTCCTCCGTTGTATTGTAATACAACCACTTATTTGAAATGTCGAATGGGAGGGTCCGAATGTATTAATGGGAGGAATTTGAATTATATTAAATGTCCGGGACCCTTGCGGGATCGAACTTGCGACTGCGCCAATTGTTGTAACGTAAAAAGTGGGAAGCTAACCCACTGCGCTACACGTGTAGATCTTATAGAAATAGTCGTAATTTGACATATATGTAACAATAAGCCTGGAGAGAAAAGACAGACAAAAATTTGGCACTATAGAACGCCACCGGCGCTGGCGGCAATCTTCTGGCTTTTCAGCGCCGGCGCTGGCGCCGTTTTTGAACAAGCCCGGCGGTGACGCCAGGCGCCGGCGGCAAAAATTTTTGAGCGCCGCCGCTGGCGGCGGCGCTGCAGGTATGGTCAAAATGGTCATTCAGTTTCAAGCGCTGTAACAACATCTTAACACCATGTTGTAGCGCGACTCAAGAGCAGGGTTTTCGTATGATATCATGTAGCATGATATGACATGATATCATGGAGGTGATATCACGTATCATATCATTTGTTTGGACTTCATGTCATATCAGCATCATATCACCCGCTTTTTCAAATGTCTATATCATATAATTATCATATCACATCAAATGACAAATATCATGTGATATCAACTCATATCATGTGATATCAACTATTTTTCAAAGATGAGAGTGGTTTCTTTCAAAAGTATCGAAAAGTCTTTTCTACTCATTCGGCACATCTAAGCTTTTGTTTTTTTTTGTTTTTCAACACCTGGTCTTGAAACTCAGCTGAGTATTGGTCAACTGTTTTCTCTATCTGTGCTGAAAACCCGGTAGGATCTACAATTGGTGGCAAATCAGCCATAAAATGTCAACTGCCGTGTCACCATGATGTTTCGTTAATCAAACAAAGAATTTACAGGGTGTCCCACATTTGCCGCCCCTTTTGCTTGGCTTTTACTTTTCTGTTTTTAAACCATTCAGCTATGTTTTTTTTTACTGAAAAGAGGACACTCTAGGATTCCGTTGACACCTAATTTGTGTTTTTTATTTGAAATTTACTTTTTCACTGACTTTTAAAATGTTTTGGTAATTGTTCTTCCTTACCTGAATGGCTAATATCTTATTAAGCAAAAAGTGTGGACAGTGATCTGGTTCGGGATGCACATCGCTCTAACGCAAGTTTAAAAATTGAAAAAAATGACAGGATAATGAACATGTAATCATTAAACCGATGGTTACCGTCCAAAGACACATGCTGTTCGCTTGATGAAATATTCAGTTATTTCGGAAAGGAAGAAAAATTACCCTAAAATCTTACTGGTCAGAAAAAAGTGAAACTATTAACGAAAGACAAAAAATGAGATGTTGAACAGAGGCTTAGAAGGTCCTTTGTCTACTGAACAAAAACTCTTGCAAAATGGTTTGAAAATTTAAAAAAATTTACCAAACCAAAACGGGCGGTGAATTTAGGGCACCGTAGCTATTAGAGAAATGTATTTATTCGATGCTAGAATATATGCTACAAAAATATTCATAGGTATGATCCAATGTTAGATCATTTTGTATCTAACATCATGTAATAACAAAAAAGTTTGTTATTACTACTTATATATGATGTTAAATTAAGAAAAATTGCCTTGTAAAAACATTTTTCGCCTAATTATTTCATTGGTCTAAACTTTTATTCGAGTCCTGTGGACGCCCTATTTTCATGTTGGACGCCTAAACTCATCTTGGACGCCTTAAGCGAGTATGGACGCCTAAAGTAGATTAGTACCCATAATTGTAGCCAGAGCAGTTTATTGTATTGGGTATTGTAAATTGGGACGAAAAGTGTCAGACCCGAGCCGAGAACAAACTTGAGGGGGTAGCAGCTTAGCAAGTGTGAACTGTACAGTTTAATCGAAAAAATGTCCCGCCTAGGCTATAAAAACTAAAAAAACTCAATATAGTGGCCCCCGATACAGTGACCTTTTAGATATCGTGCCCCGCTAGGCCTGTCCTCGAGACGGCCACTATATCGAGATTCGACTGTAGAATATGAATAAATCTACCTTCGTCTGAAACGAACCCGGTGCAGGCTTAAAATTCATTCGCACCGGCACCAGCACCGGGTCCTTTCTTACCCCACACCGGCACCGACCCCTAACGATTTTCCACACCGGCACCGGTGCCGGTGCGGCACTTGATGCGGTTGACAACACTGCTTGCCACTAGAATTTCGGCAGGCACCTCTTTAAAGGGGCTTCTTTCGAATTTGGCCAAAGTCAATAAAGTTCACACCCAAGGTTTGGAGACAGAAAGCAGTTTTATAACAGTGTAAAGATGTGTACTAATTGAATGTCCAACGTTTAACTCATTTGAATGCTTGATTTCTCGATAACTAATAATGAATTGATCTGAATAATCATTTTCACACCGTCAAAAGTAAAACTGCTGACATTACTTGATATCATATACTATCGTGATATCATCATGATATGATATGATATCATGCGGATATCACGTCAGCGATGTCATGTCAATATCATATCATTCACATTTATCAAATTCGACATCATATCAGATGATATGACATGAAATTTTATCTGAAACCATATTACCTGAGGTGATATCATGTCAACCCTATGTCATATCATTATCATATCAGGGCTCCGAAATCCATATCACGAAACCCTGCTCAAGAGCTACACAACCCAACTCACAGAAAAAAAATTTGAAAATAATATTTTGAGATATGGTCTTTTGAAGAAAATCAAAAACAACCAAATACTTCTGACTTTTTTAAAAATAATTCACACACGGTTTATATTACAATCGAAAGAGGAATAAAAGTGCTACACAATCATGTGTTTGGAATATTATGGACCCTTTTCTGCCTACGTGTATCAAAAAATACATGAAATTACGACTTTAATTTTGTGGTGTGCAAAGATCATATATAGGGGTAAAATAATTAGTTTTATTATATAAATGTTGTCAAAAACAGTGTTTGATTAGTGAAAACATGACTTTTTGAGATGTTTTAATTTTGGCTAGATTTTACTGCCCCCCCCACGGCTGACCCACGTTCGAGGTGAATTTTTAAAAATCGGTAGCATATTAGTGTTTCTCGACCCGGATTTTTACGGGAAATGATCATCAGATTCTGTGAAAGTAAAAAAAATTTGGGATTTGCCTTGGTGCCCCAAGGTAAAATTTTGAAAAAAAAATTTCAATTGGCGCCTTTTGAATTTTAAAGGGAATAAGAGCCGTATTGGGAGGGAAGGAAATTAAAGGGGCCACTAATCACACAGGCACACTAACAAAAAGATGTTCAACATAGTTTTGAATACTGGGGCCTACCGCATAAATAAACTCTGGTATGCATGCTTTTTCATGCATCCAGAGTCACTTTCGAGTGATTTGTGTCTAAGGTATGTGGGTCCGAAAGAGGCGCAGGGGCTTGGGAGTATGAGATACGCGCACTCACTTACCTTAGACATGATTCTGAGAAGTGCTCCTGATCAAAAAATGCGTATAGAGTCTCCTTTTGCCACGGCCCAGTTGAAAAACATGACAGGACAGCTAAAATATAACAATATTTACTTTTTTAACGTTTTGCCATAAAAGTGGCCCCTTCTATTCCCTTCCCCTCACAATACAGCCCTTATCCCCTTTAAAATTCAAAAGGCGCCAATTTAAATTTTTTTCAAAATTTTCTAAAATTTTACCTTGGGGGCCATGGCGAATCCCGAAAAAATTTTTTTACTTTCACAGAATCTGATGATCATTTCCCGTAAAAATCCGGGTCGAGAAACACGAATATGCAATCGGTTTTTAAAAATTCCCCTCGAAAGTGGGTCAGCCGTGGGGGCGGGGGCCAAGTAAAGTGTTACCCTCAAATTTATTGTTTTACATGAACCTCTTAGAAGCAGTAGGGATGCAAACCAACATCACATTTTTGGCATTTCTTATTAGTTCTTCCTTTGCAAACTGAAATCAGCTTTTGTAGTCCAAAATACCAATTTTTGCTACCCGAATCCCGAAATCTTAGGATGGTACTACCTGGTCTGGTGAAAAATACCAAAATCCCGATTTAGGCTCACTTTTGATTTTTAAGCCGTAGACCAAGACCACCCAAACACCTATTCTTTTCACTTTTTTCCCTTGCAATGTGCAGTATACTGGTCATGGATGCAAAGCGGCCAACCATTGGCCGTTTAGTGCATAGTCTCGCCTTTTCCAGTTTTAAGGTACGACGAATTCGGTGCGGCATCAAGATGTCGCGGTATAAAAATGTTCCGGCATCAAAACGGCCGGCATCAAAATGGCCGGCATCAAGATGTCCCGGCATCAAAATGTCCCGGCATCAAAACGGCGCGGCATCGAAATGTCACGTACCGGGTTTTTTATTGGTTCACCCTGTACAGTTGTGACAGTGGGTCATGTAGGTATTAAGAATCCTAGCAAAATTTTTATCAAAAAAAGACAAAATTAAAAAACTACATTTTCAGTTTTACATATATTTTATTGGTGACACACATAAAAATCTACGTTGCATTCATACATCAACCATTGCCCATCACAACTACGCTGACAAAAACAAACACAGTAAACTTAATTTATGATTTACAACCTCCTCCCAGCTAATGAGGTTCTGGAACGTGACCATCAACATAAAAGTTCCTAGTGATCTTCGGCAGCGTTACACGTATCCCCTCCAGGTCCTTGTTGAGAATTATTTGGCATGAGAGACGAGAATTCGGCTTCAAAGCTGGAGCTAAATCAAGCATGTCTTCCTCTTCTTCCTTCGGCTCAGGCAACTTTCGGAAGTAGTCATCATCCACATAGACATGGCACGTGCAGCAAGCCAGGGATGCTTCGCAAGCTCCTTCCACCTCAATATTGTACCTGAAACAAATTAAACAAAATAAATTGAAAAATACAGGGTGGTCCACTATGTATCTCTTAAATTTGTCTATTATGATGTATAGCTCATTCGACAGCCCTGTGCTTACCATTTTGTTAATAAAAAAACATTGGCTCATTTTTGTTAAAGATCATTAAGATATGACTGTTTTTGTTAACTGACCTGAATAGACTCATCCGGAGAACCGACAAATATTTCTGAAAGATTCTATTAAAAATGATAAACAGGTCTATTAAATCTTATCGTTTAGGACTCAACAGGTGCCGTAGAAGCCCAAATAGTGGATAAAATTTTTAGCAAACTCTAAATAATAATTTTGCTTTGTTATGTTGCTATGTTATGTCACAAATAAAGAATTTTTCATGATATTATGTATTTTCCGATTTCAGTCAGAAATTGGTAAAAAAAACCCAACCAAAACAGTGAGTTCACAAAAGCAGTCATATCTTAGTGCTTTTAAAAAAATCAAGCCAATGTTTTTTGAAAACAAATGGCGAACACGGGGCTATCGAATAAGCCTTAGATCATAACAGACAAACAAGAAACTGAAAGAGAAAAGGCCATTTCAAATTTGGGAAATATACTGGACCACCCTGTACATTGCTAAATTCGGCGGTGCTATGGAATAACCCTCCTCTCTATCAATTTTTTCCTATAAAAATCGTTGAAGGCTTAAGATTTAGGCTCAGGGTAGGCCAGCGCATGTTAGCCGGGACTAACAAGTTCTTACGCACTTTTCGGGGTCTGAGACATATATTTGGGTACTTTTTACTGGTGTTTTTAAGGGACATGCTCGCCGCAGATGGAATATTTTGAAAGGCGGGTACAAGGTCAATTCAAAAAAGAATTTATCTGAAATGCAAACTTGTTGAAAACCCTTTTGTTAGAAGTAGTGAAAAACCACTCAGCGCTTATTAGCATCGGAGGCTTGGTGGTAAAGCAGCGGGGTGTTGTGAAAGTCATTAAATATTGATTTTTTTTGGTGCAAATGATTTCTTTTTGGTGCAAATTTACTTTCGAATTTCGGTTTTGGGTTTTTATATTAAAATTTTCAATCTTTTTAAAAAATGATCACACCATCAGGTAGCCCTGCGATTCTAGTTTCTGTTAAGCTATTATCTACCGAAAAATCTTTGCAAAATATATCACGTAAAGGTAAAAGTATGAAAGAGGTCAGAAAAAATAATTTGGTTCATACTTTTACTTTTTTTGCGCCACATTTTACAAAGATATTGCAACGAATGATATATCGTTAGAAACTAGAATCGCAGGGCTACATGTGGTGTTATACTAGTTCAAAAAGGTTGCAAAAAGTTGATAGAAAAACGCAAAACTAAAATATTAAAAAATATTTGCACCAAAAAGATATGATTTGCACCACAAAAGATTCAATTTGCACCGAAAAAAATGAATATCCAAAGTCATTCGCCAGTTCGACTTCGATTGAAACACTGTTTTCATTTTACTATTACTAAAATGCAAAATTTAGTGCTCATTTGAATTTCACTGGTGTCCACTTTTTAAAATATTCCCATCGGCGGCAAGCATGCTTATTTAAATAGCAATTTTTTCAGGGGGGGGGGGCATATATACTAGGATCCAAAATTCAATACGCATCTTAGAGCTGGGTTTAGATCAGGGTTAATCTACTTTAATTAAATCAGAAAAACCTGTGAGCAAGATACATCACATTGTCACCAACTTTGCCGCGCACCTTTCGCTCTGTTTCATCTCTAAGCACGTAAGTAATGTTCACCTAAGTTTTTTAATGAGAAAGTTCTCAAATGACCCAAAAAATTTTACCACTTCGTTTTCCGATTTAGGGTCTTCGTATTCGTAATTACCGTTTCGTGTTGCTGCCGTTGTTGAGAAGAGACGGCGGCTTCTCCTTGCGCTTCCAGATGCAAAATTTTGAATTAGGACTCGGCTTAATTTCTGCATTATTGAATAGAGCAGACAGCAAAGCTAAAAAGAATCAGATCTCATAACTAGGTAGACAAACCATTTAATAAAAATATTTTTGAAAAGAACAAATAGCAGATTGCCATTAACGTTTACAGGAAACCTCATAAATTGGCGGCGGATGACTAATTTAAATTTTTGCAATAAATATTGGACGATACGAATAAAAACCAGGCTTGGGGAAAAAATGCCCGATTTTTTCGCTTAATGTTTCATCCTATGTGGTGGTGTTATCATTGTGAAAAAAGTGTGAAGATTTACACTTTTTTGGCTAAAACGAACTGAAGAAAAAAATACTTTTCTTAAAATCTGGGCACGATTCCTTGAATCTAGGGGATCCGCGACAATGCGCTCCAAGACTACCGTATTTACTGTATTAACTCCCCACCCTCTAATAACTCCCCACCCTCCGATGATGGTTGAAAAATAACTCCCACCCTCTAATAACTCCCCACCCTCTAATAATCTTTTATATTTGATTCCTTATGGTTATATTGGATATGGATCTTTTCTGGTGCAAAAAGCTCTTTTTTGGTGCAAATTGAATCTTTTTGGTGCAAATCGCCGTGGTGCAAATTGAATTTTTTTGGTGCAAATAATTTTCTTTTTGGTGCAAATTGAATTTTTTTGGTGCAAATAGTATTCTTTTTGGTGCAAATGGAATTCTTTTTGGTGCAAATCGTATTCTTTTGGTGCGAATCGTATTTTTTCTGGATAATATTTTTTGCCCGTACAATACTCGTTTTCGCCCATCGCATATTCTTTTTGCCTGTAGATTTTGAATGGCCGTAGAATATTCGTTTTTGCCCGTGAGTCAGTTTTTTTCCGCTAAGCGCACATATTTTTTTTCATTAAGTTTACTGACTTCTAGGGTCGAAAACTGTCGAGAAATAGATTGCAATCATTAACAGCACTGATTGCTGTCAGAAACTGCCTCAATTTTGCGAATTGAAGCAAATGACCATCAGAATGAAAGAAACCATCCACAATGATGCGTATTAAATTTGTATAGCTTGAACTACGAATTTTATTTATTTATTCACCAACGCGTTTAGTGACTTACTAGAGTTAAAATTTCGTGGTGAATCAGATAAAAATTTTAACAAACCAAACCACTACAGAAAAACAAGGTAGCTAGCGAAGGTTTGACCAAGGAATGATAGAATATTTTTGAGGAGTAGGATTTCGGTTTTTTTTTGGCACTGAGGTTTTTTCGCAGTTTTAATTCACATTTTCGATCGAGTCCAATGGTCAGATGAGCAGTTTCTCGAATGGTTCCAGCATCTTGGCTTTTTACATAGCAAGCGTTCCTGTGAATGTGGCTCTTCTATGCGTCTACGTGAAAAGCCTTCGGAAAAATATCCATTGTGGCAATGCCCGAAAAAGAGGTGCAGAAAAGAAAAAGGTTTTCTAGTCGACACTTTCTTCGAAGATACACATCTGAGCTTGAAGAAGGTATAAATGTCTTTGTTTCTGTATTAAATATATTTTCTCGATTGTTTTTACAGGCATTTCAGCTGGCTTACTATTGGTCCCGAAAAATGAGTTCAGTGGATGAATTGATGTTTTAAATACAAGAAGATGAAGCGAGCTCTAATTTTTCATGTCGTACTGTTTGTGATTGGAAATCCTATTTTCGGGAGGTCAATTTTTAAATTTACTATATATCAATTATTATATTATCTGAGTTAAGATTTGTCAACAATACTTCGTAGAACATCGGACCATTCTTGGAGGACCGGGAAGATTGTGGAAATCGACGAGACAGTTTCAGTGCGGAGGAAGTACAACAGAGGACGACTTCTCCCAACAAAATGGATCTTTGGAGGTGCAGAGCGGGAAACAAACAAGCATATCTTAGCCTTAATCACAAATAGCACATTTTTAATGGTTTTTAAATAGGTTTTTCATGTTTTGGGTGGAAAATCGCGACACGAATACTCTGTTGGATATTATTCAGCAATATATTCTACCTGGTACTTTTTATTTTTGTGCTATTTTTAAACTTGATTAACAGTTGAACCACAAGGAACCACTTTATAGGAACCACAATTATTTCGGATGGATGGCCCTCATACAGAAAAATAAAAAAGCTGCCTGAGGATATGAGCACCTTGCAGTTAATCATTCGGAGAATTTCGTGGATCCCATTACTGGAGCGCACACCAATAGCATTGAATCAGCGTGGCAGAAGCTAAAGGCTAGAAAAAAGAAAGAATACGGCACAGGGTCATCTGAATTTGGATCATATATTGAGCAACATTTGTGGTTTCAGATGTTTTCTGGTCCAGATTGTTTCTATAATCTAATGTCTCAAATTTGTGCTTTATATCCTTGTGAGCGAAAATAAAAATATTCTATTGATTAAATGTGTATTTTTTGGTAGTCAGCAAAAATTTGAAGGTGTGACCTGTTCGAAATAAGTACCAAAAAGAGCAACAAAAAAGATTTTGTTTCTTCAAAGGACTGAAAATATTTGAACGACAATTTTTGTTAAAAAATAACTCCCACCCTCTAATAACTCCCCACTCCCGAAAGAGGGTTGAAAAATAACTTCTCATGGTTACTTAATACAGTAAATACGGTATTCGCTCCCTGAATTCATCAATATGCATTTTGTTTAAAAAAATTTGTGTGTCCTCATCTGAATACTTATGTACAGCTACATTACTTGAGTAGTACCTCTTGCTCACTCCACGCGTTTGAATGTGTACCACCGTATGGAAAAATGGGCAGTGTTGCCATGATCCGGTTTTTTAGAGAATGATATGATCCAGACATGATGCGAGAGTTTTAGTTTGTCTCATGACATGATCTATCCTCGTAGTGACCGTATTTATCGAGATTTGGACGGCATCCCGCCCCGCCCTTGACGTTTTTGACCGGCCGTCCAACCGTCCGTCCGAATTTTTTTCTAACGGCGGCCGTCGTCCGCCTGTCCAAAATTTGGCCGTCCTGCTGAAATTTTCGCCGGCCATTTTTCGGCCGTCTGTGAGCTGCCAACTGGCTATCCGTTGCAAAAAATAGTAAAAAACTTCTACTAATTTTTTGCCTTAATGTTTTTAGTATCGAAAATTAATCTTGATTAAAAAATCACAGCTACATGAAAACCGTAAGCAGGAGAAAAATGTGCAAAATCAAATTGTACAAATTAAATTTGGGCAAATATCGGTTCTGCACATTATTATCCTGCCAAAACATATTTTGAGTTGTACATTAATGACTTGTTCACGTTGTTAGAGTTCGATTTAGGGTTATAGTTCGGGTAATAGGTGTTATGTACTCAAAAACCCGTACTCTAACTTGATGATGTTCGCGTACATCGAGTTAGAGTTCGAGATCGAGCTTGAAAATTTCATGTATATAGCCTAGATAGCTCACAATCTCACCCCAAGCCGTCTAAAGCCACTAAAAGTTAGTTTTGGGGATTTGCTACAAGACATCCAAGTTATATGCATCAACATCTTCAAAATTAGCCTCGAACTCTAAGTCTAATTCGAGATACGTGAACACCCTCGAGTTAGAGGTAGAGTTCGAGTTAGGATCAGAGGTGTTCACGTAACCAAAATCCCGAACTCTAACTCGAACTCTAACAACGTGAACAAGCCATAACACTCCGAAGCCCGATCGCTACAGGTATACACATACACATGTGGCTACAATTTCACGCTGAACAAATAGCGCAAACAGAAAATTCAAAAGGACGGTTAAAAGGGGGTTCTGTCACCAATTTGAAAAAGTGCAGTTTTTTAAAATGAGTTACTGCATATAATGACTCTAACTCAGCCATAGTGACCACGCTTCCTGAAATTTGGACGGCGTCCCGTCCCGTCCTAGACGTTTTTGACCGGCCGTCCAATCGGCCGTCCGAAATTTTTTTCTTACGGCCGGCCGTCGGCCGGCCGTCCAATATTTCGCCGTCTTGTTGAAAATTTCGCCGGCCGTCTGCCGGCCGTCCGACTAAGATTTTCTAACGCCGGCCGTCCGCCGACCGGCCTAAATAGTGTAAAAAGTTTTGTGACAAATTTTTTGCTTAAAAAATTGATCTTTACTGAAAAAATTTAGCAACTAAAAAATATATTTTGAGTTATTTGTCAGAAGTATTCAAGCCTTTATCAGTTTTTTATTATACCACACTTCCTCCTTCCGCATGCATTCTCATTGTGGAAAAGATTCTTTTAGCAGCACCAGACGAAGCCAGAATTATCAAAATATCGATTGCTGAGTTTTTTATCGGCCCATTTAGATGAATTTTTTGCCGCTATTCCATTGTACGCCCCCCCCCCCAAAAAGCTATTCCAGTGTACGCCCCCCCCCCCCCCCAAAAAAATAATGACCTATTCCATTGTACCACCCCCCCCCAAAAACCAACTTTTTATATGCACTCAAAAACCATTTTTATGTAATAATTTCGCCATAAAAGGACCAGAAAAGCCATTTAAATAGGGTTCAAGGCTGTATTGGGAGGGAAGGGAATAACACAGGGGCCACTTTTTTTGGCTGCTTTACCATGTTTTTCAACTGGGCCGTGGCAAAAATAGACTCTATATGCATTTTATGATCAAGTGTACTTCTCGGAATCATGTCTAAGGTAAGTGCGTGCGCGCATCTCTAACTCCCAAGCCCCTTCGCCCCTTCGGGAGCTTGGGGACTTGGAGTTGAGATGCTCACACTAGGGTTGTCGATCGATTTGAAATTTTTCGATTATCGAAAAATTGAAAAATCGAAATATCGAAAATTTTCGATAATCGATAATCGAAATATCGAAAATATCGAAAATTTTCGATTAATCGATTATCGAATTATCGATCGAATCGAAAATTTTCGATTAATCGATTATCGAAATATCGAAAATATCGAAAAAATTTCGATAATCGATAATCGGGAATCGATCGAAAATTGGTCGATAATCGATCGATTTCGATCGAAAATCGATCGAAATCTATGAAATTATCATCCTTATTAAGGTTACCTTATAGCATTATTCCAACACACGAAAAAATGATAATATGAACAAACAAGTATTTTATTGAGCCATCAACGTACAAAGGTAAAGTATTCAAGAGTGACTAAATGATCGAAATATACAGTACCGGTCAAAAAATGGAACAAGAATTTTTTGACACAAATTTTTTCTTTAAGTTATTATTTATAACCAATGTGAATTTGGATATAGTTTTGTCTTGCGCCTTTTTGTAGCATTTTTTCTCCTTAATCTAACGGCGTTAACAGTTATTTCAGTTGTGCAAAAATTATTTTTTCAGATTTTTTTCGAAGCTATTTTTACACGAATTTTGAAGCACTGTTTCTAAGCTACAATTTGGTAGGTTAAGATTTTATTTTAGATTTTTCTGGGAAAAGTTTTCATAAAAAATGCAAAAGTGTTGATTTCTAGTCAAATCTAAGTAAAATAGTCGTTTTGCCGCATAAACAGTGGATTCTCTCAAAATTAATGTTTTCAAAGACTGTCATTCAATGCGTCATTTTGAAGCCCTTAACAGCCCAAACATTTGTACGTTGATGGCTCAATAAAATACTTGTTTGTTCATATTATCATTTTTTCGTGTGTTGGAATAATGCTATAAGGTAACCTTAATAAGGGATGATAATTTCATAGATTTCGATCGATTTTCGATCGAAATCGATCGATTATCGACCAATTTTCGATCGATTCCCGATTATCGATTATCGAAATTTTTTCGATATTTTCGATATTTCGATAATCGATTAATCGAAAATTTTCGATTCGATCGATAATTCGATAATCGATTAATCGAAAATTTTCGATATTTTCGATATTTCGATTATCGATTATCGAAAATTTTCGATATTTCGATTTTTCAATTTTTCGATAATCGAAAAATTTCAAATCGATCGACAACCCTAGCGCACACCCACATACCTTAGACACAAATCACTCGAAAGCGACTCTGGATGCATGAAAAAGCATGCATACCAGAGTAATTTATGCGATAGGCCCAGTATTCAAAACTATGTTCAACTTCTTCAATTTCTCGGCCGAAAAAGGTCTCCTCCCTTTTCCGGCCTTTGGCTACAAGCCATAGGCTCAGCCATCCAAAAATTCACCCCCACAGGGTCCTGGCTCAGGCACAATCACCTCGGGACCCACCCGGATGGCCCTGAGAGGCTTTTGAGTACTTATGTATTTGGGTCCTCCACAAGTTGCTGGTTTGACGTGCCTTCAAACGTATATATTAAGTGGTGGACCCAAGTTGCTGGTTTGAGAGTGCCTTAAACCCTTTTTTATTAGTGGCCCCTGTTTTGTCCCTTCCCCTCCCAATACAGCCTTGAACCTATTTAAATGGCTTTTCTGGTCCTTTTATGGCAAAATTATTACATAAAAATGGTTTTTGAGTGCATATAAAAAAGTTGGTTTTTTGGGGGGGGTTACAATGGAATAGGTCATTATTTTGGGGGGGGGGGGGTGGTACACTGGAATAGCTTTTTGGGGGGGGGGGTACAATGGAATAGTGCCAATTTTTCGTTGTTTTTAGAAAAAGTTAGTGTTTTTACCTCGTTTGTCCAAAACGTCGCTGCTTTTCTATTAACAGCCTCTCGATCCCAGCGATGCAATACATCTTCTACGAGCTCATTGGTAGATTCTGATCTCAAAGGGACATGAACTGTCCCTGAGCAGAATGGTGATGTGATTTCTGTTAGGGCAAGCGTATCACTAAATTGTGATTCTCCGAGCTGAATTTTGGTGGAGTGTTATTTTTCAAGACTTTTGTTAAAATAACATTACGAGTCCAAAATTTGTTCGTTCTGGTGAAGGACGGTGTCAGACGGACCGGCCGTCGGCCGTCCCGTCCGAGTTTTTCGTCGCCGGCCGTCTGCCGTCTTGGACGTTTTTAGCCGGCCGTCCCGTCCGGTTTTTCAGCGCCGTCCGGACGGGGACGGGACGGGCCGGCCGGACGGGCGGTCACTATGAACTCAGCATGGTAAGTGTACTGGTAGAAGCTTCATGGCGCATTAAAACCACGAGGAGATGAGCTTTCAAATGGGCTTTTACACTTTTACACAATGTTTGAAAATTTGAAACATTTTAATGAAAACCGAAAATATGCATTTTTAAGTAACCAGACTTTTTTCACGTTTGTGCTGTAATCTTTTTGGGCACTAGAGGTGTGCTAAACTCGCACACCCACATTCTGACACAAATTATTCTGATAAAAAGAGATTCTGGCACAAACTCATTCTGGCAAGAATTTCAATGGGCAAAAACTTATCTTTGCACGAATTGTTTTGAAACAAATTGTTATTGGCTAAAATTGTTCTGGAATAAACAATTCTGGGAATAACTGGTTGTGTCGTCCATGTTGCTGTCTCTATTTAACCCCGAACTCCAAATCAAACCTTTTTTGGTTCGATAGGACCTAAATCACGATTTTACCGCTCAAACCCCAAAACCTGGGTTAGGTACCACCGGGCAGGTTAATATCCACCCGGAAAGCTTTAAAAATAAAAGTTGTTTAAAATGAAAAGCAAACTGTTCTTTCAAGTGAAAAACTTGTGGGGACTCTGGTTTCTTAGAACCAAAGTTGTGATGTTACCCAACCCCAAAATTTGAGGTTGGTGTTATAATTGGATATACACCTGCATAACCTAATAAAATAAACTTTTTCAAAATAAAAAACAAACCAATCTATCATACTCGAAATTGCTTGGTAACTCCTGTTTCACAGGACCAAAATTGCGTTTTTACCTACCGAAACCGAGGTTTGTACCACCTGGTCAGGTAAACATCCACATGGATGGCCCGAAAAATTAAAATTTTTTAAATTAAAAAATCTTATGATAAGTGAAATTCTATGGGAATCAAGTTTGATGAGGCTAAAATTTCGTTTTTATCTACCCCATCTAAAAACCTGGGGTGGTTACCACCTGGTCAGGTGGATACCCACCTGGATGACCTGAAATTAAACAAAAAATCCAAAACAAACCATGCTATCAAATGTAAAATCGTGTGTTGAATTAGGTTTAACCAAATTCCGATTTCACCTAAAATCACCCCAAAATCAGGGGTAGGTACCTCTGGTCGAGGTGGATATCCGTTTGCGAGCGTTAAGCGAATTGATCCACACTGAAAAAATCCATACCGTCTTGGTCCACACACAAATTGGTCCACACTTTTCAAATTCGTACATTTTGAAAATTTTTACGGGTTTGAATTTTTCAGTCTGAACCAACCGAACCAAGTGGTCGTCCACTTAGTGCAATTAGTGCAAAAACTGTTTTCTGAACTAATTCGGGTACGCTGAAGATGGTTTGATAGTGGTGAAATGCCGTTTTGTAGGTTATTTTTTGAGTTTTGGTAAAATCGAGGCTGGGTAAAATCAATTATTTCCAGATATTCAAAAAATACCCTACAAAATAAAATTTGACCACTATCAAACCATCTTCAGCATGCCCGAATTAGTCCAGAAAATAGGTTTTGGAACACGAAAAAAAGTAAAAAGATTTTGCTCCAAGTATACGACTACTTAGTTTGGTTGCTTCAGATAAAAAAATTTAGACGCTACTGGCTTATACCCCCCCCCAAAAAAGCTACTTTCTTATACCCCCCCCCCAAATCGGACCTACTGGCTTATATCCCCCCCCAAAATCAAGTTTTTTCAGAGTATCTAAAAATCATTTTTAAGTAATAATTTTGTCGTAAAAAGGCTAGAGAAGCAATTTAAAAGGGATTATGGGATGTATTGGGAGGGAAGGGAACAATAGGGGCCACTTTTTAGTCAATTTTTTTTGGCCATTCTTCGGCTGTCTTACCATGTTTTTCAACATGGGTCGTGGCAAAAAGAGACTCTATATGCATTTTATGATCAAGAGTACTTCTCGGAATCATGCCTAAGGTAAGTGAGTGCGCGCATATCAACTCCAAGCCCCTGCGCCCCCTTCGGGGGCTTGGGGCTTGGGGGCTTGGAGTTGAGATGCGCACACCCACATACCTTAGACACAAATCACTCGAAAGTGACTCTGGATGCATGAAAAAACATGCATACCAGAGTTATTTATGCGGTAGGCCCCAGTATTCAAAACTATGTTCAACATCTTTGATTTTTTGGCCGAACAGGGTTCCCCCCTTCAGGCTAGGGCTACGAGCCAGAGGCTCAGCCATCCAAAAGTTAAAGGACAACCATCAGAATCCACCCGGCTGATCGGTCTGATCAGCTCGAGTACTTATACTTTTACGTGCACCACAAGTGGCTGGGTTTGAAAGCGCCTTTATTGCTCAGAGAATTAATACTCTTTGGTACTTATAGGCACTATAGAAGTGGCCCCGGTTTTGTCCCTTCCCCTCCCAATACAGCCTTGAACCCTATTTTAATTGCTTTTCTGGTCCTTTTATGGCGAAATTATTGCTTAAAAATGTGTTTTGACCAATCCTAAAAATCTTGATTTTTTTGGGGGGGGGGTATAAGCCAGTAGGTCCGAGGATTGGGGGGGGGGTATAAGAAAGTAGCTGTTTTTGGGGATGTATAAGCCAGTAGCGCCAAAATTTAAATCAAAGTGTTGGCTAGGTATGCCAGAAGAAAGTGCAGGTATCGTTGTGGAATCGACAAAGTTTTTTAAACAGGGTGTAATCTTCATTCTATTAAGTCAGGACTATAGTTCGCAAACTTGGATGCTCAAATATGATTTCTCAAATACACAGAAAAAAAAATTCCAGTGGGATCCCAGCAAACTCCCGGTGGGCTCCCCGGAGAGCCCCACTGGATTCCCAGCAAATCCCAATGGTACTCCCATTATGATAACAGGTGGGAATTGATGGTAATCCACTGGAGTTTCAATGGGTATTAGATGGTGGTAGTGGTAACCCAGTGGAAAATGAGTGGGAACTGGCTGGAAACCCATTGGGAATTGAGTGGTAACCCAGATGGGATTTGATGGGAACCCAGATAAAAAAATGTGATGTTCCGACATGGATTCGAACTTTCGACACCCTAGGCCTGACCAGAAGCACTACCACTTGACCACCACGTTGTTTACAATAGGTGTTGTTAGACTTCGACTATATAGATAAAACACATTTTTCGAAATATGGCCTGACTCGTCAGTTTTTTGAAGTTAATGTCTTGTAAAAGAAGCTTTATTACGATTCATTTCTTTTTGCTATTAAAAATGAAATGGCTGACTTTACGTTAATTTATTGATGTGGATGTACTCTAGCAAGTGAAATGATGTTAACTCTACCTACCAACTCTATAATTAACTCTATCTACAGGGAGGACTGTTGCTGAACTAATAATATTGGATACATTGAATATTTTGTAGTCAATTTGACTTGCTGATTTATACAGCATGGCAACAAAATTGTATTTTTCAAACCAAAATAAAAAGAAGAAGCAAAACAATTGAGCATCTTTATATAGTATTTGGGCCGGGGGGGGGGGGGTGGTGCGCGAAGGGGTTTTTGTCGGAGGTTCCGTCACCTTTTTTATGAATTTATTGTTTTACAACCGATTTTTGACCAGTTTTTGCAATTTTATGTCTAATATCTTCTTCGAACCCTCAAGTATAACACCTTGTCTTTCTTTTAAGCACAAACACGTGTTATTAAAGTTGCTTCTAAAAAAGATTTTCCTTGCCCTCCAAATCGGTGATGGTTGATTTCAGCCTGGATTCAAGGTGGATTTTTGTGTTCAAGCTACCTTTTCTGCCATTTTTTGCAAACTAATGCCGAATATCTCTGCGGAACCTTCACGTTCAACATCACCGCTTTCTTTTAAGCACAAACAATTATAATTTAAGTTGCTTCTAAAAAAATTTCTCTGCCCTCCACTTTTTAACGTTTTGCCATAAAAGTTGCCCCCTTTTATTCTCTTCCCCTCCCAATACAGCCCTTGTTCCGGTCCACACTTCTTTCCGCAAAACTCCTTTCCGCACACTCTTTTCCGCAAACTTTTTTCCGCAAAACTCCTTTCCGCAAAAATTTTATGAAAAAGATTTTTCGTCAAGATTTTGATCTAAATTATCTCATTTTTTTGTCGGTATGTCTCAAAACGGTACTCGTTAAAATGGGGGCTTGTAGAATTCCCCTGCGGCAAATTTCTCCCATCTTATTTACGAGGTTACAGATTCAAATCATGGTGGTAACATACATTGTTTTTCTCTAATAATAGTCACAAATTAGTTTTTTTATGGGACCAGTGAGCACCAGGGTGGGTTGGGTGTGTTCAATTTTCGTGCCTTCTTTAAACACGTATTTTTAAATTTCATGTTAAATTTTTATTTTACAATGAAGTTTTCGAAACTTCTTGTTAAAAAATAACGTAAGGTAAATTTTAATTCGCTTGTTAAACTATTTTGCTTATATTTTTCTGTGTGGGGATACTGTGAAAAAAGAAGAGCTTTGCATCTGTGTCCCGGTAAGCTTTATTCCGCTTAAATAAATCCACATTTAATAAAACGCATGGAGTAAGCAACAATATGCTAAAAGACATTGAGAATTTATGACAATTTTCCGGCGGTAATTTCTCTGATCATGTTTTTTCGAAAGTCATCCACTTCAGCTTGAGAGAAATTTAACTTTCCGCGACGACAAACACTTTCGCCAAATCGGCCTACGAATACACCACAATCAAATGTGTTATTTTGCGCAGGAATGTCCTAAAAGTTGTAAAAAGTCCACATACCTGAAAGAATAAACCATACCTTTGGGCTAAAAGCAAGCCATTGCATCAAATCTACTTCAATGAAGCCTCTTTCTATCGCATGTTTCTTCAGAAACCCCTACAACAAAAGTCTTTAGTTAGTAGCACCTAAACAAACTCGTACCTTGTCAAATTCAAATTTGGATTGCCGTCCCGGTGCAGTGAGTCGAAATAGTTGATGATGCTTTTTTCAACGTTGATTACCTACCATAAAAATTACATTACAAGCCATGCATCGATTCACTTAAGCATACGACCAGGGACCAGTGACCGGGCGAGTGAATTGGAAGAAGCAGAAGATCTAAGTTGAACAGATCAACTTTATTTGTGCAGTTAAGTACCTTCTTTGGTCCTTTCTGTTTCAATTGAGAGTAGAAAAGAGTATAGAAAGCATACAGAGCAAAAACATAGACAAAACATGAAATAATTTAGATCAAAATCTTAACGAAAAACCTTTTTCATAAAATTTTTGCGGAAAAGAGTTTTGCGGAAAAGAGTTTTGCGGAAAAAAGTTTGCGGAAAGGAGTGTGCGGAAAGGAGTTTTGCGGAAAGAAGTGTGAACCCTTATTCCCTTTAAAATTCAAAAGGCACCAATATAAAAAAATTCAAATTTTTCTAAAATTTCCCTTTGAGGGACCAAGGCATATCGCAAAATTTTTCTTTTCACTTCTCAGAATCTGATGATCCGGGTCGAGAAACACGAATATGCAATCGGTTTTTAAAAATTCACCTCGAAAGTGGGTCAGCCGTGGGGGGGGCCAAGTAAAGTGTTACCTTAATAACATCCTCAGCTTTTGATAAAGAATGAATTTTAATGAGAATTGTTTAATAATAATGGTTTTATCCTCATTATTTCGAGAAGATGGATACTGATAAACTTCAAAATTTTCAAAAATCAGCCCCTAACTTTAGAAGGGCTTTCTCTATTTCATAAATGACATCTGCACAAGTATTTTACACCAAAAAATTGCTTTTCATCAAGCTTTCGAATAAGACCAAACGTGTATTAAAATGATTTAAAAAATTTGATGAAAATCCGAAAACAAAAGTGAAAAAATTCGTGGACACCCTGTAAATTAACATCAGCTATTTTTTATATTTATTTACTGCTACGACTACTATTCACGGCTCTCTAAATTTACGTAGCATAAACTATAGACTTTGACTTAAAAGCAGGGCTGCCATCTCAAAATTTAAAAAAAAGGACATTTGGTCAAAAAACAGGAATTTGAATAAAAAAGTGCATTTTATCTAGTGCTTATTGCCATTTTTAGCGAAAAAAAAAAGATTTTGACTAAATTTTCAAAAATAAAAAAAGATTTGGGAACGCAAAAAAAGGACAAATCTTTTTAAAAGGACATATGGCAGCCCTGCTTTAAAGTAAATTTACCCACTCAAGTTTCAGTGAAAACGTAAATATAAGTCTACCTTCCCAATCAGTGGCGATCATATCCCCACTGGGAACCCATTTGGAATTTGATGGTAATTTAGTGGGAAACAGGACCCAGTGGACTCCCAATGGGGCTCCAGTGGTCAGTGAATAGTTCTCACTGGATTCCCACTGGAAATACAGTGGGAAGGCTTGATTAGCTGGAAAGCCAGTGGGAATTCGTTGGGAAAACCAGGTTCCCTGGGAATCCACTGGGGTTTTGCTGGGGACCCAATGGAAATTTTTTTCCTGTGCATACGATAAAATTCAAATGCACAAGAATGTCAATAATGCGGGTGACACAATCAGTTTTTTCAGCTTCGTATATTACAGAAACAATTGAATTCTGAATTATTTAAAGGGGGGGGAGGTGGACTTCTACGGCTACTTTTTGACATCGACTGCTACTTAACTTCACATACATTTTTTTCACATATTTTGTTTCCCTATCTCAGATGTTTTTACCGTTCTGTAGCTGAGATTTTTCTCTTTCAATTGAGGGGAAAGCGGATTATCGAGGTTTGACTGTACATACAAAATCGGAATTTTTCTTATTTGGGATTCAAGATGATCGGATTAACCTGTAGGCCTGGTCTAATTTACTTTCTCACGTAACCTAATCCACCGCTAAGAATGGTATGATAAGCAGTGTTGGGAATTTTCAAATTTCTCGTCCTCGTACCAAAAATTTTCGGGCCTCGTACTTCGTACTCGTCCCCACAATTTTAAATCGCTCGTCTTCGTCCTCGTCTTTTTCTCGGTACGTGACAATTCGTCCTGGCGCCGATTCGTCCTGACGGCCGATTCGTCCTCACTCGATAAAAAGGTACAATTCGTCCTCGATCAATAAAAAGGGACAATTCGTCCTCTTGCAATAAACAGGGACAATTCATCCTCACTCCTCAAAAAGGGGCAATTCGTCTTCGCTTGGTAAAAAGGGACAATTCGTCCTCCCTTGGCATTGTTACCGCAAATGCACGATTAAGCATTTTTTTTCAAATGTGCGAAATTTCAAACATTAAATTAGCTAAGTTCTCAATGGCCTCGAAAAAACCTGAAAAAGAAGAAAGTTTGTCAACAACCGATCCTATCATATATAAAAAGCTGTGGATAATCCAGTGCTGCGAAAGAACCATTTTTAGTTGTTAGGATCAATCATCTCTTTTAGTTAGGTCGGATCAATCGCCTCTTTTAATAGAATGGGATCAATCGTCCGTTTTTAACGGGATGGCATCAATAGTCCCATGGGATCAATCGGCCAATGGGATCAATCGTCCGTGTATCAATCGTCCGTGGCAAGCACTAGTAAACACTATACTAGTGGCAAGCACTAGTAAACACATGGGAAACGGGCTCGGGGCGAAACGTCCTGGGGGCCAAATGTCCTGATCCCATTCTCAGGGTGTAGAGGTTGCTGGTTTGAATCCACCTGGCTGCATACCTCATTTCTAACCCATTTTTGTGTGAAACGTGGCACGCTTAACTTCATTTTAGGTCATCCAGATAGACATCCACCTGACCAGGAGGTACCCCAGGAGTCGGGGTTAGGGTGGATCAATTTTCGGGCCCTGGTTTATTGTGAGTTAGACATAATCTAAAAATTTTGCGAAAAAATGCAAAAAATTATTAACTATATTATTAAAGTACAGAAAAAACCAGAATAAAAGTCTAATAAAAAAAGGGCTAAAATTGTTTTACGCCGCCAAATTATTTTACCCCTCCAAATCATTCATTTATCCCCCAAATCGTAAAAATGAGTATTTCTAGGTGTTTTTATGTCGTAAAATTTTTTTTTTTATCATCATGTAGCCCTGAATCTTTAGTTTCTGATAAGCTATCAATTGTGTCCTTGTTGTTGAGAAAAGTTTGAGAAATACCCGTTTTTATGATATAACTCCTCTTTTTTTCAACGACAAGGGGCCAGTTGATAGCTTATCAGAAACTAGAGATTCAGGGCTGCATGATGATCAAAAAAATTACGACTTAAAAACACCGAGAAATACTCATTTTTACGATTTGGGGGGATAAATGAATAATTTGGCGGGGTAAAAGAATAATTTGGCGGGTGAAAGTACTTACAGCCATAAAAAAAGTTGCAGTGGTATTTTGACTTTTGACTCAAAATTTTGGCCAATTTGCATTGGCCCAATTTGAATGGGCTCAATTTGAATTGGCCCAAATTCAATTTGGCTCAATATGAATTGGCCCAATTTGACTGGCCCCAATTTGAAATGGCCCAATCTTTGGCGTGCCGTGGTGCCCGGGAGTATACCCAATACCAGTAGTGGGGGTATACGAAATTTAGCCAGGTATACTATGCACCCATCCTGAATGGGTTCTATTTCAAGAATAGGAATTTCAGGTATAATCTCCCAGGTAATAAGCCCTAGTTATCACCATCTAACACTTCTTAGGAAGCTAGTTAACACCATTCGTTATTAGTGCTTCTTTGGTACACTACCTGGCTATCATAGCACACAATATCATCTCGCTATCATACCACACAATATTGTTACTTGTTTTGTTATTTTATGTTTACCACACATAAATTGCTGATAAATGTCGATTGATGAACTTACAGTTTGCGTCTCAGTAAGCATTTTTTTTTGGTAAAAGCGATCAAAGCAAGTCAAGCGAGTAGAGTGTGAGGAATATAATCGAGGACGAATTGCCCTTTTTACCAAGCGAAGACGAATTGTCCTTTTTGAGGAGTGAGGACAAACTGTCCCTGTTTATTGGAAGAGGACGAATTGTACCTTTTTATCGAGTGAGGACGAATTGTCCCTTTTTAACGACTGAGGACGAATCGGCGCAGGACTAATTGTCCGTGTCCGCTTTTTCTCGTCCTTTGTGTTTTCACTCGTACTTTGCTCGTACTTCATACTGAAAAGCAAAAATCAATTTTTTTTTCAAAAATTTTCACCTTTGCTTAAATGCTTATATATTTTTGTTGTTAAATTATAACAGAAACCAATTTTTAAAGTAATTTCAAGATTTAACTTTACATTTAAAAACTAAAAAATAGGTACATTGCCATTTTTTCGCCTATTGTGAGGTGAGATCTCTAAAGAGACTATCAAATTTCTGACTTTGCTTGGCATTTCTATTGCCACTGACCAAATAGACAATGCTTTTTTCAAGGATTACGATAAAAAAATTAGCGTATTGTTGATGATCACTGCAAAAACTAGTTAAAGATCTACTAGAGACAAAAAAATCTCAAGCAAATGCTTGAATGAGGAAATCAAAACTGTTGCTTAAAAATTGTTCAAATAATAGAAATTTTGGTAAAAATGAACAATTTTGGTAAAAAAAAGTTTAAATGAAGAAGTTTTAGGTGCTACGAGTCATTTTTACTCTTCGTCTTCCGTCTTCCTCCTTCCCCTTCGTCCACGTCTTCGTACTTGTAATTTTTTAAGCCTCGTACTTCGTCCTCGTACCTTGTTTTTGGAGATGCTCGTACTTCGTCCTCGTCTTCGTAGTACGAGGACGAAGACGAGGACGAAAGACGAGGACGAAAGACGAGGACGAGTGCACAACACTTATGATAAGCATTTAGCTTGCTTAAATGGTTGGATCACCTTTTTTAAAATGGGCGCTTATTTGAGCCCCGCAGTGAGAAGGAAGCAAAGATTATTATAGCACGAAGATCACCTCTGTTAAAAAGAAACGTTTCTGTACATCCTGCACATAAAAAGACTTCTTTATGAATCTAAAATCGAACGTCTAAAAAGGTTAGCGAATGAAGTACCTTTATGAGTCTTTAAAAGAAGTCACGGCTCATGCTTCGTCCAAGAGCTTATGTTTCAAGACGTATTTTAGCTTCATACAAAAAGCTACAGGAATATTAAAATTTCGCTTTTGTGAATTTCGCAAAATAATTTCATAAATAAGAACTTTTGTATATCTCGCAGCGAGGAAAAAGACTGTGTCAAGAATGATAGCATGTAATTGTTTTTGCTAAGATTTCATAGATCTTGAAACTAGGGTACCTGGGGCCCGGGCATTGTAGTGATAAGAAAACGCTTCGCGTTTAGACCTGAGCCTAGAGGAGGCCATAAGGACTCCTGAATTGATTCATGATTTTATCGATTTTATTAAAAATAAAATCCGACGCTTCTTGTTTCTTCCTGCCTCTCCCTCCCTTTCTCCTCCCCTCCCAAAAAGGCCACTCGGAAATATCCAGCCACCCCCCCCCCCCTCTATAATTTTTCAGGAACCCTAAAATCATAATTTTTTGAAATAGCTGAAATTAGTACAGGTTGTCCCTAAGCCTGATGCCTAAGACCCAAAAAGCCTAAGCCTAAGGGCTAAGTCTAATGCCTAAGACACGAAGCCTAAGGGCTTAGCCTAATGCCTAAGACCCGAAGCCTAAGGGCTTAGCCTAAGCGCCAAGACCTAAAACCCAAGCCTCAGGGCTGAGCCTAATTACTTAGCCTAAAGAGTGATGCTTTGAGTAACTTAATACTCTTTGAGATGAAGAAGTTGCATCCACGGGATTAGACTCGCTTTGGTTCGAATGTAATACGCTTTTGAGGTTGTTAAAATGCCTTGAATGAGAAAACCTCTCAACATTAAGTAAGAAGCGCGTTTACTTAAATGGGATTTTTTCTTCAAGTGGTTGAGTTGCTCGAATTAAAAGAGTTCAGGAGCGAAGGGATTATGAGAAGTATTGCTGCAGTGCATCTGGGCTGCCGTTAAATGCTCCCTGAAGACAGTATCTATAATCGTGAAATAAAAGACCACACAATGTACCCAAACAATGATCATGTTAAAGGCTACCCGTGATGTCGCTGGGAATTATCTGCGATGCTGTTAAAGACTACTTATGATGCCATATGGGACCAATTGAAATACGTTTGATGGTACCTAAACAAAGTATCTATAAGCGGGGATTTCGAAGCAGCAAACAATGTACCCGTGATAGTCTTGACGACAACCATGATGCCGTTAAAAGTATTTGTTATCTCGTAATAGACAGCTCAGATGCCGTTTATCACCGGAAACACTGAGGATTTTACAGATAAGTACCGAAATCTGACGTAAATGACTATTAGGATTGCCGTAGATAACCACCTGAAGCGCCTTGAATAACCACTGAATGTGCGTGAATGACTGCTGCGATGCCTGAATGAGCTAAGATGAATCGCCAGATGCCGTATTCAAACAATCTTCAGACATCACTAACCGTAAAAGATGTCGAATTGGCCACCTGAACTACGTTAAACAGTTACTCAAAATGCCGTGAATGACTTCTTTCACTACGAGAAAGGACCACTGAAATGCCCGGAGTTGAAGTAGAAGTCCATTCGAAATGCCGTAAAAGCCCACTTCCACCTGAGTCGCTGAAGAAGACCACCTGAGATGCCACAAAAGTCGACCCAAGATGCCATAGAAGGCCACCTGCCATACTATAGGAGTCTGTCTGAGATGCCATATAAGTCCACATCAATCGCTAAAAAAGACTACCTGAGATGCCGCAGAGGTGCACCTGAGATACAGCAGACTCCACCTGAGATGCCACAGTAGTCCACTTCGTGATATTAGAGATACTGCCAAAGCTCACCTGAGTAACCAAGAAGTCCACCTGAGTCCATCAGAGATGCAGTGGAAGTCAACCAAAAAAGCCGTAGAAGTCCACCAGTGATGCTGTTGATGTCCACCTAGAAGTAGAAGAAGTCCATCTAAGTCCACCTGAGTCGCTCAATAAGTCCACCTCAGATGCCGTGGAGCTCCACTTGAGATGCCGCGTAGGTCTACTTGAGTCCACCAGACATGCCGTAGAAGGACACATGCGCCCACCAAAGATGACGTGGAAGTCCACCAATGCAAGTCGATGTCCACCTGAATTGGTCTGAAAGTCAACCAAAGTTAAAATAGAAGTTCACCTGGAATGCCGTGAAAGCCTACGTGAGTCATCACAGCAGACGACCTAATGCCACCAGAGATGAAGTAGAAGTTCACCTGAGTCCACCAGAAATGCCATAGACGTCCACCTGAGTCGCCATATAAACCCACGTGAGATGTCGCAGACGTCCACCTGACATACCACAGGAGTCTGCCTGAGATGCCATATAAGTCCACTTGAGTCGCTGAAGAAGACCACCTAAGATGCCGCAAACGTCCACCTGAGATGCCGTAGAAGTCCTCCAATGATGCCGTAGATGTCCACCTGAATTGGTATAAAAGTCTACCTGGATCGCCATAGAAGAATATGACAGATGCCGTGAAAGTCCACCAGAGACGCCATGTAAGTCCACCTATGATGCCGTCGATGTCCACCTGAACTGGTCTAGAAGTCCAACAGAGTTGAAAAAGAAATCCACCTGAAATGCCGTGAAAGCCCACTTCAGTTACCGCAGAAGTCCACTTAGATCTATCTGAGCCGCTTAAGAATTCTACTTGAGATGCCGTAGAAGTCCACCTGAGTCGGTAAAAAATTCCACCTAGTACGCCGTAGCAGTCCACCTGAAGCAACATGAAAATCCACCTGAGATGCCATATAAGTCCACCTGAGACGCTATAAAACTCCACTTGAAATGCTGTAGAAGTCCAACAGAGATGTCGCAGAAGTTCACCGAGTCCACCAGAGATGCCGTAGAAGTCCACTTGCGTCAATGAGAGATGCCGTAAAAGTCCACCTGAGTCCACCAGAGATGCCGTAGAAGTCCACTCGCGTCCATCAGAAATGCCGTGGAAGTATATCTGAGTAACCGTAGAAATTTGCTTGAGTAGCCGCTGCTATCCCCTGGAGATGCCTGAAACACATAAGATGAAAAGTACACGGTAAATAGCCATGAAAGACTACCTGACCACGTAGGTTACCTATATACAGAGCAAACTTAAAAAATTGGAACACATACCACACCAAAAAACACCTAAAATGAATTCACACCTAATTTTAGTCACACAGCGCCGAATAACGATGAAAAAGAATGATTTAAAAGCAAAATACATTCAAATGTTTTGGCGCCAAATTTAATTTGAATTTAAAAAGTCCAGAAAATCTGACCTGGACTTTTTTCCTGAGTTTGAAACTTTAGCCACACCTGCAGCCATTCCGACTATAACTCGGATTAGCGATCTATGGCTCATTTTGAAGCTGAGATCCAAAACCGGATTCCAGGACTAAAAATTCTGACCATGTCCAAAAAGTTAAGATAAACTCAAAAAAAAGTCCGAAATTTTTGACCCAAAACTCAAGTGGTCGAATTAATTTTTAAAAAAGTCGACTTTCGGGACTTCTTAGAGTTTTGCCCCAAGAAAATCGACAATTGGGCATAAGATGGTAAATATAAAAAAAACCACCCGAAAATTAAAATACCCCAAACAAAAATTTGTAATTGCTTTGAACTTTATTTTCTATATATATATTCTTTCATAGGTGAAATTCGAGTTAGATAAGAATGGTCAAAGACGCTGAAAGCAGGCAGTAAACTGCTAGGCTACGGTCTAAATTCAAGCCTCTGTGCCACACGATAAAATTTTTTGATGTTACTGTGCCATTTTTTTCTCAAATATATTTTTTGTAATATATCTATATATAATTTATATCATGAATGTCTTCGCCGTAGTTTTTTGGAGCAGTTAGCTCGCTCAAAAAATTCTCATGATTAAGTTCTATGTATTGTTTCACATTTTTTGTAAATAATCTGAGAAGAAAAAAATTCGAATCAAAAAATAAAACAGAAAAATGTTGAGCTCTTGATGCTTTTTAAGCATAAAAAGGGAAATTTTGAATAAGAAATAAAAATAAATTTAAAAATGTTACGTAAATATCGACGCTTAATGGATCGAAAAAAACTGCGGGAACATCAATGTAAAAAAATAAAAAAACATATTAGCGGAAAATAAATCGAAAAATAAATCGAAAAATAATTCGAAAAATTAGCGGAAAATAAAACCGCCCGTAATGCGGGCAAACTCTAGTGTAAATAAAGAAAGCGATTTAATATAAAAAAGAATATGTTAAAAAATGCAGGATGGCGATGAAGAAAAGTAGGATGGCAAAGGATAACGCAGTCGCTATGGTAAATTGCCGGTGCGAGCTGGTGTGAAACCATTGTCGTTACCCACCTCA
Source organism: Ditylenchus dipsaci (assembly GCA_004194705.1). NCBI lineage: Eukaryota > Metazoa > Nematoda > Chromadorea > Rhabditida > Anguinidae > Ditylenchus > Ditylenchus dipsaci. The sequence goes on along the minus strand of SADC01001325.1, from coordinate 91,898 downwards.
TAACTTTAAATGGCTGGTTGCTTTGATCAAAGTGTTTTTTTTTGTTTACCAAAGATGTTTCTTGATAAAAGCCTGCTTGGCATATGGTGATATGTCGAGGGGGGTGTTATATCGAGCTGGTGTTGTATCCAGGTTTGACTATATATGACCACACTGAATAAATTGCAAAAGTTGATATTTAGGGCGTAAATGAAGAAACGCTTATTTTTTTAACCCTCCGAATCTATATATTCCTCAATTTTTAAAGTTGAGTTTGGTTGCTTGTTATAAAAGTAGGATCCAGAAAATTGAATTCAAAATATTAAAAAGTTACAACTATTAGAACTCAGTAATTATCTGGTAAAATTTAGACTTTCAAAGGCCAATTCAGTTACAGTGGTTTTTTTCGGACTTACTTGGTGTTTAAAAACGTCAAAAATTAGTAAATTTGACACGAAAATGTGAATTTTTTCGGTTTTTGTCTTGGTTAATTAATCCCGAAAATTCGTTCGAGTCCCGATGGGATCCTGAAATTTCTTTTCCAAAGTCCCGGTCCCGAATATTTTTCCCTCCGAAAACCGGGTCCTGGAACCCCGCCTGAAGGCCTCTTTTTGTCTCTATATACGAGGATTCACAAAACTTATGCTAAATGTTTTGTGACCCTAAATGTGACCAAAAAGTAAAGTTACGCGAACTTTGTGAACCACAAAAAATACTAAAGTTATTCCCTGTTTTTTACTGATATGTCACCCTGACAAAATTATACACGAGATGTCGCGTTCCAAAAAGGATGGCCAAATAACGAATAAATTGTTCAACGCGTGAAAGTCAGATCGACCGATCAGTATGGTCGATTTGCATATAAAACCATTTTTAGACTTAGAAACTTACTGTCAAAATTCGAATTCCACTTTGTATAATACTTCTTATAAAATTTCACTTCGATGGTATATTCGTAAAGGCTTCGCCCTCAGTAGTTACACTACTCAGTTGTCGCGATTCACCATCATCACTCAGGTGGCTCAATCCTGGTGGTTGAGCAGTTGGTAGACCAAATGAAGGTACCCAATTAGTTGAACCTAGGTGGTGATACTCAGTAGAGGGTAGCTATACGGGGAGTACCCAGGAGGAAAGTAGCTAAGTGGGCGTACTCACGTAGTGGTACCCAGGTGGGTAGTACACAGGAGGGAGCAACGCAGGAGAGAGGTACCCAAGTGGGGTGCGCTACGTTTCACCGTCCCTATTTTCACCGTTCACTATTTTCACCGTCCCTATTTTCACCGTTCACTATTTTCACCGTCACCTATTTTCACCGTCACCTATTTTCACCGTCACTATTTTCACCGTTGACTAAATTCACCGTCAGCACTTTAAGAACGCTTTTTAGATCTAAATTTTCTAAAATTTTAACAGTATTAGTACCAAATTGTAGCCCTGAATGTCAGCTACAGTTTGGTACTACAAATTCCGAAAAAATAAAAGAAATTTAGAACTAAACTTTAGAAGAAGTTCAATCTCACACTTTTTCATCACGGTAGAACTCAGGATGAGCGTCTTTCATAGTTTATAACTGAAATTTTTCTTTTTTTTGGAAATTGTAGTACCAAATGTAGCTGACATTCAGGGCTACAATTTGGTGCCAAAACTTTTAAAAATTTCGAAAAATTTAGACCTAAAAAGCGGTCCTAAAATGCTGACGGTGAATTTAGTGAACGGTGAAAATAGTGACGGTGAAAATAGGTGACGGTGAAAATAGTGAACGGTGAAAATAGGCGACGTGAAAATAGGCGACGGTGAAAATAGTGAACGGTGAAATAGGCGACGGTGAAAATAGGTGACGGTGAAAATAGTGAACGGTGAAAATAGGCGACGGTGAAAATAGTGAACGGTGAAAATAGGCGACGGTGAAAATAGGTGACGGTGAAAATAGTGAACGGTGAAAATAGGCGACGGTGAAAATAGTGAACGGTGAAAATAGGCGACGGTGAAAATAGGTGACGGTGAAAATAGTGAACGGTGAAAATAGGCGACGGTGAAAATAGTGAACGGTGAAAATAGGTGACGGTGAAAATAGGTGACGGTGAAAATAGTGACGGTGAAAATAGGTGACGGTGAAAATAGGTGACGGTGAAAATAGTGACGGTGAAAATAGGTGACGGTGAAAATAGTGACGGTGAAAATAGGTGACGGTGAAAATAGGGACGGTGAAACGTAGTGCACCCCCAAGTGAGAGTATCCAGGTGGGGGAGCCCAGGTTTCAGACAAGTAATTTAAGTGTGAAACCTAAATGCAGCCTAAATAACTCTTTGAGTTATATAACATATTTAAGATTTAGGTAGCTTTGATCAGTTAAAAATTTTGTTTGTGAAGACCCAAACAAACCAAGAAAATGCGTGTACCACATCGAAAGAAAAACTAAAATTAAACCCTACAATATCCTATGATAAAACGACCAACGGAAAAATGAACGACGGAAAAATGACCCGACGGAAAAATGACCACGAAAGAATGATCACGGAAAAATGAATGACGGAAAAAATGACCTACACCCAAGGTTATGGATAAAAATTCCGCCACAAAAATTCCGCCAACATAAATTCCGCCAACATAAATTCCGCCGCATAAATTCCGCCAACGTAAATTCCGCCACATACATTTCGCGAAAAAATTTCAAACTCACTGTCGATTTGTCCTTATGTTCGGGTGAATTATATTACTGAATTTGTTAGCCCTCGACTTTTTTCTTTTGTTAGAAAGATTTTGTGTGTTCTGCTCTATTTTATTTTTTGATGAATTTGCGATGGAAATCAAAACAAACAAAGGAAATTCGGCGCTACTGTAATATACCCCCCCCCAAACGGACTTTTTTAGAGATGGTCAAAAACCATTTTTACACAATAATTTCGCTATAAAAGGACCAGAAAAGCAATTTAAATGGGATTGCGGGCTGTATTGGGAGGGGAGGGAATAATACAGGGGCCACTTCTCGAGATGGTTAGGATCCTTAGAGTACTAATTCTCTAAGCGTCTAAGGGTATTTTCAAACCCAGGAACTTGTGGTGCAGGCATAAGTATAAGTACTTTTCATGGACCAAGCCCATCAGCGGGGTGGACCTCGCGGTTCACTCATAGGCCTAGCACTTTTTGAGTGCTAGGCTGAATTTTGGATGCTGGGTTTCTGGCCCGGCCTTGTACTACGAGAGGAAATGCTCTTCGGCGAAAAAATAAAGATGTTGAACATAGTTTTGAATACTGGGGCCTACCGCATAAATAACTCTGGTATGCATGTTTTTTCATGCATCCAGAGTCACTTTCGAGTGACTTGTGTCTAAGGTATGTGGGTGTGCGCATCTCAACTCCAAGCCGCCAGGCCCCTGCGCCCCCGAAGGGGCGTAGGGGCTTGAGAGTTAGAGATGCGCGCACGCACTTACCTCAGACATGATTCCGAGAAGTACACTTGATCATAAAATGCATATAGAGTCTTTTTTGCCACGGCCCGAGTTGAAAAACATGGTAAAGCAGCTAAAAAAAAGTGGCCCTGTATTATTCCCTTCCCCTCCCAATACAGCCCATAATCCTTTTTAAACTGCTTTTCTGGTCCCTTTATGGCAAAATTATTGCATAAAAATGGTTTTTAGACACTCCCAAAAAGTCGGTTTTTTTGGGGGGGGGGGTATATGACAGTAGGTCCGATTTGGGGGGGGGGGTATATGACAGTAGCGTCGGAAATTCTATGCCGCTTTGTGACGGGTTCTTGATGTGCAAGGACAAGCCCTCCATTGTAGCCAAGGCATAAAGCCTCCTCCCTGAAAATTTTTATTTCCTTATAAAAGAAACACTATATAGAAACACTATATGTCTAAAACGGTGTAGGTAAAAATCTTATATTGATATACGGGACCAGAATGAGTGGGGCACAAATAAGGAAGCCCAAATGAGCAGTAATCCAAATCGAACTTTGAAGATGAACAAATTAAAGATCAGCAGAGAAAAGGCCTCAGGGGTTGAACCGTCCGAGGGTCAAACGGCCCTGAGGTCAAATTGCCGGGGGTCAAATGTCTAGAGGCAAAATGTCGCGGACCCTGCTGACCCTAATAATGAATAATGATTATCACTCAAGCATAACATTTATTCAACCGGCCAAAATATCATAAGCAAACGATAATGAACAAATAACATCAACAAAACAATTAAATTCGGCGAAAAATTTTCAAATTGGCGTCGAAAATGAAATTTGCGGCCACCTCGAGTTGTCGTTTTGAAGTCATTGCTCAGCACCATGTCCACCAAATTCTTATCCACATAAACTGCTCCTTTCGGTTTGAGGACATTCGCGACCTAAAATCATTTTGATAAAATAAAAAGGATAAACCTTTTTTGTTACCAGTCTCTTGATGTTGTTGTCCTTGGCATTGCACCGATCTCTTGCTCGCTCAATCCCATCTTAGCCACCGTCAGAATTTCCTGCGATGAAATGGAAACGCTTTGTCCGGCTAGATTTTTCACAAGCGTCAAGCGTTGTTTCTTCTAAAACCGGCTGATAACAAAATTTCTCGAAAACGATGAAAAAGGCATACCCTGACTTCAGCCTGCCCCATGACTGTCGTGTGCTTGGGTTTGCGTCAGAACCAGCGATCCAATCGTGGAGACGGCACGTCTTTGCATCCACTGACCTTGCCCTTACATTGTCAAAGTTGTCGAAGACCATCTCTGCTGACCTTGTCCTTGCACATCAGGAACCCGTCACAAAGCGGCATAGAATTTCCTTTGTTTGTTTTGATTTCCATTGCGAATTCAGAAAAAAATAAAATAGAGCAGAACACACAAAATCTTTCTAACAAAAGAAAAAAGTCGAGGGCTAACAAATTCAGTAATATAATTCACCCGAACATAAGGACAAATCGACAGTGAGTTTGAAATTTTTTCGCGAAATGTATGTGGCGGAATTTACGTTGGCGGAATTTATGCGGCGGAATTTATGTTGGCGGAATTTTCGCGGCGGAATTATTATCCATAACCACACCCAATCGACCATACTGAACACAAATCTGTCATGAAAAGCTGTCTAAAAATGCAGGATCGTCAGGTGGACTTCTAGATCTGAAATTTTCTGGTTTTGAATTTTTGTCTAAAAGTCGTCAAGAAAACCGTCCAGAAAAGACAGCTTTTCTTGAGGGATTCTTGGTCAGCATGGTCGATTTACTTGAAAAACTGCTCTTAAAATTCAAAAGACACTGTCAAATTTCAAATTTAAACAAATCGAAAATTTTAATTTTTTTTTGTCTTGAGTGGAATTTCAGATTCACAGTGAGTTCTAACTGAAATAGTGGTTTTTAGAAGCGAATCGACTACGCTGAACATGACTAATGACTAAAAACCCACCAAAAATCTCTATATAGTATTTGGGTCGGGTGGGTGGGTGTTTGGTTCACACTTTTAAAAATGATCAAAAACAACTTTTTTCGACACTGAATATCATTTTGAGTTTTACAATGGTGAAAACAAGAGAATCTCAGCTACAAAATAAGCTATTAACCAGTAAGGTTAAAAAAGTGTAAGAGGTCGAACTGGCGCGGACAAGCTCTCAACTCAGTGGTTTTTTAGGTGGAATTTTTCCTATTTTTCAACTTCCGACTCAATTTTGAGCCACTTTTATAGAGAACGTGGGTGTTGATGGATTTTCAGTGGATTTTTGAAAAAAATTTTGACTTTAAACCCGTCTAGAAACAATTTTCGTAGGAAATTTGGTGTCGATGTTTCATAATGGTGAACACTAAAGAACCTCAGCTACAAAATGAGCTATCAAACGGTGGATTTTTAAAAGTGGAAGGTTAAGGGGCCTGGACAACCTCTCACGTTCTCAAAGAATCTGGAGTAGGGTAGGCGAATATAGGCGAGGATAGGTGAGGTAGAGTAGGTGGGTTAACAAGCAGGGTGGATGATCTGCCCTAACCATTAACGCACTCGAAAGATTAATCTGCCTGAACTACTAATGTAAATGAACCACTGATGTTCCCGAACAACAAAAATAGTGCCCGAACCACCGATGTCCCCACACAGCATAGGCGATAGGCGCCTGCAGACCCTAGTGATAAATGTCCTAATAGTACTATAGTGCAAGCACAAGATAGAACAATGATAGATAGGTAGAGCAAGATAGATAGAGCAAAGATAGAGCACATATATAGAGCAAGCACAAGGATGGCAGGAGCAACAAGCTGAGCTCCTAGCACCAGGCCCCGGACAATGATCCACTCTTTCAGTAGTTCGAGCAAGCTTATGTTAGCTTGCTTACTCCACAGGCTGACATGGCACAGAGCACCGAGGCATGCAGGTGGCATGGAACAGGAGGAAGAAGAGCAAAGCGCGATTATTCAGTAGGAAGGAGCTCAATTGTGAGGACTTTATTTGTGAGTTTAAAGTTTTTTTTTATTTTTTCTTACTTTTCTAATATAATTAAGTAACTTTACTTCAGATAGTTTACTTATTTTACAACATCCAGAACAGTACTAACTTTTAATTTTCATAAGACAAATGGTGCACATTGGACTCAATTGGACGTGCAAGTTTAATTTTTTTTATATATTTTGAGTCTCCTTTTAAACTACATATAACATTCCTGTTGAGTCTTAGCGGACAGCGGACAGGAAAGAGCGAGGTTGGACACAGCAAGAGAGGAAGAAGAGCGAGAGAGAGACACAACTAGCTTATTGCTTTATTCCACACAAGACTGATCTGAACACAGACGTTCAGATCCTTATATAATGTTCAACACAACAATATGTATAAATCGTCGTAAGACAATAGACTATTTATACCGAAGACACAAAACCTCCCCCTTTAATTGGGTTCGACAAATAAGAAGATCTTTTTTTATCTTTCTTCTTGGAGGATTCTTCTGGAGGCCATTTCAGCAAGGAAGCACCACCACCAGCATCCAAAGCAGCACAGGAATTGATAGGCAAAGCAGCAACAGACTGGAGCATGGCGGAAGTTGGAAAGCATCCAATAACACAGTCAGCGTTTGACGAGTAGCAGACAACGAGAGCAAAGCAGCACGTGGAGAGAGCGCATTCCGAGTATTCCCCATTTTCTCCCCTCACGTTTGACCAAAGACGGTTCACTTGACTGACGAGGAGAGTAGTGCGAGTTCCAACACGGCTTCGAGAGCAGAGGCTTGGTCGGAAGCACAGCAGCAGCGGCCTAGGAGGATGTTTGGAAGACACCTTTGCAGCGGAAGCGGAAGCAGTAGTAGATTTCACGAGATATTTGCGAGGCATCTCGGAAGCAGCAGAATTCAGCGGACATCCATTTGACGTCACAGCAGCAGTAGAAGAGGAAGCTGAATTCGGCGTATGTCCAGGCGACATCATAGCAGCGGAAGCGAAGGCAGCAGGTTTCAAAAGACGTTCGCAAGGCATCTTAGAAGCAGCAGTAGGAAATTCGGGAGGGTTCTTGAAGTTGAGCTTCGGCTTCATCTTCGTAGACTTGGAGAGCGAAGGCTCAGCATGGCCTTCACTTAGAACCACTGCGCACGCTTGCAAAGAGCAATTGGAGGACGGGCAACGCTCAATTGTTTACTTTATTAAAAAATACATCAAATCAGGTTATTTTAAGATGTTTGTTGATCATATTCGAAATTTGTTGAATAAAAATTGATTGATGGCAGACATTTGTAAAATGCCTGAAAATGCCCGAAATTTTGGAAAATGCCCGGGCATATGTCCGGCATATGCCGATTATTAAATGCCCGGGCATAAGTCAACCCTAGCACATCCTGTTCTACCCGTTGTGACTGTTGGGCGCACCAGGGTTTCCCGTGTTAAAAATGGTCGAATTTCTTAGGACATCTTAGAAATACAGTGCATTTTCGTGAATCGAACATTTTGCGAGGTATAAATAATTCAAGTTACCATATAACCTCTAATAAACGCCCCCCCCCCTCCCTAAATTTTGACTAAGATTTCACAGTTAAGACCATTTTTGATTGACAATTTTAAAATTTGCAGAGGTTTAAAAATAAACGCCCCATGGCGTCCATAGACGAAGTACGGTACTCGTTTTAAAAATATATATAGACGGTATCATCATTGCTGATTAAATGAAGGCGAAGCTGCACGCTGCAAGTTCAGATGGTAGTTTGGAAGAACGATTTTTGAGTTCATCAGGTGCTCGACATTCAAGGTAAGTTTAAGTTTATTTCCTGAAGATTATATTCACACTTTTCACTAGTTGAAGCAATTCAAAAATGTGTATTTCAGCTCAAATGTGCAGCAAGAGAAATCTTATCACAACCCGAACAGTCCCACTTCCGCGTGTGATAATGGAGCTGGTTACAAAGAAGATAGACGACGCAAAGGTTTTTGAAGTTACTACAGTCGAACCTCCCGATAGTGTACACCCCAAAAGTTCGTTCCCGCCTAGGGTCCGACACTTTTTTTAGCCCCATTTTTTCAAACTTTTTCCATTTCTGTTTTGACAGTCTGGTCGCAAATATCGCAAGGATTCCGATTTTGCCGATCGTTTTTCATTTGCCTATATATTTTTTCTCTAAAAAAGCAAAACCTCCCAATAGTGTACACCTTATTTTCAAAGTGGTGTACACTATCGGGAGGTTCGACTGTATTTATTTCTGCATCTAGTCTGTTTGTCTTACATTAGGGCATTTTCCGAAGTATATGCCAAATAAGAAGATGGACGAAGAATTGTTTGATGAATCTATCAAATTCCCGAAGGCCAAAGTTTGACGATCAGTTTCAAGAGCAATCTAACCAGATCCGTATTTACGGTGGGGATGGTGTGCCACTACGCATCAAGTATTTATGATAATACTCTCTAATGTCTTTGAGTTAGTTTCGTTATCTTCGCAGGGTCTTTGATCAGTGCAACTTTACTTCTGAAGTCAAGAACAATATCCTGTTGCGCAAGTACATTCGCCCACTACCAATCCAGTCTTGCATAATACCGTTGATTCAGCACAAAAACCGTAATGTCGTTTCTATATTTTATAAACTCATACTTTCGTTTCAGAGATGTCGTTGGGCACGCTAAGACAGGAGCAGGTAAGACAGCAGCTTTTATGTTGCCTATCGTCAATGAGATCCAACTTTACAAAGTATTTGGTTGCATTCTAAAATTGTTTGATGAGGTGAGGACTTTTCAGGAAGAGAAAGCCATGGGCAACAATCCTGGATATCCGTTCGCCGTTCTTATCGCGCCGACAAAAGAGCTTGCGGAACAATTGCATGAGGATATTCGCTCGTTTGCACAAGGTTGGCCTTAAATATGACAGCTTAGTCAATTCGATGGTTTATTGTTGCAGGTACGTGCGTCAGTGTTTTTCTTTCTTTTGGTGACATGCCTTGGGTCCAAGTATCCGGGGGATGAAGAAAGATGGTTGTGATATTTTCGTTGGGACATGTGGCCGTGTGCGTCATTTTATTAAGGACCAAATTGTATGTTTTAAGTGGGTAAATATACTTGTCATCTAGTCTTATTGCTATTGCAGGTGAGACTCGATGAAATTCGATATTTCATTCTTGATGAGGCCGACAAGCTATTAAGGGTTTTTCTTTGCGCTTCTACTTGCCCTCACTTTTAGTTACCTCGAAGATTTACTCTTACAGGACGGCTCTTTCGATGAAATCATGCATATAAAAAATCACCAATTCATGGTTAGGGTTGATGAAACTACATTTTTTCTATATATACTGTTTCTAGAATCCTAATCATCGGACACTTTTGTTCAGTGCTACATTTGAAGAAGATATTCAAATCAAATTTGAGGAACTTCTTCGAGCTGACTACTTTTTGTCAGTGTCGGAGAAATGAATCGTGCTGCTGAAACTGTAAACCAACAGATAATTGAGGTACAGGTTTTTGTTCCTGATATTATTATTGAATTGTGCGTTGAGGTCTCTCGATATGAAAAGTATGATGTCCTTATCAATCTTCTGAAAAAAGTAGCCAAGCTGGTTGAAGGGATCAATCCATGTAACTTGGAAAGAATTTATTCATACTGTTGTTGTATAAAGTTCTTCTTCTTAAGGGGTGCATTATGAGGTCGAGAAGACAATCATCTTTGCTGGACAAAAGAGGAGGACAGATCGAATAGCTATCGCTTTGGCTTTGCAAGGTTTTAAAGTGACTAGCACAAATGGGTAATTATTTTGTGTGTTTTCGAAATTTTTGAGTTGTGTTTTTAGGGATCGTACACTTCAACAGAGAAACGAGGCAAAGAATGGATTTATTCGCGGCGAGTACGACATATTAGTAGCCACCGACGTCTTTGGTCGGGTTTGAATGTACCACATGTCTCTCATGTGATCAACTTTGATGTGCCGCAACAAGAGGATCTGAATTACATCCATCGTATCGGTCGGGCGGGGCGAGCAGGAAATGTTGGCAGGGCAACTACCTTTTTGCAAGTCTTTTGATCTTAAGTTCTAATATTGTAGTGTATCTTCAGTGATGCCGATGCGGATGCTCCACATGCTAGCTTCTATGTGCAGGCAAGTGTATATAGCTGAACGTTACTTACCCTAGAAAGGAGGTGTGCTATTTTTTCATTAGGTTCTGAAGGATGCAGACCAGATGGTTCCTGACTTCCTAAGAGAAATTGTTGAAAATCAGAAATTAGCCGACGAAGAAGTGATTCAGAATCATTCCCAGGAAGGCAAATCTAATAATCAGCCATTGATATTTGGAGTTAAGAAATCTATTCGCCACGTTGTTAATTTTAGATTGATGAACATGTTTGTTAAATTTTGCCTGAATAATATTGTTTGGTTGGTGAAGTGAACGCATCAGGATGGATGGTGGAAGATAGCGTCCTCATTTGAGCCATATATAGGAAAGTGGCTACGTTGACTTTAGTCTCTCTTGAAACATTATCCGGTTTGTCGAGCGAAAAAAGTTTTTACGTCAGGATCACAGGAACTCGGCTTCGAGTTTAAATAGGGTAAGGTTAAGGTAGAAATGGGGTAATGTTAAGGTTTAAATCCAACTATTTTTCGTCCAATATTATGTTGTTGTTTCAAATCCAACTATTTTTTCCAATATTTAAATGTTGGCCCAATATTCGCCTACAACATTTTAAAGCCAAAAATGTCTGTTAACCCATTCAGTAAAATTTTGCCCTCTACCCGCTCAAAAATAACTTTTTGTTTTTCGGAAATGTGTTCTGAATTGTTTCATTATATTGAACAATACACACTTAGCACTCCTCACAGCATTACAGGGTGTCCCGAAAAAAAAACCCTACCCTTCAAGGGCACCGTGGAACCATTTTTAAAGGACCATGAACTTGATAAGCACAGCAATTTGGAAATTTTGAATTCGCGCGGGACCACCCTAATTTTGTCAATAATGTTTTCGGATTGTTTTTTGTTTGCATGTAAAATTTTTCAAAATATAGAAGCGTTTACTAGTTGAGCCCAACGTTGCTCGACAGTGCCAGATCGGACGACTTATCATGCTCTCACTGCACCATAATTACTTATATTAGTCTGTGATAAAAATTCACCCATAAATGAAATTCGAATTTTCAATGAACGCAAAAAAATTAATTCAAAAACATTATTGACAAAATTAGGGTGGTCCCGCGCGAATTCAAAATTTCCAAATTGCTGTGCTTATCAAGTTTCATGGTCCTTTAATTATCAATTTCTTGTGCACGATATGTCATTTTGTAGCCCTGGAAATTCTCTAGCGAATGGTATATTATCATTTACTAAGTGACAATGGCATAGTGTGTTAATAGACAGAACAAAAATAAAAAGCGGATTTTCAATCCCCGGATTTCTGTTTTTGTTGACTTAAGAAATTATTGACGTGTTTTCAGGTTGACTATTAATATCAAAATTTATCTTGAAAAAATATTCCAAACACATGATTTTGTAGCCCTTTCTTTTCTCTTTCGATTGGTATATAAAGTTTTCCCGGATTATTTTCAAAAAGTCAGCATCCGGCTCTTAACACAAATAAAGTCATTTCACAAAACTCGACGACCACTTTTGTCACCTTTACTGGTCAAAATTTCGCTTGAGTGTTTCGCGCTGCAATTTTTTCTTGCATTCATGTTGTAGCGCAGATCAGAAGCTACAAAACCCTTTTGACAGATTTTTTTTTTCTAAATTTATATGTTGAGCTATGGTCTCATAAAAACAGCAAAACCATGTCAAAACTAGTGCTGCGCATTTGTGTTTTTGCGATGTTGCGATGCGATGTTTTTGGGTCGAGGACTTGCGATGCGATTTTGCGATGTTTCAAAACTTTGCGATGCGATGTTGCGATGCGATGTTTAAGGCAAAATTTCGTGCGATGTTGCGATGTTTGCGATGCGATATATCGCATCGCACGCAGCACTAGTCAAAACCAAAGCCATGAAATTCGAAAAAAATTAAGAAAATTGATTTCTGGTCATTTGTGGTTTTTCTCAAAAAGCCATAACTCAACATTTATATCTTCAAAAAATATTCTGCAAAATGGGTTTTGTAGCTTCTCATCTGCGCTTACACATAGTGAAAGAATGTTATCACAGCACATAAAACTTTATCAATTTTTTCTGGCTCTAGGTCAATTCGTCCACGGTCAATTCGTCCACAGGTCAATTCGTCCACAAATTAATTTAAACTAGTTTTTCTGTTGTATTTAAAAGGTTAATCGAAAACTTTGGTTTTATCAGAAATTTTTCCAAGTGTTTGGTTGAAAATTTGGTTGTTTGCTGACACCATATTGTTTAACTCTCTCATGTAATACGCTGCTTTTTACAGCAAGAAATATGAAGTGCCAATTGATTCTATCTGAAAAAGGCAAAGAAATGCTTGATTTTCCTGAGGGTTTTCTATACTGGAGGCAAAATTCACGAGGCAAACGAATCTATTGGAGGTGCATCTACTATGAAGCTGGTAAAAATGGAGAGAGAAGCTGCAAGTGTCCTGGTATGAGTTTAACGTGTTTATGATATATTTTTGAGCTCACTTTTCAATAGGACGCGCAGTTACCGTAGATGGGCAGCCTAAAATGAGGCTCTTTTTGCCCAGCTCCAGTGACCAAAACATGATAAAACAGGTAAAAGTCGAAATTCAAAAGTGCCCAAAACTCAATTTTTATTGATCAGAACTTAAAAATAATGTCTTTTTTGAACTCCTGAGGCGATTTTGAGTCGATATAGGGTGTTTTAAAACACTTTTAAAAAAGTTGATTGGGGGGGTATATGCAAGTAGCGTCAAAACCTCTATTTTTGCCTTATTTTGGGACATTTTCACTTCTTTCAACTTCAACCATCCGTTTCTCAGCCCTGTGCAATTTTCAAAAAAAGCCTGATATGTCATTTTGTAGAAAAATTATTAAGCTTTAAACGGGATAAAACGATGCGTTTAAAGCAAAACAAGAAAGAAAGAGGAAAAACGATGAAAAAGGCGAGAAACCGAGCAAGGAAATAAAAAAGAATAAAACTTAAAGGTACACGTCTTTTTATACTGAAATGAAGCGCAAATTCGAAAAGAAAGTAAGTCTGAATGACCTTGAACAAAATATATGCCTTGTGGTGGGGGTCAGATTTACCTGAGTGGTGGGGGTCAGATTTACCCGAGTGGTGGGGGTCAGATTTACCCGAGTGGTGGGGGTCAGGTTTACCTGAGTGGTGGGGGTCAGGGGTGGCATTTCGTGGCATGTCGTTTTTCGTGGCAGAAAAAATCTTTTTCGTGGCATATTTCAGCTTTTTCGTGAGCCAAATCATATTATGCCATTTTCAAAGCCTTTATATTTTGAAAACCGTTTATTTTGTAAACCGTTATTTTGAGGCTTTACATAGTTTTGACAATTAGATAATTCAAAAAGCGCCTATTTGAATAATCAGATACTTCAAAAAGATGATATTACGCCAATTAAGATAGTTCGCCAATCGCTTATTTCGTTTATAATACGTTTTGACAATCGGATGATTTACCGAAAACTACTTCGACAATCACTAACTTTGCCACATAGTTTTCTGTGTTCCCCAATGTCTGCGCACTGTATTGTCGAAATATGTGCTATGGTGAAATGTAAATTAGCTAAATATACTGAATATGAATCATCCGATTGTCAAAACGTATTGTAAACGAAAAAAGCGATTGGCGAACTATCTTAATTGGCGTAATATTAGGGTTGGGTAATTCTCCGGAGAAATACTTTCCGGGTAATTACCCGGGTAATTACCCGGTAATTACCGGTAATTACCCGAAAAGCGGAGAAATACTATTTGCTGATACCTAAACCATCTGGATGGTACCCAAACCACCTGAATGGTACCCAAACCACCGGTATGGTACCCAAATCACCTGGACAGTGCCCAAACCATCTGGATGTTACCCGAAACACCTGGATGGTACCCAAATTTTCTGGATAGTACCCAAACCATCTGGATATCACCCAAAACACCTGGATGATACCTAAACCACCTGGATGATACCTAAACCAAAAAATTTCTGGCTGAGTAGGGTAGGTGGATTGGTTAATAGTTAATCCTAATAAAAAGTTAATGGTTAGGGGCGATTGTGACATTTGTCGATCATAATTGCCATAAAATTTCTATGAAGAAAGCAATTATACTTGTAAAATAAAAAGATTTAAACGATATCAGCATAAAAATGAAGAAGATATCGCAGAAAAATAAAATAATGAAAAAATGCATCAGCTGGGAGTCGAACCTTTGACATGAAAAAGGAGACCAGTGGTGTAAAGGAGAAGCATGGCTCAAACGGGAAATGATTCCTGCATAATTAGAAAGTAAACACTGCCTCCCCGGCTCCGACTTCGACGTAATTTTGACGCAAAAGCGAAAACAGAAAATTAGAACGCTTCATACTTTTATAAGAACCAACCTCCAAGTGCTTCTCCATTCTTTTCTCATCTGACTTGTAGCCAGCATTGCAGAACTTGCACAAACCGACCCCTGTTAGATTCCCATTTGCATTTCTTTCTTCAACGCGATTGTAGTAATTCCAACACCAGGAAAAGGCTTGAATTAAATTTTTGGCTTGAATTTTCCATCTGTAATACGAATAGAGCAGCAGAAAAAAAACAGTTTTCAGTAAAAAATATGAACGACCAGCGACTCGCTACAAATTGTGACTCGCTACAGTCTTTTCAAATTGGCTCGTTTTGGTACTCATTCTGGGACACACGTTTGCGCCCGTCCTAACGTGCGCTGGCCTACCCTTGCCTAAGCCTAAGGCCTAAGTTAAGAAAAAGTTTAAAGAACATGCAAAAAACATTCAAAAAAATGAAATTAAAAAATTCAAAATTGTAGCGAGTCACAATTTGTAGCGAGTCGCAATTTTACCAAAAATATCGAAGGTCAACTGCAATAAATACTAAAAATAGTATTTCTCCGATTTTTCTTTACGGAGAAATACTTAGTATTTCTCCGGGTAATTACCCGGGTAATTACCCGGAGAATTACCCGGGTAATTACCCATCACTCAACCCTACGTAATATCATCTTTTTGAAGTATCTGATTATTCAAATAGGCGCTTTTTGAATTGTCTAATTGTCAAAGCTATGTAAAGCCTATTTTGAAAACCGTCGTTTTTAAATACGCTATTTGAAAAACCGTTGTTTTTTGAAAAGCGTTCATTTTGAAAACCGTCTATTTTGTAATGACGATACCGCCACAAAAACATTTAAACGATTGCAACAAAAAGGGGATGAAAAACGGCTATATAAAATTTGATGGCGCGATTCAGCATTTTGAGGGCGCAAATCACCTATAGCCGTAGAAAACTATCACAGTGCAACGTAGCGCCTAACGGGCGCAGCTACGCTCGTTGTAATTTAATTGGGCGCCCAAAAATTTCTGGATCGACCTCCGATTCTTGGGGGTTTGCAAAATAGATGGACATGTCCTTCTATTGGACGAAATACAGTATTTGTACTCTTATAGAGTCAAGAATTTTTAAATTTTTTTTGCTATTGGAAGGGGGTGTGTTGGTAACTATTACAGAGGATGATTAATTATTTTGCAACATCTCTCGAGGGGATAATTATTAGAGAAGAAGTAACTAATAGAGAAGGTGTGATTATTAGAGGAAAAACGGTACATGAAGATTTCAAAAGCTTGACTCCACGAATACTTCTATGATTTTCAGCTTTGCCATGTCTAAACGAAAATGTGGTCTGGGTGGATTTATATTTCCAGCCAAACAGTCAAGAGCTCCGACAGACAACCAAATCTTCGTTGACTTGCCATTGTCCACGAAAAGGGAGAAGGTAATGTTTTGCAATGTGTTGGTTGATTCGTAAAACCTTTTTCTCTCTTTTGTAGACAATGTAAAATAATATTTTCAGCTTCTACGTGGAAATCCATCTCGTTTTCGGATTCCGCCAGCTCTCCGCTTGACTAAGACTGCGCCAAGCTCCAATCGGTTCTACTCTCTGCGTTTTCATGAGGACTCATCTACTGCCAAGATTGTGTCTTTCCGATCTTCCGATAAAAGTAAGACATATTCAATTGCTATATATATATATAAATCTCAAATTTTCAGTGCCGAAGTTGAGTCCGAAATATAGTTCTTCGTCAGAAGACACCTACTTGGGACAGCGATTCACTCTTTTGGGAGACTTGGCCAAGGATCTTTTGGCGAGGTGATAGATTTCATAGATTTCCTATATATAACACTCTTGTTTTAGGCTGTCAGTGTCAAATCTAAAGATGATGGGAAAATGTATGCTGTCAAGTGCTCATTGGATCTCTACAGGAATTCTGCCGATCGACGTACCAAACTGCAGGAAGTTCAAAGGCATGAGCTGTTGCCTCCTCATCCGAATTTGGTCAAGTTTATCAAGGCTTGGGAAGAGAAGGGTCGACTCTACATTCAGACAGAGCTGTGCCAGAGAAGTCTAGACGACATCGCAAGGACGCAGCATGAGATCGAAGAGATGGTCATTTGGCAGTATTTGATTGATCTTCTCTTGGTTCGTTTGCAAAATTGGTTGCGAGATGTTTTGTAACTGTCGTCTTCCAGGCTGTTCAACACTTGCATTCCCACGACCTTCTTCACGTGGACATCAAGCCAGCTAATATTTTCGTTACTAACGACGGTGTTTGCAAGTTGGGTGATTTCGGGCTTGTTTTCGATCTGAACAAGGTTTGTTGATATTTTCTGTATTCAGCTCTAAGAACTTATCATTGTAGGATGATCCAAGTGACGCAGTAGAAGGTGACAGTAAGTACTTGGCGAAAGAAGTTCTCAATGACAAGCCTACGAAAGCTGCAGACATCTTTAGCTTGGGAATGACTATTTTGGAGCTGGCAACCGATCTGGATCTGCCCAACAATGGAGTCTTCTGGCATGAGCTCCGTGAGAGGGTATTGAGAGGAAGTACATTAGACGTGAGCTATTGTAATGTGGTATTTTCTTACCATTTTCACAAGTTTTTTAGATTTGTCGGCTGATTTGCGGAGAATAGTTGGTTGCATGATCGATCCTAATCCTCTTCTTCGACCGACCGCTGCGGAATTGCTAAATGATCCAGCAATCAAGAGACGCAAACAGCATGGTTTACTGTAGTTTTTGTTGTCTGAATTTTGACGGTTAATTGTTGACGTGTTCAGTTTCTATGAATCCGCAGAGTTTTATGTGCATGAAAAATAAAGTTTCTGAAAGGGTGAACTGATTGCGGTTATCGTTGAGCTCTGCTGACTTACAAGCCAAGATCGTGCTTAAAGCTAGTGTCAAACACATCCTTCATCTTTAGTTGTCTGCTTTTACATATTTTGACTAACTTTTGTTAAATTTTTTATCCTTCTTGGAGGATTTGATTAATACACAGGGTTATTTAAGAAATGCCAACACTTTTAAAGAAGGAGATTACGTTCATACGGGTTATTTTGACTTTCCCATTTTTCAACATTTGTACATCTTTTCGAACTAAGACTAAGCTGTTTCTGTATAACATGAGTATAAGTTGTCTTTTTGTCACCACAAAGCCTTCAAAATCTAAAATATCTCCAATATCAACTCAGTTGTCTGAAATTTATCCCGTCAAATAAATTATTTACCTCATTTCCATATTAAAAAGGTTGTTTGTAACAATGTAAGCGTCTTGCTCAGAATTTCATGCTGATCATTTCTAGACCGATCCAGCTAGCGAAAAAGTTCTTTTTCGTGGAAAATTAGCATTTGAAGTTCGGTGTATCTTACAAGAAAAACTCACATAGTTTCTGTGGCCTACAGTCGAACCTCTCTATAGTGTACACCCAAGGGACCGAGCCCAGGTGTACACTATAGAGAGGTGTACACTATGGAGAGTGTACACTACAGTCGAACCTCTCTATAGTGTACACCCAAGGGTGTACACTATAGAGAGGTGTACACTATGGAGAGTGTACACTATAGAGAGGTTCGACTGTATTGACAAACGATATAAACTATTAAATAGCTTAGGTCAAAGTGTCAGTCTGATTATTATGATTTTAATCGTTACTTAAAGGATCATGGTTTTGAGCGCAGCGGCATGTGCGAAATTTGAATTGGCGGGGGACAGTCCTCTTTCGTCTCTCACTACACTCTAATGGCTGTAAGTACTTTCACCCGCCAAATTATTATTTTACCCCGCCAAATCGTAAAAATGAGTATTTATCGGTGTTTTCAAGTCGTAAAATTTTTTTCTTTTGATCATCATGTAGCTCTGAATCTCTAGTTTCTGATAAGCTATCAACTGAACCCTTGTCGTTAAAAAAAATTTAGAAATAGCCATTTTTATGAAACAACTCCTCTCTCAAAAAAATGGGTATTTCTCATTTTTTTTAACGACAAGGGGTCAGTTGATAGCTTATCAGAAACTAGAGATTCAGGGCTACATGATGATCAAAAGAAAAAAATTTTACGACATAAGAGCACCGAGAAATACTCATTTTTACGATTTGGCGGGGTAAAATGAATAATTTGGCGGGATGAAAGAATAATTGGGGGGGGGGGGGGGGTGGTAAAACAATTTTGGCCTGAAAAAACGAAAATTGATTCATTTCGGTTTTTATTAGGGCCACAAAATCAAAATAAAAATGTGCTCAGAAATCGCAATTTTTAAACTCAAGTTTGTCCGAATTTAATTTCGGACGATCTGAATTTCGGACTAATTAACGTTGGGCGAACTGATTTTTGAACGAAATGTCATTGCACAAGCTGTCAAAAATTAACCTGTTTTCGGTCTTTTTTCCACCCCAACACAGCCCTAAATATCTCTGAAAATTTTCAAAAGGGTACTTGTAGGTAGCCTAGAAACTCAATGTTAGCGACAAAAATAGGGTGTGCACCCGGTGTCATTTTAACCTGGGACCTAGGCGATGCGTATATAAAGTTCTCCTTTTTAAAGTATTCACATGCCATTTTATTATCTTGGTACAAAATCTTATGGCTTGTTCACGTTGTTAGAGTTAGAGTTCGAGTTAGAGTTAGAGTTCGGGATTTTGGTTACGCGAACACCTCTGATCCTAACTTTAACTCTAACTCAAACTCTAACTCTAACTCGAGGGTGTTCATGTACCTAGAGTTAGAGTTCGAGGTTGGATTTGAAGGTTTTCATGCATACAGTCGAACCTCTCTATAGTGTACACCCAAGGGACCGAGCCCAGGTGTACACTATAGAGAGGTGTACACTATGGAGAGTGTACACTACAGTCGAACCTCTCTATAGTGTACACCCAAGGGTGTACACTATAGAGAGGTGTACACTATGGAGAGTGTACACTATAGAGAGGTTCGACTGTATAACTTGGATTTTATTTCAGTAAACCTCCTAAAAACTAACTTTCAGTGGCTTTAGACGGCTTTGGAGTGAGATTCTGAGCTATCTAAGCTATATACATGAACATTTTCAAGCTCGACCTCTAACTCGATGTACGTGAACACCATCGAGTTAGAGTTAGAGTTTGAGTTCGGGTTTTTGAGTACATGAACACCTCTTACCCGAACTCTAACTCGAACTCTAACTCGAACTCGAACTCTAACTCTAACAACGTGAACAAGCCATTATTCAAAACCAAAATATTTGTTTTTGGTTCATTTTATGACCTGAAAACTTTTCTTTTAATCAGAATTTAGTAATTCGTCGGCAGTTAGGCGTCGGCACTTGGAATCGTCGGCAGTTGGCGTCGGCAGTTAGAATCGTCGGCAGTTTTCCTTTTACCGGAGAAATGACTTGAAATAAATCTTGTTAGGTGTTGCGGAATTGTGGAAAAGAAAACTCGATTTTCTCAAAATCACTTCTGAGTCAGAACTTCTAACCAGTGTTTCCAAAATGAAAAATGAAAATGAAAAATGAAAATTTTTTAAAATGAAAATGAGAATGAAAAATGAAAATCGAATGAAAATTTTCATTTTCATTTTCATCAAATGAAAAATGAGAATTTTCAGTGAAAAATGAAATTTTCAGTGAAAATTTTCATTTCATTCTGCTAACTGTACATTTTAATTTCATCAGTGTATTATTTTCGTTTCCTTTTTTTCCTTCTCAAATCTAATGCTGTATATAATACCTCTGTCCGGGATAACATCTCAGGCAATTTTTTAGCTAGAATCTTGATACCGAGATCCCGGTTTTAGAATTGGGAAATTTCGGTCTCAATACACTAAGATATAAATTTCTTAGTCTCAAAATATTGATTTTATAGAACACTGACAATTGTTAGAAACTAGTTTCCATGGCGCGGCCCGTGCACCAACTAAACCAAATGGTCATCCACCGGTGGCTATCCAAGTGGTCATCCACTTGGATCACAAAAAAATTTTACGTTTTTGCCTTCCAAAACCTGTTTTCTGCACAAATTCGTGCATTCTAAAGATGGTTTGACAGTAGTGAAATCACGTTTTGATGGTATTTTACAGTTTTCGTAAATCTTGCAAAACGCGGTTTTGTACTACTGCCAAACCATCTCTAGAACGCTCGAATTAATCAGAAATCAAGTTTTGGAACCCAAAAGAGGGTAAAAAAATTTTTTAATCTAAGTGGACGACCGCTTGGTTTAGTTGGTGCATGGGACTTCCAGATGATTCAGCTACTAACATGATCACATACACTAAAATGTGGTCTAATATACAAGTTGGGTGTGTACATCACCTTGGAAAGCACCATCTAGTTACCACTTCCTGGAAATAACAATCTACTACCGCCCAAGGACCACTACTTAGGCACTTCCACCTAAGTACCGATAACTTGCAGTTTCGCACTGCCAAAAATACAGGTTCAACGGGCGAGCACACAAGAAGAAGCTAGGCTAATCGACGACTTGTTTATTTCAAAGAAAACAACAACAGTAAATAGACAGTTACAAGAAAGATGTTAAATTGTACACCGGAATATAGACTCAACGAGGACGTTGCTTACCAGCTGTGGAAGAAGACCTACCCCGAGTGTTGCTTCTTGACCTAGACCTGCTGCGACTTCTTGACCTGGACCTTGACGGAGTGCGTGAACGATCTCTGCTTGTCGATATCCTAGCGAGTCCATCAGCCTGAAAATAATGGTACCAAAGAAACTGGAGTAATACGATGACTACCGCTTCATTTCCTGGTACACCCATTCATTCGCAAAGCTGCCAAATACAGAGAAGCCATTGAGACTGAGGAGCTTGAATGGTCCCAAAGTAGTCTGTCTTCACAGCCTCATTTTTAGAACTAAAGATCAAAACAAAACACATAACGACAAATAAAATAAACAGTAAAAATAACCGACTTGTAGTGCGACCAGTTTCGTAGGGACGTAAGTCCCATACGAGCAGCAGAGATTTCAGCCAGACCACTATCATGAGGAGGAGCAAGCGCTTGACTCAAGTTCAATCATGATTATCCCCAAAGTAGACGCCAATGCCAGATTCACTGTTTTGATAGCAGGAGCCGTCGGTACAGACCTGTAGATAGTTGATAAAAAAAAAGATATAAAGGAAGTTGTCTCTTACATAGCGGTAGACTAACTTCGATGACAGGAGCAGCAGCTAGATTCGGACTATTGTAAGAGTTTGTTGACGAGTAGGCACAGATGAGGAGAAATGAGTCACTGGAACGGATAACGAGCGACGATTCGAAGAGAAAGCTTGAGCACCAGAAGCATTATTGTTTCGATCAGTAGCTGCAAGTAAAAAACCATAAAGGTCAACGTGATAGAAGGACAAATTTTCAGTGAAAATTTCATTTTTCACTGAAAATTCTCCTTTTTCATTTGATGAAAATGAAAATTTTCATTTTCATTTTCCTCTTTCAAAATGAAAATGAAAATGAAAATTTTTGGGTCGTAGCCTTTAGGCCCCTTTTTCCATTTGTGGAAAAAAAGGCCAAACGACTTACGTAAGTCGTTTGGCCTTTTTTTCCACTTTTTCAAATTCGCGCCTTTTATTTATTTTTATTGTTTTTGTGCTTTCATAGTCTTGGCTCCAGGTAAATTTTTCCGAGGTGTATACTCCTTCTGGTAAATTTCCCTACTGTGAATTCACCCTCTGGCCGCTAAATCCCTCTGCAAAGATTTTCAAATTAATCTTTTTTTCTTGTGAAAATCTTATCACTTAAAATGATTTTCTATAATCCAGCATCCGTTTTATTCGATGATTTATGCACCAACCCAACCAAATGGTCGTCCATTTGGTGAAAATATTTTCTTTATGTGTTTGGGTTTCCGAAATCTGTTTTTTGCAGTAACTCGAGCATTCTAAAGAAGGTTTGACAATAGTAAAATGCCATTTTCTAAGGTAATTCTGAGTTTTCTAAAATGACAGTTTGGAATTTACAAGGTATATTCAGATTATCGGAATAAGTGAAGGTAATAGCTTTTCGAAGCCGAAAAATAAGAGAGAGAAAAAATTGACCCAGGTGGTCATCCAAATCCACCACTTGTACCCGGATATGGAGCCGGACTGAGTAGACCAACCAGTTAACTTCCTCATTTCGACCTATCTGCCTAGGTATCCACTTACCAGAGGTATCCATTCGTCTCCAGGTATCTTCATCCACCTAAACCATTTGAGCATTGGGTAACACTGCCTGGCTACTACTACCGAGGCATTTTCACCAGAATACCGTTACCTAGGTAGAACAACCTGAGCACCACCTGGTTACCCTTCGAGATACGTGATTAACGCAGAACTGGGGCTCCTGCAAGTCAAATTGCTGTTTTAGCATTATCAAACCGTGTTTGGAACACGATTATGGATAGGGTAGAATGACTTTTAGTTAGTTTCAGCTAAATCCAAAATTTTGGATTTTAGAGATGGATACCCATTTAGCGGAGGTACCAGGTAATTCCCTATCCACCCTGAGGCTTAAAAGTCTTATAAAAATTAGTTTATGACGATTATTCAAGAAAATAATAATAAAAGAACAACAAATTGCAAAAAACCAATAAAACTAAAAAAGGCGCGTATTTAAAAAAGTGGAAAAAAGGGGCCAACGACTTACGTAAGTCGTTTGGCCCTTTTTTTCCACAAATGGAAAAAAGGGGCCAAACGCCCTACGCCAAATTTTTCATTCAATGAAAATGAAAATGAAAATTTCATTTTCATTCAAATTTTCACTGAAATTTTCATTTTTCATCGTGTTTTCATTTTCATTTTGGAAACACTGCTTCTAACACTAGCTTCATGTTCAACGAAAAATGTTGGGTATAGGAAAGTCGGCGCTACCGGAGTATGACCGCCCCCCCACAAATGAAATTTTTTTAAAGTGTTTCCAAACACCCTATATCGACCTAAATGCCTCAGAAGCTCAAAAAGACATTATTTTTGTGTTCTAGTCAATAAAAAAATTAAGTTTTAACCACCCGAAAATACCTGTTTTGACTGTTTTTGAAGGTATTTAAGGCTATTTCGGGGTGGGAATGGACCGAAAACGGGCCAATTTAAAAATTTTTTGACAGTGAAGCGTTAACTTTCAATTTTCCGATATTTGGCAAACGACCACATAAATTAGAGGAAACCAGCCAAAATGATGCGTACTTATCTTCATATAGCCAGAGCCTCCACCAATTTTATTTATTTTTTCACTCGTTTAGTGACTTTCTAGAGTCAGAATTTCATGGGGATCAAGATAGAAATTTTTCCACACCAAAATCAGTTCATAAAAGCAAGGTAGCTAGCAAATGTTTGACCCGGGAAGAAATAAGTACTATTGAGGGGTAGGATTTCAGTATTATTTAGGAACTGAAATTTTTCGCAATTTCAATTTACATTATTTTATACAACCGTATGCTGAAAATGACGGCTAGAAGCCGGGCTACATTTTGAGTGTAAGGTTGCAAATGAGTATGTAAATTAAAATTGGGGAAAAACGTCAGTTTCAGGATACTACCGAAAAGGACTGGTATAGTCCTATTGAGGATTTCATCGAATTGGATTTTTTATATTTTAGCCCTAACTTTATACCTACTTTTGACCCTTCTTTCTTATAACAACCTCCCCCCCCCCCCCCAAAAAATCGGACCTACTGGCTCATACCCGACCCCCCCCCCCAAATCAAGTTTTTTCAGAGTGTCTGAAAATCATTTTTAAGTAATAATTTTGTCGTAAAAAGGCTAGAAAAGCAATTTTAAAGGGATTATGGGCTGTATTGGGAGGGGAAGGGAACAATAGGAGGCCACTTCTATAGTGCCTATAAGTACCAAGAGTATTAACTCGGCACTATTCCATTGTACCACCTCCCCCCCCCCAAAAAAAGCTATTCCAGTGTACCCCCCCCCCCAAAATAAGGACCTATTCCATTGTATCTGTCGCGAAGCGAATCCAGTCAAGAACATTCCCAGTGAGAGTATCAAGAAAATTCAATTTGTGATTTCGTAGCCCACTTTTAGGGTTCTTTCAGGCTCAAACTTAGTAGAAAAATAAGTTTCTTTTAATAATTTGAATGGTGTTTTGAGAACTAGTGCTATCAAAAAGGATGCAAATTTGCCGATCTTTTGAAAAGATCTAGAAAACACAGGCATATTCAGCCTATTGTTAGAAATTTAATAGTTTGCCCAAAAGTTTGGCCCAAAACAACGGCCTTTGTCCAGGAGATGGCTAATTCCAATAAACAATGAGCCGATGTGCGGCAAAATATAAATCAAAACATATTTTGCCGACTTCCTCAAAAACAATTCCTTAGTCAGGGAGTGTAATATGGAAAACTGCCCATCTGGGAATTACTGCCTGGGAATTACTAAGTATTCTCAATATTGTCTTAATTAGAGTTACCCTTGAAGGCAGGTAACTTCGGTTTTGACAGTATTCCCCCCCCCCCCAAAAAAAACCAACTTTTTTATATGCACTCAAAAACCATTTTTACGTAATAATTTTGCCATAAAAAGGCCAGAACAGCCATTTAAATAGGGTTCAAGGGCTGTATTGGGAGGGAAGGGACAAAACAGGGGCCACTAATAAATAAGGGTTTAAAGCACTCTCAAACCCAGCAACTTGGGGTCCACCACTTAATATATACGTTTGAAGGCACGTCAAACCCAGCAACTTGTGGAGGACCCAAATACATAAGTACTCAAAAGCCTCTCAAGGGCCATCCGGGTGGGTTCCGAGGTGGTTATGCCTGAGCCAGAACTCTGTGGAGGTGATGGCAGAATTTTTGGATGGCTGAGCCTCTGGCTCGAAGCCAAAAGCTGGAGAAGGGAGGAGACCCTTTTCGGCCGAAAAATTGAAGATGTTGATCATAGTTTTGAATACCGGGGTCTACCGCATAAATAACTGTGGTATGCATTTTTTTCATGCATCCAGAGTCACTTTCGAGTGATTTGTGTCTAAGTTATGTGGGTGTGCGCATCTCAACTCCAAGCCCCAAGCCCCGAAGGGGGCGCAGGGGGCTTGAGAGTTAGAGATGCGCGCACTCACTTACCTTAGACATGATTCCGAGAAGTACTCTTGATCATAAAATGCATATAGAGTCTCTTTTGACCACGACCCATGTTGAAAAACATGGTAAGACAGCCGAAGAATGGCCAAAAAAATTGACTAAAAAGTGGCCCCCTATTGTTCCCTTCCCCTCCCAATACAGCCCATAATCCCTTTAAAATTGCTTTTCTAGCCTTTTTACGACAAAATTATTACTTAAAAATGATTTTTAGATACTCTGAAAAAACTTGATTTTTGGTGGGGGGGGGGTATAAGCCAGTAGGTCCGATTTGGGGGGGGGTATAAGAAAGTAGCTTTCTTTGGGGGGGGGGGGGGGGGTTATAAGCCAGTAGGGTCCAAATTCCATTACGACTTTTGAGTGCTCGCCCACCTCGCATACTCCTGCCTAGCCTCACCTAACCTCGCCTACCTCGCCTATCCTCGCTAGGGTATGAAGGCGCCTATCGGCGCCTATGACATTCAGGAACATTAGTGGTTAATGTATATCAGTAGTTCGGGTAGATTAATCGTTCGAGTGCATTAATGGTTAGGGTAGATTATCCCACCTATCTGTGAACCCGCCTACTCTACCTCGCCTACCGTCACCTATCGTCGCCTATCCTGACCTATTCTCGCCTATCCTCGCCTACCTCGCCTATCCTCGCATACCTCGCCTACCCTCGCACACCCTCGCCTATTTAATCTCTATAACATACACCTGACTCGGTGCTCAGGGTGTACGTTATATCAAAGTTTCACTGTAGAGATTCCACCTGAACACTTAACTACACTATCTGGCTACCTAGCCACCCTAAGTGGCTATTTACCTACCCTACCTGGCAGAAAAGGCAGAAGAGGCATTGGCAGAAAAGTGGGCTTTAACCATGGTTCGCAAAAACAGCAAATTTGCTGTAATGCAGCAAAAATAATTGGCGTTGTGTGTTTATTGAAAACAGCAAAATTGCAGCAAAAATTTTGCTGCATTTCAGCAAAATTTTGCTGCATTTCTTCGTCTCCCACATATTACGCGTTTTGCATTTTTTCAACTATACTTATTTGGGTTTTTTTCTGTCTGGAGTCAAATAATGTATGAACAACCAGTATAAGAGGAATACCTAGGCTTCATGCAGCCCGTAGAAGTCACTCTTGAAGTTGAGGAAGGGATTTTCATACAAGCATCGTCTAAGTCACAGGTTCAAATCCCCCTGGATGCATTCCATATCTTTCACTCCATTTTTTTATTTTATTTTCAAGTTTGGTACGAAAATAATGCTTATTCTCATGTCTATCCGACAAGACTATCAGCGCATGGTTAAATAACTATGACAGCGGAGTTGAAGGCTGAAGCCTACCTGAATTAGCTACCTCATTTTGGGTTTTTCCTTGATTGATATGTTCTGTATTTTCTTTATAATTACACATTTTTTATACGAATGTGTAGCCATGATTCTAGGTTATAGCTGATATCTAAGCTATAATTTAGTTGAAGATTGAAATTTAGTTAGAACTAAAATTTAAAAATGTCCAATGTAGGGCCATCCTATTCGTCGAACATACTCTCTTTTCTCTTGGTCAAACCTTCGGAAGCTACCAACTTTTTTATAGTAATTTGAATGTGAAAACAATTATACTTCATTCCCCGTGCAACTCTGCAACCCCGAACAAAAGAAGAAGATAAGGACAGATCAGAAGGATGACAGCGAGAACGAAGAAGAGATTCAGTACTTTTCAGCCACCTCTTGAGCCTAAAAGCTTCTAGGATTGACTTAGGTTTGGTCTATCAAACGAAAAAAAAAAAATAGCAAAAATCTAAAAAATATTATAAGTTCACCATCACTCACGATCAGTACTCAGGTGACCCGATCCTCGTAGTTGAGTAGTTGGTGGACCCAGGTGGGGGTACCCAGGTGGTGTTACTCAGGTGAGGGATACCAATATGAGGATTACTTAGGAGGGAATACCCATGAGGTAGTACTCAAGTGGTGGTACCCAGGTGGGGGAGTACACAGGATGGAGCTAGGCAGAAAGAGGTACTGAAGCGGAGTAGTACAGAGTAGTCCAAAAAGATTCGGAAAATATTAAAAATTTCGCGTAGGTGGCTTCTTGCCTCATCGATTCACCCAGAAAAATCGGTGACAGCATTCAAGCTATCTGTGAGCTCTTCAACACAAAACACAAATATATTCCATTTAAATCAATATGAATGAGATGCAGACAAATAAAATTCAAACTTAAACTTTTTATGATTTTCCGAATTTTTTCAGACCATCCTATTCACGGGTTGTGGGTATATATATATATCCCCACATATATCTCCCCACATATATCTCCCACATATATCTCCCAGCATATATCTCCCCTGCGTATATCTCCCCAAATCCCAATTTTACACATTCATTTAATTTATAGTTGTCTTACAACACTACTGTACGGTTGTAGATCGTGTCCAGGTGGTGCTAGTCAGGCAGGGCTACCCAAGTAGTGTTACTACTATCTGCGCTGGTAGTAGCCAGATTGTGGTACCTAAGTGGAGGTCCTTAGGTAGTGGTACCCAGTTAGTGATGCTCAGGTTGTATGATTTAGGCAGTGGTACCCTAATAGTACTCAAGTAGGGCTAGAGTTATTTATGCGGTAGACCCCGGTATTCAAAACTATGATCAACATCTTCAATTTTTCGGCCGAAAAGGGTCTCCTCCCTTCTCCAGCTTTTGGCTTCGAGCCAGAGGCTCAGCCATCCAAAAATTCTGCCATCACCTCCACAGAGTTCTGGCTCAGGCATAACCACCTCGGAACCCACCCGGATGGCCCTTGAGAGGCTTTTGAGTACTTATGTATTTGGGTCCTCCACAAGTTGCTGGGTTTGACGCGCCTTCAAACGTATATATTAAGTGGTGGACCCAAGTTGCTGGGTTTGAGAGTGCTTTAAACCCTTATTTATTAGTGGCCCTGTTTTGTCCCTTCCCTCCCAATACAGCCCTTGAACCCTATTTAAATGGCTGTTCTGGCCTTTTTATGGCAAAATTATTACATAAAAATGGTTTTTGAGTGCATATAAAAAAGTTGGTTTTTGGGGGGGGGGGTGGGTACACGGACGTTTCGCTCCCGGGACATTTCGCTCCCGGGACATTTCGCTCCCGGGACATTTCGCTCCCGGACATTTCGCTCTCGGGACATTTCGCTCCCGAGACATTTCGCTCCCGGGACATTTCGCTCCCGGGACATTTCGCTCCAGGGACATTTCGCTCCCGGACATTTCGCTCCCGAGACATTTCGCTCCCGGGACATTTCGCTCCCGGGACATTTCGCTCCCAGGACATTTCGCTCCCGGACATTTCGCTCCCGGGACATTTCGCTCCCGAGACATTTCGCTCCCGGGACATTTCGCTCCCGGGACATTTCGCTCCCGGGACATTTCGCTCCAGGGACATTTCGCTCCCGATTCGAAATTATGACCAAAATAGTGATTTTATTAGTGACAACACCCGTACCAGGGTAAGTACGTATTCTGAGAGGTCATCTGCCTCCAAATCCCGAAAACTTCAGCTTTTCCAATGAGATTGCCAAACATGGCTGCCTACTAGTGATGAGGACGGGACCGGGACCGGAACCAGTCCTGGTCCCGGAAAATTTGGTCTAAAGTCCCGGTCTCGATGTCCTGAAATCTATTTGGAAAAGTTCCGGTCCAAGTGTTCGTTATATCGAGCGTTGGTTGTATCGAGCGTTCGCTTTATACAGCGTTTGTTTGACTAGTTTTTAAAGAAATCCAACCAAACCGAAAAAAATAGTTCTTTATATCGAGAGTTCGTTATATCGGGGGTTTGTTATATCGAGCGTCAACTGTATATCTATATCTCTTGGTGGTAACTGTGACAGGTGAAAATTTCCTTGATATATTTCTTGATATATGAAGGGTCAGCCCTTATCCCGGACCATGTACCCCCAAAGGGGCTTCCTATTGAATTAGGTTGCCTGCCGAAGGCAGGCAGGTAGAAAATCTAAAAAAGTCAAATTTTTTGATGGAAAGTGGTTGGAAACAACGTTTTCATCGGTTTTAGCGTGTAAGAATTGCATAGAAATGGTTGAAATCTATTTTTGAAAAAATCTCGATATGGGGAGGAACCGTATAAGTACCCTATTTTGCTATAATGCGACCAGTCCAGAAAAAAATATTTGCCACCAATTTAATAGGGTCATATAATGCCATTATACCCTTTTTCCTTCTATGAATTTTGTTCTTGTTACATTTTTGGGGGGGGGGGGGTGGTACACTGGAATAGCTTTTTGGGGGGGGGGGGGTACAATGGAATAGTGCCGAATTAATACTCTTTGGTACTTATAGGCACTATAGAAGTGGCCTCCTATTGTTCCCTTCCCCTCCCAATACAGCCCATAATCCTTTAAAATTGCTTTTCTAGCCTTTTTACGACAAATTATTACTTAAAAATGATTTTCAGACACTCTGAAAAAACTTGATTTTTGGGGGGGGGGGGGGGATATAAGCCAGTAGGTCCGAGGATTGGGGGGGGGGGTATAAGCCAGTAGCGCCGGAATTTGAATTTTCTTTAAATTTTCTTGATTTCTTTCAAAAAAGACATTTAAAAAAATCATAACTCAACATTTTTTCAAAATTATTATGTGAAACGAGTTTTGCAGCTCTGAATCTGCTCTGCAATATATTTTTTTATTGTTTTTGCTGTAGGATGAAAAAAATTCGAGTTTTTGGTGGTCGCCCGTGTACTTGAATGCAATGTTTAGGTACCAGCGAATTCCTATTTTTATTGATTAAATCACAAATGGTTTTATAGCAGGATATGGTGGCTGGAGTCCATTTATTTCATGCACTAAATTCACAATCACCTTCTCGAGCATAACGCCGAAATTGGTAGCATCTGAGTTTCTTAGTAAATTGCCTAAAAATATGTTTCTAGTTAAAATACAGGGTGTAACACGAATTATGGAAGTTTTAATTAAGCTTTTTTCCTAATTGAGTCAAAGATTATTTGACAATCTTGTTTTTTTGAAAGCTTACGAAATAAGAAAATTTTTCGTCGTCACAGAATTTTGATATCGCATAATTGATTAAAGTAATTAGGCTCCTGGGGTGGTAGTAACAATCAACGGATAAAATCCGCGGATACGGATAAAATCCGCGGATAGAAATATCCGCGGATAAAAACCCGTAGTAACAATCACGGATAGAAATATCCGCGGATACGGATAAAATCCGCGGATTTATCCGCAGCTAAGGATAAATCCGCGGATATATCCACGGATTTATCCGCGGATAAAATCCGCGGATAAATATTGGTATTTTTATTTTTTTCTATAATTTCATCTCTTACTACTTTTCTGTTTGTTCAAAATTATTACAATGTTTTATTCATACTTTTTCGTGTTTACTATATATAAGAAAGTAAACGATTTATGCCTAAATTAATCATTTTCTCAATTAAGAAAATTTTTTTTGCACAATATGGTTTCGATAAGTGTTTCCACTATTACTGTAAGCCATGATGGTGATATTTATATCTGATTGATCCTCTTCAAAATCATCTTCTATTCCATCAAAATGTGACTGTTTCAAATCAATAGCAATGTTGTGCAAGACTGCAGAAGCAACTATAAAACTAGACACATTTGCCAAATCTATGCGCTGTTCTCCATGTAGGCTATGGAATCTTCTTTTCCGCCTGCCAAAAGCTTGTTTAACAAGGACGCTGGTCTTAGAATGAGCGGAATTGTAACTCAAATGACAAATAAGATTACCGTATTTTCTCTTATTATTGGCTGGTCTCTAATTATGACTTTGAGAGTCTGTATCTCAGCGCAGAGTGAAAATTTCGCAATTTTTTCGCCTTTTCTTGGCTCACACGGCTTCTGCCGATTTCGCTTTTTAGATTTGGTTAAGCGCCCGAAAACTTCAAGATAAACCTAGAATCTTCCGATTTTCGAAGAGTTGAAAAATCATCGACCCGGGTCTATGATTAGAGAAAATACGGTATCAAGATTACGAAATTTTAATTTATTTATTTTTTAATTTACTGCCGTTCAGATTGTCCAAGATGTACAAGATTGAATAATATTCTCTTTGTTCCAACCTTTTTTTTTTAAATTTTACTTATGTCTTTAAATGTTGCTTGCTTTGAACTTTGCTTTTAGTCTGCTTTAAAATAGCATTGTAAAATGCTTTAAAAAACTCGTATTATCATTGTAGAATTTAAATGCAGCTCAAACAATGCTAAAATACTGTTATAACAACAAAACATGTGTTTGTAGTGGTTTGAAGACCACCTCGTAATGTATTAAAGCATATTTATATTTTAAAAGATTTAAAAAAAACAGAAAAAAAAAATAATCCGCGGATTTATCCTGCCCCGACCAGGCTAAGGATAATATCCGCGGATACGGATAAAAATCCGTGGATATTTGATTGTTACTACGGATTTTATCCGTGGATAAATATCCGCGGATATTTATCCGCAGATACGGATAAATCCGCGGATTTTATCCGCGGATATTTGATTGTTACTACGGATTTTATCCGCGGATATTTATCCGTATCCGCGGATAAATATCCGCGGATTTTTTGATTGTTACTACCGATTATCCGTATCCGCGGATTTTATCCGAGGATACGGATTTATCCGCGGATATTTTGATTGTTACTACCACCCCTGGAGCCACTTTCAGGTCGATGGATAGAGTAAGGATCAAGAAGGATCTCGTGATTCAGACTACTTTTTTCGGTTTTATCCTTCTTTTGGCCAGAGTAACTTGTGATCACCTACCTCACACTACCTTCTATGTTTTCCCAGTCCAACTTAGCAATAAAACAGGTCTGATATAGCCTTGATCTAGCCCTGGTCCGGTCTGATCCAGTCCTGATCTAGTCTGATCTTGTTTGATTCTGCTTTTGGCTAAAGTAACTCGTGATCCCAATCAGGGCTGGGCACCAGCCTTGATTTCGATGGCCGGGACCTCGTTTTCAAAAGCCCGGCCCGGACAGGGGTCAGGCCGGCCCATCGGCCCGGGCCGGCCCGGAAAAATTTTCTCGTTCGAAATTTTCAAAAATTTTTTTTTAATTCAAATTTTTTTACCAATATTTAAACTTTTAAGCTTTTTTCAAGAACTTTTCGTCTATGAAAAATATTTTGGCGCCTTTTTTACATTCGTTTACGAAAAGTGCTTTTCCTTTGCTTTTTTATTACTCGTCTTTGGTCTGTTTTTGTTTTTTTGGCTTTTTCTACCCATTAAAATGATTTGTGCGCTTCTTATTTTGAAATGATTTAGTGCTTTTAGTTTCATTAAAATGTCATTAATTAGCTTTTTTCATTTGTTAGCAGTTTATAATCTTTAAGCTCTAGTGGCTGTGAAACACTGCAATGATAACGTTGTTAGATAGCCAAAAGCCTGAGGATCATTTTGACACCAAACTTGTAAGTAAAGGGAATAAAAAAGGGAGATAAAAAGGTTTGCACCCACTGGGATTCGAATCTGAGAGTTCGAAATATTCGATTGCAATACAGGGTGTGTCAGAATTACGCGCACTTTTTTGAAAAATTTGCGAGGTAGCTCCTTGCCCGGTCGATTTCCGTTTTCGGGACCCTAACCCGAGGAAATCTCCAGAATTACGAGGCTTTTAATAATCAATAACACAGACTTCCCATTCATCTTTATTCGTGCAACAATAAACAATAAGAAACAACAAGAAAAAAAGGATAAATTGAGACAAAAATCAAAACCTTTAGGAACGCCCACTGTCGATTATTCGGAACATCTCTTCTAGACCAAGTTTGAACTGCTTTACACAAAGTCCGTCTGCCTGCTTTTGATTCTTGATATTAGCCATGATCTAAACGCAAAAAATTAAAAGGAAGAGATATACCATGCAGACAGCATAAATCGAATGAAAATTGATAATATATAAAAAAAATTAAGACAGAAAGAGCAATGTGCGCGTAATTCTGACACACCCTGTAGATGTGTAATGAATGGGCGCTTGAATGCAAAAAATTGTTCAACGGTAAGAAAAATTATTTAAAATAGTGCAACTTTTAATTTTTTGTAAGTAAATCCGGGCCTAACCGGGCCGGCCCTGGTCTGAGCTTTTTAGGCTCGGCCCGCCACAAGGTTCGGGCCGGCCTGGCTGGGCCAGCCCGGTCTCGGGCCGGCCCTTGCCCAGCCCTGATCCCGACTACTTTTTTCGGTTTCATACTACTTGAGGCCAAACAAACTCATGATCCAGATTATTTTTTTTCGGGTTTATCCTCATTTCTACCAGGATAAGTCGTGATCCAAACTAATAAAATAAAATATAAAATAAAAAAATTATAATCACTATAATCAATATCACAAGGCAGAAAAAATACTTAAAAAAGTCTACATTACGGGTTACACCAGCGAAAAGAAGGATAGAACCAAAAAAATAATCTGGATCACGACTTATCCTGGCAGAAATTAGAATAAACCCGAAAAAAATAATCTGGATCATAAATTTGTTTGGCCTCAAGTAGGATAAAACCAAAAAAAGTGGTCTGGATCACGAGTTACTTTAGCCAAAAGCAGAATCAAACAAGATCAGACCGGATAAGGGCTGGATCAAACTGAATTCGTGCTGGATCAGGGCTGAGTTAGA
The DNA here is from genome assembly GCA_004194705.1 of Ditylenchus dipsaci. Taxonomy (NCBI): domain Eukaryota; kingdom Metazoa; phylum Nematoda; class Chromadorea; order Rhabditida; family Anguinidae; genus Ditylenchus; species Ditylenchus dipsaci. The sequence continues at coordinate 57,440 of SADC01001325.1, read as the reverse complement.
CTGGAAAAACACAGTAGGTAGTGTGAGGTAGGTGATGACGAGTTACTCTGGCCAAAAGTAGGGTAAACCCAAAAAAGGAGTGTGGATCACGAGTTACTCTGGCCAAATATGAGAGGAAAACCCGAAGATAGTGCGGATCACGAGTTACTCGCCCATCTAAAACTGGATCGATAGATCAAGAGTTACTCTCGATCTATTGATCCGCTTTCAGGTGGAAGCGGATCCCTTTCAGGTGCACGAGTAGGATCACGAGTAACTCTTGATCCTTACTCTATTCATCGAACCGAAAGTGGCTCCTGAAGTTAAAACCAGAGCATCAAAACTTATGAAATTCCTCTAAATTAGATCGCAGAAACAGAAAGTCACTCTGTCAAAGCAAGTTTATTATGTTAAAATATTCTATTGTTGTTCATGTTAATTTTAACAATTTATCCCCATTAGAAAGCCTAGATTCAGGGCTCTTTAGCAAAGTGAAAGTTAGACTCTTATGTTATAGATGACTGGGTTAAAAGTCAATTTTAAGCTCGGCTGGAAGTAAAAAAGTATTATAAAACAACCCCGGAGTCTATTACTTTACTCAATTATGCGATGTCGAAATTCTGTAAAGACCAAAAATTTTCTTATTTCGCAGGCTTTCAAACAAAAAAATTGTCAAAAATTTGGCGCTACTGTAATATACACCCCCCCCCCCCCCCCAAAAAAAAACCCTCCTGTAATATACCCCCCCTCCCGTCATTCCAATAATTTTTAGGCTTAGGAATTAGGCTTAGCCCTTAGGCTTAAGCTTTGGGCCTTAGGCATTAGGCTTAGGGACAACACGTAATAATTTCACCACTTTTCCAAAATAAGTATGGTTTTTGGGGTACCTGAAAAATTATTGTGGGGGGTTATATTACAGTAGCGTCAAAAATTTTTTGATTTGAGTAGGAAAAAAGCTAAATTAAAACTCCCACAATTAGTGTTACACCCTGTACGTTTGCTTAACACTGCATTACCTCTGAAGCTCAATTTGTCAAACATATTTTCTGTCCGTCTTTTCATCAACTCTTTAGCTATGATCTTTGCACCTTCAATTGTATCTTTGGTTACTTTGGCTTTGGTATACAATGCAGCCATTCTTTTTGTGAAAACTTCCACGAACTTGTCCAGCTCCTCTTTGTCCAAGTATCTATCATGGTTAGAGTCGGCCTGCTGTGCATACAGTGCACATAATTTAAAATTCAAATAAACTTTTTATTTAAACTTTTTACCTGAAAAAGAATATGAAGGGTTCGACTTATTGATGTGTCATATGTCGTTGAAGCGGAAATATTTAAATCGACTTTAGTTAGTAAGAATAGCAATAATGTCATTGGTATTGTTGAGAATACACATCTAAAGTCCATCATAACTGATAAAATACTAATAAAAAATTCCTTTGGTTGCTTCTTTTAAAAGTAAAAGTTAAAGCAGTTTTTATGTGTCCATAAATACTTTTAATATTTTTAGTTTGAGAGTTTTTATTATGGCGACCTCAGGCTAAATTACAACTCGTTACTTTTTGTATCCTTGTGTCAAATGAAATTTTCTTTTGATTATATTTCATAACTAAATTGGATACACAATTCCAAAAAAAGTTTAAATTTCTTTTTCTCTCATATTTTTGGTTTAAAAAGGGTGCGTCACGTTAAGACAAGCCACAAATTTTTTAATTCTAATAAAATCTTGACTTTGCATGAATTTGTCAATGCAGTCAAAACTCTATATAACGGTCACCCTCGGGAATTGCCTCAGGTGGACCTTATGAGGCTCGTTTTACACCACCACCAAACCTAGGGTACGTAACTCAAAATTCAAAAAAGTATATTTGGACAAAATAAGTACAATTTCGTCATTTTTCGTCAAAGAATGCCATTTTATCCAGTATTTATTGATTTTTCAGCACCAAAAGAAGATTTTGACGTAAAACCTCAAAAATAAAAAGATTTAGGGTCCGCAAAAGTACAATTTTTTAAAGTACAGTTATTTTATTTTAACCATTTTAGAAGTTCTGGTAATATCTAATAATATCAAACCGTGTTTTATTCACGAATCTAAGTAGGGTACTCTGGCTTGTTACTTCTTTTGTCTAAATCAAAATTTTCCGGGTTTGAGTACACTTTTGGGTTGGATACCAATATTTCTGGAACTCACTTTCATATTTTAATAAAAAAAAAAGATATAATGTCATCGTTTGGAGGGCCTATATGACATTAGTGCCAAAATTTCTTCTTCGGGAATATTAAATGTTTTTTAAAAATATAAATTATTTTTTATTAAAGTTGTGTAGGTAGAAATTTCCGCTCCGAAAATTACTTTATTTGTGGCGAATATTTTGTGGTCTTTGAAGTGCGTGGTGCCATTGCTGACGCCGAAATTCTTGAAGGTGGAGCCAGGAAAATTTTCAGGTCAGCGCTAAAATTTTGGTATAAATCACACTGGCAACGTCAGTTTTCTGTTTTTCTTTTCTAAATTTTGTTAGTTTGTTTTGCAGAAAATTTTTTTGGGTATAAGAATTTATGCTGTTTTCTTTACAACTTTACAATAGGACAACACATCAGCCAGACAAATTGAAAAGACAGGCGATCGCCTTGTTGGATCTTTTCGATTTCATTGAACAACCTATGTATTTCGATGAAACTTGGAGAGTCAAAGACGTACAATTAAAAATTGTTGTTGTTTGGTTGACTACTTTCATCCACTTACTCTTTTGCAGCCTCGCTTTTTGGTTATTGTTAAGATCCAACCAGGGGAGACATGATGCAACAGCAGGCGAAATTTTTCATTGAAAGAAACACTTCCTTTTCCACCCGTGCTCTCCCTCATCTTGCTCCCCTGTTCGGCGACAACTGCAAACGTAAAATTGATCAAAATTCCAGCACTTTCGCTAGTAGTGTTGTTTGTGCGTTAATCGTTTTGTTATTGTTTACATTTTTGAGTTTTCAAGGTCATTTTTGCTCTTTTTCTTTTCAAGTTGTATATCGCAATTGTTTAGTGCATCAGCTAAACTACAGGCAGGCTCAAATTTTCTAAAAATTTTTAAATGCTTCTAAAACAATTTCCTGTTGACATCTCGTGGTAATTTTTTTATGAGAGCTCTTGAGCATCCGTTTTTTTTGACAATAATTTTTTTGAGTTTTTACTTTTTTCGCACAAAAATTCCATTTTTAGTAAAGCACAGTTTTGCTAATAGTGACTAACAAAAGTAATACGTCAATTTAAGCTTCTTTATTTTTGATTTTTGAGCAGTAATTATTACTTATTGTACCACGGTCATATCCGCACTCAGGGTCAGGCTAGTAAATCGATTTTTTTTTACTTTTCTCGGCTTCCAAGCACAGCACCTAGTTACACTAAAAAAGTTTTTTATACACCAAAAAGTTTCTATAATTTAATGTGTTTTTATGGGTTTCTAAACTCATAAAAATGATGCAGTTTGGTGCCAAAGAGAAAAACTGTAACTTGAATTTCGGAACCGGAGTGTAACTAGGTGCTGTGCTTGGCAGCCGGTGCCGCACCGGACATAAAAGCTAATTTTTTGCACGTTCTACGACAACCGACCCAAGTAAACTTGTATCTATTTGAAAGCTCGTTGAATTCTGCACCAGATAAGTTATTTTTTACATGAAATTTACATGTAAATCTAAAGATACGAACAAATAACTAAAACATCTCTAAAGTGCAAGCAGTCCAACAGCAAATACCCTGAATAAATTGCTAAAAGAACTTTTTCGGAAAATTTTCTTCTTCTATCCTGTTCAGCATCAAATTCTGTTCAAATCAATAAAATTAGTACATGTCGGCCTTTAAAGTGTGAAGAGTAAGTTATATTGCGGGGTCAAATTGACCCCTGTTCTCATAGGGTTATTAGAAATGTGTTCACAGCATGAGGGTTTAACAAAAAAAATACTCAATCTTGACTCTTTAAAGAGTTTTTTTGATGCAGTTTGGTGCCAAAGACGTACGGAGTGTAAAAGAAATGACATTTTTAAAAAAAATTTGGCAAAGGCTTCTTGAGTACCTAAGAAAAACTTTTTTATTTTGAATTTTTCTAAGACAATCAGTACAGAAAAAAACATAAAAAAACACTTTTCAGCAGAGGAAATTTGGTCTTGACAAGTTTAGCTTTTGGAAATTTATTTAGAAATTGCGCGACTTCTTTCTAATCACTACTTGACTGCTTGAGATGTTTTGGTGTCTTCACATAGTTAATTGTGGTACAGTCAAACCCGATTTAGTGCGACCTCGAGTTCGATGGACTTGGCCAAGAGTCTTTGAAAGCCTCGAAAGTGGAACCCCGATTTAGTGCAAACCTCGATATAGTGCGAATTTTTTCCGGTCCCCAGGGTCTCACTAAACCGGGGTTTGACTGAATAGCATCAAGATGTATTGAACTTTTCAAAAGTAACACTACCAAATGTGAACGTAAATAATCTTCACATTCTGCTACCTGCGCATTCAAACTCAACTGAGCGAGCGCTTTAATGCTTTGTGTCATATTTCTACACATATATTCAATAAGTTTTATTTATAAATTACAAAAACAAGGCAGAGCACATAAAAGTTTGGCAGAAACTACAAAAGAGGCAGTGTTGTGGAGCATAAAATATACTACAGTTAAACGTTTCTTTTCTAGTTATTACAAAAACTAAAGGCGTGTGTTCTCAAACACACTTTTGCTTGCTGAGTCTAAGCTCTTCTACGACGGTAGTCAGTTGACACCTGGTTGGTGTACTTTTGAGGAGTTTCCACACTTCCAGTTCGGGGCACATCATAGCCACCCTTGGAAGCTGGGTGCTCTGCAGCTGGTGTTTCTGGGGCCGGGGCTGGGGCTGCAGCTGTTTGCTCTGTGGCTGGGGCAGCAGCTGGAGCAGGCATTGCAGCTGGGGCAGGTGCTGAAGCTGGTGGTGCTTGAACATACGATGACTGTTGAGGGGCTGGAGCGGCTGGCTGGCTGTAGGTTTGATGTTGAACAGGAGCGGCATAGGTCTGCTGCTGGGGGGCTGGAGCGGAGTAAGTCTGCTGTGGAGCAGGAGCGGAGTAAGTTTGTTGTTGAGCTGGAGCAGAATAGGTCTGGTGTTGTTGGACTGGAGCGGAGTATGTCTGTTGTTGGGGCTGGGCATATGATTGCTGTTGGGGTTGGCTGTAGGTTTGCTGAGGCGCAGAATAAGTCTGTTGCTGAGGGGCAGAGTAAGTTTGTTGAGGTGCGGAGTAGGTTTGTTGTTGAGGCTGACTGTATGTCTGTTGACTGTAGGTCTGTTGTTGAGGTTGGGCATAGGATTGGCTGTAGGTCTGCTGACTGTAGGTCTGTTGTTGAGGTTGAGAATAGCTCTGGCCATAGCTTTGAGATCCATAGCCACTGTTTCCATACCCTTGATTGCCTCCATAAGAACCATATGAACCATATGATGATGAGCCATAACCGCTGTTTCCATATCCACTGGAACCATACCCACTGTTTCCATATCCACTAGAGCCATATCCACTGTTACCACCATAGCTTGAACCACTGTTTCCATATCCGCTGTTGCCATATCCACTGTTACCACCATAGCTTGAACCACTGTTTCCATATCCGCTGTTGCCATATCCACTGTTGCTACCATAGCTTGAGCCACTGTTGCCATAGCCACTGTTACCGTATCCTTGACCATAAGAGCCATAAGATCCGTAGGAATTGGAACCGTAACCGCTGCTTGGGTAGTAGCTGCTACTCTGACTGTAGCTGGATTGAGGATAGCTCTGGCCATAAGAAGAGCCGCTGTTACCATATCCGCTGTTTCCGTATCCACTGTTTCCATATCCTTGACCATAAGACTGTTGACCACCTCCATATGAGCCATAAGAGCCGTAGGAAGATGAACCATAGCTAGGCTGTTGGGAGTAGCTGCTGTAGCTTTGTTGTTGTTGGGGCTGGCTATAGGTGCTGTAGCTCTGCTGTTGAGGTTGGCTGTAGCTGTAGCTCTGTTGCTGGGGTTGGCTGTAGCTCTGTTGGGGTTGAGCATAAGTCTGTTGCTGAGGTTGTTGGTAGGTCATTTGTTGATGGACCTGGGGTTGAACATATGACTGCTGTTGAACTTGAGGGGCTGGTTGGCTGTAAGTCTTCATGCTCGTGTACTGCATTTGTGGCTTAAAATATTTCAGTAGGTAAATGGGATATAGTCAATTCTCTCCATAACATTCACCCTAAGGACCAGTCGAAGGTGAACGGTAAGGTAAAGTAATTTTGGTAATTATTCCTTAGTCTCCAATTATTCCACACCCTGAGGAGGTTTGAAAATTATTATCGGTACTTCTTTGGCTGTTCCCCCTATTTTTTAGAAAATTACCTAAGGTTACCTCCTAAACTCATTATTTCTGCTTACAAAAATAAATAAAACATTTCTAAACACTTTTGGAATAGTACCGTATTTCCTCTAATAGCCGCCCTCCCCTCTGATTGCGACCCCCCCCCCTAAGTTCAATTGGTCTAAAATTCATGTTTTTATTCACTGTTTGAGCTGTCTAAAAAATGCCGGCGGGGGATTTCAAAAATCTGACAGGCACTTTTCACACAGCTCAAACAGTAAATTAAAACACGAGTTTTGAACCACTTGAAGTTTGAAAAATCGCATGCTTCTGATTGCCGCCGAGGCGGCAATTAGAGGTAAAATTTATGTTTTTATTCACTGTTTGAGCTGTCTAAAAATGGTTGCGAGGGATTTTAAAAATCTAACAGCCGCCGGGCGGCAATTAGAGGAAATACGGTAAATTTGGAATTTTATGAAAAAAAGTTTCTCCTATCACTCGGAGGCAGATGGTTTTTTAAGGAACTTTCGAATAAGTTTTAGACTATTATAAAACAAATGAAGGTGAAAATCATGGATTCTGAACAGGCTTATACTTTCTAGGCCCTCCGCATTAGAAAAGTTTTTATGCACAGACGTTCATCCATAAGAAGTGATTTTTGGGTAGTTTGTTGCTCAGATACAGCAAATGATATAAATTACCGAAAAATTACCTTGAAGTACATTAAAAAGACCATCTACCTCTAAGGGATGGGGAGGAATTTATTTGATGAAATTCAAAATTTATAACTCAAAAAGTGTTTGGAAATGCTTTTTATCTTTTTGAGCATAAAAAAAGTTCAGGAGGTGACTTTGGGTCATTTTTCGAAAATAGGGAGGAGGAGCCAACCGTAGAAGTACCTTATTCTCATGTGGATTGTTAGAGTAAGTAAGGTAAGTTACTAAGCTACAATGTGGTCATTATAGATAATGTGATCGTTATACAGAAAGGTTTTTGATTAGCTGAGCAAATAATGAAAAAATTAACTGAAGCTAGTAATATCAGCTCTAAACAAGAGAATCCTCCAAAATATTTACGATCTTAGGGAAAAAAATTTACATAAGACTGCTGCTGGACAGGAGCTACGGCATAGCTTCCTCCGCCTCCAGCGCTGCTATGGCCAATGAAGGCTGAGAGGAATACAATTGGCAGCAAGCTCCACATGTTTGAAGATAAAAAGTATCTGAAAATTTCGGTATCACTTTTTGGTACAGAATAAACAATGATCAGCAAAAACTACAGTAAACAAATATGTGGTACACAATTTAATTTTTCACAGTCTATAATAGACTTTCTTCAGGCTTTTATAGCAATCGGAACACACTCCAACACTGTACCGTTTGCTCACAAAATAAAGATAAATAATCACTTTTAGTTCAAGGTAATCGTAGAAAACAAGGCCAGCCCGGTTTAAGACCGCCCACGGAAACAAAAAGACAGAAAAGACATACTGAATCCCTGGCCATTTGCAGCAGCAGCACAACAACAACGACCTCGACAGTCTGACGCAACTGCTTAGGCAATGGAAATCAAGAGAGTGTGGTTCAGTTAATTCCCTTTTGTAGTAAGATTTGTGCAGTTTTCGTGCTGTGAAGTTGACTGACACAGACCAATACAGTTTTTAAAAACAGGATTTTCCATAAAAATTAAGGGATCATGGCCGTTGGTGCAAATGGTAATCTCAAAGTTTTTTATTTGCGGAGGACAGCTCTTTTACTCAGCAATTATAGAAACTTTTTTGAATATTTTTGTTGGTATTTACAGTAGAACTGTACAGCTTCAAGGCTTCACACCCCGAGAACGAGAAATGAACGAGAAATGCCGGTGTTTATAATTTAACAAGGAAACATTCAGAAAAATCTTTTTTCAACGAGTTTGTTGAGATTTTTGCAAATTCGTGTAGAGCGCTCCGAAGTTACATAATAAGTACTGCCGATATACTTAGGTCATCTCAAGAATAGTGGAGAAATGCCAACGCCCCCCACCCTCTCCCACTCCCAAAAAAGTTGCTAAATTTGTTTGACTTTCTGTTTTTTGCCAATACCCATGATTTTTTTTAAATAAATTTTTCGTGTTATTATGCTTAAGCTTAGGGTAGGCCAGCGTATATTGAGACTGAAAGTAGATAGGACAGACTAAAAAGTATCTTTCGAACTACTTAAATAGTCTCCGATAAATATTTTAAAGTAAAAAAAATCACCAAAAAAAGATATATTAGGTTGAAAGTAGACAAAACCCACAGAGGAGACAAAGTCATTTTGAGATGAATTCCAAAAATTAAATTTTTTACCTAATAAGTTAAAAATCGTCTTTTTGCTAAATTTAGCTTCTAAAGAAGCAAAAACACAAAAACAAAAGTGTCATCACTTAGTGGATTTTAACCTTGAGACATTAAAACAGCACTACACCACAAAATTTGAGAGAAAAGTCACCTAGTGTCCATTTTGAAAGGCCGTGTTTGCATGTCCGTGGAACGCTTTTTCTTTTCACAGTCCTTATATCTCGACAGCACAAGTGGAAGAGTCGGAAGCAGAAAAACAAATTTCTTAGGTTGTTTGGGTTTCCAATAGGGCTTTCTGTTGAGTAACGCCAAAGTGATGGAGAATAACTAAGAGGCTAAGCCACAATTTACCATGAAAATAATAAATAAAACTTTGTGAGTGTAAAATAAAATTTGGGATACTTTTTTGTGCCAAATTTACTTCTTTTTGTACCAAATTTCCTTTTTTCTGTACCAAACCTAATTTTTTGTACAAGGTTAACAATTCAATTTCATAGACATACAATGACTTGGATTGCTCAGAATCCTACGCCGGAGTGGCCACAAGCCACTGAAAATTGGTTTTTTGAGGGTTCACTATAGGGGGATAAACTTTTTGCAAAAAACCGTTTGAGCGGATTAGAATTCTAGTTAGATAGGCTAAATCGCTCAAAATTCCACCCTGAACCATTTTCAACCAACTTATACCATCCTGAGCAATGATTTAAACTAGTTAGATACTAGTTTGGAGCACTTTAGGATGGTTTATGGTGCTTTGAGGTGGTTGAAATAGCTCAGGGTGGAATTCTGAGCGATTTAGCCCATCTGGCTAGAATTCTGATCCGCTCAACCGATTTTTCTCAAAAAGTTTATCCCCCTTTAGTAAACCTCCGAAAAAACAATTTTCAGTTGCTTCTGTCCACTGCAGGGCGGGACTCAAAGCGATCCACGTCATTTTATGTCTATAAAATTTGAATTCCCCTTAAAAATTTCAACCTGGGCAAAAAGAGCCTCTAGATGCATTTTTGTTCAAGAGTCTTGCTCGGAATTATGTCTAAGGTAAGTGAGTGAGCGCATCTCTAACTCTCAAGCCCCCTACGCCCCGAAGGGGGCGCAGGGGCTTGGGGGCTTGGAGTTGAGATGCGCACACCCACATACCTTAGACACAAATCACTCGAAAGTAACTCTGGTTGCATAAAAACAATACGCATACCAGAGTTTTTTTATGCGGTTGGCCCCAGTCAACAAAAATATGTTTAACATCTTCCTTTTCACACTAAATTGGCCCTTTTTGGTCCTTTCCCACCCTAATATGGCCCTAAATCCCTTCAAAAATGGTCAAAATAGGTATTTTTGGGTGGTCCCAAAACTCAATTTTTTATTGACTAGAACACAAAAATAATGTCTTTTTCGTGCTTCCGAGGTCGTTTTAGGTCGATATAGGGTGTTTGGAAACACTTTAAAAAAATTCATTTGGGGGGGGGGGGGGGAGTATACTCCGGTAGCGCCAAAAATTCGAATTCCCGTAAAATTTTGACTAAAAACGACGAGAAAATTTTTTGCGGTAAGAAAAAAGTATTTTGCGGGAAAATCAAATTGCGGTAATAAAAAAATGATTTGCGGTAATTTTCAAGTGTTTTGCGGTAAGAAAAAAAAATATCATCGTTTCAAAAGCTTTCATTGATTTCGATCACTTTTTCTCTTCTCTTTCTCGGCAAGCAGTATTTTTGCGAATTATCCCTTATGATTCAGATTCCTCATATCGAGATATTATCCACTGCACCATGCACGTTACCAAAACAAAGTTAAGGTCAGCTGAAAACAAAATAAGCTGTTATTCTTTTCGGTTAAGAAAGTGCCCGATTCCAGCACCAAATTTATTTTTTCCTGTCCGGAGTTCTCTTTTCCTGCAACAAAATGCTCTTTTTCTGACACGTTTTACTCTTTCAGTGCATGGACTCGTAGGGCCTGTCGCTTCACATTTCTTAGCTACCAATTGTGAAAAACACCGTGAGCTCAACTTTGTCTACAATGACTTCCTTAGTTGTTCCTGACCGGTAGATATCACAGACGTGCCTTGAAAAAAGGCGCTGCTTAGGACGAAAGAGCTCAATTAGGTCATGCTGAAAATGACGCCGCTGCAGAAGCCAAGGAAGATAGTTAAGTGATTTTTTTGATGGTATTAACTTTGGTGATTATTAATTAAGGTTGAAATATGTTCAATTATTTGAATCCCTCTATTTTTCGTTTTTTAAGACTTTTTGAGGAGTACTTGAAAGTATGCAGGCAATAAAATAACAGAACCGCGCAACGAAAAAGTAATTTGTTGCAGGAAAAGAGCGATTTGTTGGTCGAAAGGTATTTGAACTGTAAAAATTTCCAATGAATCAAAAAAATTGTTTTAGCTGCTCATTACGAGCAAATTAATGGCAAAAGTCTTTATCGAATTTTAAATAAGCATAAATTCGTGTCTATGGATTACATAAGTGAGTTCAGAGACTTGTCTCATAAAAGTTAAAGTAGGCATGTCTCACATCAACATATCTTTGATGCTAGTGAATTTGCTGATATGGTCTGTATTTTAATGGACAGTTTTTTTAAGCTGAGACAAGGTGCCGAAAAAAAGGCCCCTGAAAACAGATTTTTTTCCGGGGGTCGAAAATCGGCGACTTTTTCTAAATTTAATGAGTGTTGTAAAAATTTTGTATTGCTATCTAGACAATACATACGAAAATTTTGCGGATATTTACAAAAGTACTGATTTTCAAAAAATAGATTTTTCTAATTCAGCAGGCAATAACTTGGGACACCGAGTGACTTTGACTAAACTTTTTGTTTTTTTTGACACTGAAGTCTTTGCGCTGCAAAACAATGTATTATTGTAATTTTCGTTAACCAAAAATTTTCTCAAAAATAGGCGTGTTTGGAAAAATAACAAATTCAGAATATTTAAGCATTACTTGTTTCCTGGCCCAAATTACGCAAAATATTTAAGACGCATTTAAAAAAAATTGATTTTTAGTGGGAGAGTGCTGATAAATATGCTTTTTTAGTTTTTTTTTAAATTAACCAAAATGTGTGTGGCTTGCTAAGCCAAATAAGAGAGTCAGGATGCTGCCTGGAATGCTGTCGAAAAAAATCAAACCAAGAATTTTAACTAAAATGCAATTTAGGAATCTTTTCGCTTACCCCTAATTTAAAAATTATTTTTGGAATACTTGGATGATGGAATGCTTTCCCAAGTTGAAAAAGTCAAATTTTTTCGAAAATCAAAACCTGTATTTTTGCTTAGGCTTTCAAACTTCAGAACCAGTGCTGTAAATGGCACCGGTGCGGCTAGTTAAAAAACAGGTTTAACGTAAACCTGCTTAGCGAAAATACTATATAGGTATACAAGCCGCTACCCGGTGCGATGCCCGGTGCCGTGTAGTGATACACCTGTGTTGGCAATGATTATTTTTGGTCCCGCCCTTTTTTTAACTTTAAAAAATCTAAAAGGTGGTCAACCAATTGTTGACCTCGAACATTATATTAGTTTGTTGTTGCGAAAAAGTGCAGAAAGGTGCTTTATTGTTTCAAAAATAAAAATGAACACAAAATGGCAGTTATAGTTATTTAATAAGGTGGCAGTGAATGTTTATTTATTACTCTTTTTTAATCTTTCTTCTAACTCTCTAACTAGTAGTGGTCAGATACTTGCGTTTTGTAACTGACAGGCGCTGAAATATGACTGCTTCGAGGCACGTCGTATCCTCCTTTAGAAGCTGGGTGTTCTGGAGCAGCCTGTGGAGCTGGAGGAGCAGGCGGTGGTGGTGGAGGAGGTGGAGGAGGAGGTGGGGGAGCAGGTGCTTGAGGAGCAGGAGCTTGGTAAGATGCTTGAGGAGCTGGTGGGCTGGTGGGGCTGGTGGAGGGGGTGGTGGTGAGGTGGGGTGGTGGCGGTGCAGGAGCTGGGGCTGGTGGAGCAGGTGGAGGGGGTGGTGGAGGTGGAGGGGGAGGTGGTGGTGCAGGAGCTGGAGCAGGAGCTGACTGATAAGAGGCTTGAGGAACTGGAGGAGCAGGTGGAGGAGGTGGTGGTGGTGGAGCGGGTGCTTGAGGAGCAGGCTGTTGTGGCTGCTGGTAAGATTGCTGTTGGGGTTGTGGAGGTGGGGGTGGAGGTGGTGGTGGAGGTGGTGGTGGAGGAGGTGCTGGGGCAGGCTGCTGGTATGACTGTTGCTGCTGCTGTTGTGGCTGTGCATATGACTGTTGTTGGGGCTGAGGGGCTGGCCAAGCTTGTTGCTGTTGTTGTGGCTGCTGGTAGGACTGTTGTTGAGGAGCAGGCTGCACTATAGGAGCATACTGTTGTTGTTGCTGAGGCTGTTGGTAGGATTGCTGTTGTTGTTGTGGAGCTGGCCATGATTGCTGCTGCTGCATTTGTTGTTGTGGTTGCGCATAAGACTGCTGCATTGGCTGCTGCATTTGCTGCTGGGGTGCTGGCCAAGATTGCTGCTGCATTTGCTGCTGGGGCTGTTGGTATGACTGTTGTCGAGGTGCCTGCTGGTAAGAATGTTGTTGGGGCTGTGGAGGTGGGGTGGAGGGGGTGGAGGTGGTGGTGCAGGAGCAGGTTGTTGGTAGGACTGCTGCTGTTGGGGCTGAAAGTATTCCTTTAATATGAGATACAAAAAAATGACAGGGTCTAAAAACAGTTTATGCTTACCCTACTGTAACTAGCTGCGTGGTTTGCAGGGGGCACATTTTGCTGCTAAACTTGCAAACGAGTGTTCACGGGTGTGAGCTCGACTTTGTCAAGGGGCCAACCAGCGCGTTACGGTAACACTTTACTTGCCCCCCCCCCCCCCCCACGGCTGACCCACTTTCGAGGTGAATTTTTAAAAACCGATTGCATATTCGTGTTTCTCGACCCGGATTTTTACGGGAAATGATCATCAGATTCTGTGAAAGTGAAAAAAATTTTTTTGGGATTTGCCTTGGTGCCCCAGGTAAAATTTTAGAAAAATTTGAAAAAAAAATATTTTTTAAATTGGCGCCTTTGAATTTTAAAGGATTAAGGGCTGTATTGGGAGGGAAGGGAATAAAAGGGGCCACTTTTATGGCAGAACAATAGAAAAGTCAATATATGTATTCTTCGACTGCCTCACCATATTTTTCAACTGGGCCGTGGCAAAAAGAGACTCTATATGCATTTTATGATCAAGAGTACTTCTCGGAATCATGTCTAAGGTAAGTGAGTGCGCGCATCTCTAACTCTCAAGCCCCCTGCGCCCCCTTCGGGGGCGCAGGGGGCTTGGGGGCTTGGAGTTGAGATACGCACACCCACATACCTTAGACACAAATCACTCGAAAGTGACTCTGGATGCATGAAAAAGCATGCATACCGGAGTTTATTTACGCGGTAGGCCCCAGTCAACAAAACTATGTTCAACATCTTCTTGTTAGTGGGCCCTGTGTGATTAGTGGCCCCTTTTATTCCCTTCCCCTCCCAATACAGCCCTTAATCCCTTTAAAATTCAAAAGGCGCCAAATTAAAAAATATTTTTTTTTCAAATTTTTCTAAAATTTTACCTTGGGGGACCAAGGCAAATCCCAAAAAAATTTTTTCACTTTCACAGAATCTGATGATCATTTCCCGTAAAAATCCGGGTCGAGAAACACGAATATGCAATCGGTTTTTAAAAATTCACCTCGAAAGTGGGTCAGCCGTGGGGGGGCCAAGTAAAGTCTAGCCCGCGTTACACCGCAAATTAAGGCGGGGACCAGTAGTTTTTCAAAAATCATCCTTTTTTATATTCGCTTCATCTCAAATCTGATATTTATGACCTTATCCTCCTTTTAAAAAGTAGGCAGAAACTTTCGTCGGATCAGGTAGAACGCTTATGGAAATTAGTCAAGAGAGAAATATATTGCTGGTTAATCACGCCTTAATTGCAGTGTAACGAGCTGTCATGCCCCTTTAAGGCGAAATTTTGTACTCAAATTAGGCTGATTTATTTCAGAAATACGATGAAGATAAACGAGCAAACCTTTTTCTGCAGCTGATTTCCCGCCTTTCAAAGCTGATTCAAAAAAATGAATCAGTTGTAAAACGACGTAAATCAGCTGTAAAACAAACGAAAATCAGCTGCAGAAAAGTTCCCGCAGGATAAACTATGTCCTATTATTTTAATTTGTATAAAAGTGATATTCTAGGTTGTCCTACCCAAAAAACTTTTTTTCTCGTCATGCTTGTTAGCTTATCGCAAACAATTATACAAACCTGTGGTGGAGCTACAGCATAGCTGCCTCCTCCTCCCCCGCCGCCACCGCCTCCTCCCGACCAGCCTTGGGATTGCTGCATCATCTGAGGTGCTGCTCCATAGCCAGAACTATGTGCCCTGACACCCACCCATAGCATAAAGTCAATAATAGGCACTTGTTGAGCATATCTGCTGGAGAAATGCTTCACAAGTACAATCTGAAAATAAAACACTTGAATAAAACAATCCACACCAAACTAAAACTTGAAGTATTTGTAACTAAATTTATAGCTCTCACTCCCCAGTTCCGCCTATTTAAACCCAGGGCAGGACGTTTAAAAACTGTGTGTCAGTGATATTCTGATGCTTGTCAACAACAACATGAGGAGAAAAAAGAGGGGGAATTATTGGAAGAACATACAGAAAAAGGTTTTTACACATACAAAATAGCAAATTAATGGAAAGGGAGGGGTGCCATAGTTCTGGGCCAGCCACCACCCCTCCCCCTACTGAAATGGACGACGAGCATTAGGGACAAAAGAGAATGGGGGACTTGTTCCCTACCAATCAGCTGCAAGAATCAAGCAGTCCAATTTGGAAAAAAGAATGAGGAAGGAGAAAAGAGAACACAACACACAAATTTAGAAAAAAATAGTTGTCTAAGGAATGTCAGAAAAGGTGAGTAAATTGCCCTCGGCTATTTTTTACTGTTGTTTACTAACTAACGACCAAAACGAAATTTGTTATCCCAGTTGGAGGAAGGTAGTGATTGACGCGTGTTTCCCATGTAGGTGGTGGAACAGTCTGCTGGCGTTCTACTCATTTTGCCTGATAATTTAAGTTTGTAAAGTGAATTTGGGCTGAACAACTAATACACACCGGCTTATTTAGTAAATCATTAGAAAGTCACTTGGCTAAAACTAAAATATATACAGAGAATCTAACTGTAATGTGAAATTGTCCATTTTAATTAAACTTTTTGACCAAAAGTTTTACGCCTTAAGACGCCCACATAGAGACGATTCCTCATTAGAAAAATAAACTTTACACAGTTGTAGTTATATCAATCGTTAATAAAAGTATTTTTTTGTCAAGTGGTACTTTCCAGGGCTCTACCACATACCATTTTCTGAATTTTTTTATTTTTCTAAATTTTTTAAAGCATACTTTTAAAGTTCAAAAGTTATATAAAGTTACTTTGAGAGTGGTATTTATTTTTGACCACAAATTTGTGAAAAATAACAACCGATTCCTTAAAATTGACTTAAATTTTTTTATCGGGCCTAATCACGCCCAATGTTACTCATATGTTTGAGATCATTTTAGGACTACAGTCAACCCTCTATAATCCAGCACTTCCATTGCCTAATCAGTTAAGCCCAAGCTTTTAGGAGTGTTAGGAATAGCCATCGAAATCTAAAAGTAACCAAATAGCAAAAATTGAAATACCTGAAAATATAAAATATCTATTAGGTTGTAACATAAGTTCTGTCGGTTTTTGTTCATGAAGATTTTGTTTCAATGTAAAATATTTCTACCATACTGTTATATGTCATTTTGTAGAAAAGAATTTCCTGTTTCATCGCTTTATTTCAGATTTCACAATTTCACAACAAAATGTTGATTTTTAGCCTTCAAGAAATGAGCTTCAAGTTAAAAAATAATTATCTCCGACATCTTTAGAACTAGTCAAAAGTTCAGTCCATTGTTAGGCGCTGCAGCAACAACTCAGCACTTAATTGTAGCTAAGAGCTTCTTTAAGAGCTTCAAAATCCATTTTACAGAATGGTTTTTGAAAATCTAAGTATTGAGATATGACTGTTTGAAGCAAATTCTTCAAAAAATGACTGAAATCCGGAAAAAAAATTAAGGAAACTTGAATTTCAGTCATTTTTTGAAGAATTTGCTTTTTTAAAATAGTCAAATCTCAATACTCAGATTTTCAAAAATCATTCTGTAAAATGCATTTTGAAGCTCTTAATCTGCGCTACAACATGGTGCTAAGTTGTCGCTGCAGCGCCTAACAATTGACTGAACTTTTGACTAGTTCTAAAGATGTCGGAGATAATTATTTTTTAACTTGAAGCTCATTTCTTGAAGGCTAAAAATCAACATTTTGTTGTGAAATTGTGAAATCTGAAATAGAGCGATGAAATAGGAGATTCTTTTCTACAAAATGACATATAACAGTATGGTAGAAATATTTTACATTGAAACAAAATCTCTTATGAACAAAACCGACAGAACTTATGTTACAACCCAATAAAAAAGTATAAAGAAACAGCTGAGGATTTATCGTTATATGATCCTTAGTTGTGGGTAATTTGACATAATTATGTTTTTTTTTAATTTTTGTGTTTTTTAGATGAATTTTTTTATCAGAATTTTTTTCTGAGGAACCTCGGCAGCGGCAGAAACTATTCTAGCGTGCTAGAAATGGAGTTAACAGGAACGAGAGTGTTGAGAGCATAAGGTCAATTATTGGAAAATAGGGTATTTCATGTAACGAATTTTGTTTGAGGAACTATGCTAAATTAGCTTAAAAATAGCCTGAGGCCTTGAGTAAACAATCCAACTCTTTGAGTGCATCGTCTATGTGATGACTATTCACGTTTTCTCTTTTTTCACCAGTTTTGTTTTATTTTATTATATTCCGGAGAAGAAGTGGGGTAGAATGCTCTTTCCTAATGCTCCAACCAGTTGACAATGACACCAACCTGAAATGACCGAAGACAACAAAAAAGAGGCACACAAAGAAGAAAAAAGAAAACGAAAACAATAATTGTTATTTTGAGGCCTGATTGTCATCATTTGTGTACAACCAAAACTAATAATCACACTCAACGGTTGAATGATTTTCATATTGCTTTTTTGCTTCTTTATAACTAGACATACCTCATCAGCTAGTTCAATAAATGAAGGTATCTGAAATGGGAGTAAAGTAAAACAAAGTAAAGAAAAACCTAAAAATACCCAAGTAGGGTTGACCAATTGACCGGTCAAATAAAACTCGGTCAATTGACCGGTCAATTAACAGCAATTGACCGGTCAATTAACAGCAATTGACCGAAAATTGGTCAATTGTAAAATATATTTGAATAATTATTGTCTCGAGAGGAATTCAAATTTTGACGATGACTTTTAATTTTTAAAGGACCATACTTGTTGATGACAATGAGAATTTGGCAAATTCAAATGCGCGCGGGACAATTTTTTTTACTCCAAAAATACTTTTTGAATTGCGTATTGTTTATATATGATAATGAAAATCGCTAAGCAACCTAGGTTGCTCAGTGGTGTAGTGTCGTGGTTTGGCGATTATACGTCTCAGGTTCGATTCCCTTGTCTGCTATGATATTTTTGTACATTCATGTTAATACATGATAAATTATTTAAAAAAAAACGGAGTAAAAAAAAGTGTCCTGCGCTCATTTGAATTTGCCAAATTCCCATTGTCATCAACAAGTATGGTCCTTTAAGAGTAGTTCACATAGCAAATCAAGCATGCTGAACACGGATTCGATGTCAGAATTACAGGTTATCCTAGCGGTGAAAAAAAATTCCGTCTAAATGCTTTTTTGAAATATTTGTTAATTTTTTTGAAACAGTCGCTTAACATTTCAAAGACCTTGTTTTTCTATACTTTGAAGCCTTTTTCGGTGCATTTTTAGTTGCTCTTTTAAATGGTATGTCAGGTTTGCTGAACAAAAAGCTGTATCCAACCTAATTTAGTCAAAAATCGTTTTGTAAAAATATCCTAATTGTTTTTTGTGTCAAAAATTTTTACACTTAGTTATCATAAACCCTACAACAATATGTCTTAAAAAGCTGATTTGTCATTAGAAAAGATTTATTGCTAATGTGGTTGCAGAGCCATATTTTCTTCGCAACTCGGTGTTACAATCTCAGAAAAATTGTGCAGAATGAAAAGTTGGATTGACATCATAAATATCAGAATTTCTGGATGCCTTCAAAAAATGCCCTAAAAATCGAAATGGAAAAAATTGAAAAAAGGTTGATTAGTCTAGAGCACCTACTTGCAAGAAGCATAACGAGGGACATCTCCTGGACCTGTACAAAAGCCATAGGTGGCCACTGGCGTACGCTTATTTAACCCCTTATGTATGCGATCGTTGACTGTACTGGAAGCGTTGATTGAAGGGATAGTTGACTGTATTGGGAATCCCAATTTGGGATACCGTATTCTCTCTAATAGGCCGACATGTCGGTTTATTTTTCAACCCTTCAAAAATCGTGAAAATTTTGGGTCGAACTCGACATTTTCGGGTGAAAATCCAAAATCGAAAAAGCGGAATCGATAGAGCTCGTGGGAACTAAGAAAACGCAATAAACAGCGATGTAATTTTTTTTCTTCGGACTGAGATACGGTCCCTCAAAGTAGGGGGTGTCGGTTTATTAGAAGGTGTCGGCCTGTTAGAGAGAATACGGTAATTGACTATAGCCCAGTTTCTGGAGCGTTCCTTAGTGGGAGATTTTCGCAATACTCATCCATTTTAGGTGATGAAACGGAATAAAAATAAAGCAAAAATGCAAATATGCCGTAAAATAAATTCGTGAATAGCGGGGAACAATTGACCGATTTCTTATTGAGCTGTCAATTAATATTAATTGACCGGTCAATTGACCATTGGTCAACCCTATACCCAAGTATAACGCCAAATTTAGCAGTTTTTATAAAAAAATTTTAATGTTTGAAGCATATTTTTCCGCTGGGTATTCGCGAGTTCTTTTGTAAAATTTAAAAGTTTAAGCGTAAAAATTAGAAGCATAAAAAATAGCTACCCTGTTTTTGCAAAATTTATCTGCATTCGCTCAATAATGTCTTAATCTTTTCCATTCAATCTCAAAAAGAATAGTTGCTTTCAATATTTTTCAAGCCTAGATAATTACTTCACTAACAATTTGCTTCCAGCCAGCCAAAAGTCCATGGGCCAAAAAAGGTGTGCCCCCAAAAGGGTGACAATTGCCAGCTGTCCAAAGGAGCTGACTTGACGCGTCATCAAAGGAGCAGGAGTTAAGCCTTTTTATTTTCATTGCTATTCCAAATTTGATTCTCGTTTTTTTCTTCCTCAAAATAAAATATGTCGAGAATGAGTTTATATTTGTCACATTGCCGTAAAAGCAGAGGATCTCCTCGAATATTAGTTTTATTTGTGCATTTACTACTAACTATTCCGCCAATCATTTCTCGGTCAGCAGATGAGTGTAGTTGGCCAGTAGCAGATATATTGGACGAGGATGGGTTGGGAATCCACCATCCTCCCTGGAAAATGAATTCCGAAAAGCTAATAAACATGATTATGCAGAACTATAGTAGGAGTCAGAGCCCGCCTAAGCCAGTGCCAGTAAAAGTTGAGGTCACTATACAAGATATCGCTGAGATGTCCGTCCTATCCAACTCATTCACAGCAGATCTCTGGTTTAGGTTCCCCTTTGTGTAGTTTTAAATTTTAAGTTTCTACATAGTTAAGTCTTAGCGCAATTTGGCATGACCCCAGATTGGCATTTTCACATTTGGATGCTTGTCGGTTGAATTTGTCTTTTGATGCCACTTTTGAAAATGTAAGAAATTTGATTGAAAATAAATACAAATCAGTCAATTATGTTTTTTTTTATCAGCTTCTTTGGTCTCCGAATGTATGCCTGGTAAACACAAAATACTCCAAGATACATGCGTCACCCAAACCAAATGTGCTTTTGATGTTGCTGCAAAATGGTACACCTCTGGTAGTTTATTGAATAGATGTACAGATCTGCAATTTCAGGCACTGTATGGCTCAATTATAGAGTACATTTATTTTTAACTAGAATTACTGAAACCATCATGCTGAACTTTAAAGTCCTTTGCTCTAAAATACCCCACAAT
Source organism: Ditylenchus dipsaci (assembly GCA_004194705.1). Lineage (NCBI taxonomy): Eukaryota > Metazoa > Nematoda > Chromadorea > Rhabditida > Anguinidae > Ditylenchus > Ditylenchus dipsaci. Next base: position 36,718 of record SADC01001325.1, on the reverse strand, counting down.
ACCTACCCTCCAACTTTAAGGACCTGTATCTCATCCAAAAGACTCAACCCCTAGGAGCTTTTAGCGATTAGAGGAACTACTGTTTTAATCATTATTTATGAAATAATTGTAGATTAGAGTAGAAGCTCCGTGCGTCTACCAACTGTCCGATTTCCCGATGGATTCGGCTTTGTGTGAACTGGTTAGTTATCCAACTGAGATTTAAAAATCCTAAAAGTCTTGATTGCAGGTTTTTGAAAGTTACAGCTATAACACAGCAACGGTGATGATAGATTGGATGCCTCAACCAGTTACACTGATTACCACCCAGTTCACTGCTTCTGATTTTTTCCTGTCTGGTCTTAGATCTTACAAACACACTGAGGTTTTTAATATATAAAAATTACTAAAAACTAGGTTGATTGGCGCCTCACAGGCGCCTTCTCACAAAAGCAGTATGTAAATTGTAGTAAAAATAAAAACCACGAAAATGAATTCTGCCACAGAGAAATTCGAAAATACACAGAGACATGCTTTTTACAGAGACATTCCGGTCAAATCGGTTACCATTCATCTTGTTGGAATAACCTTTCAGTAGTTGGGGTGCTGAGATACCCTCGAGAAGGGTTTATTCCCTAAAGTAGTTGTCACAATCCGAGTAGTAAGGTATTCATTAAGTAGTAAGAGTGCTAACCTTATGGTTAAGATGCCTTCGAAGTGGTTAAACTTATCTGCTGTCTTGGGCACTCACCTAAAATTGGGGATAACGCTCCTATCCTACTTGAAAAATTGCTCAAACTCCGCACTTTCCTGGTATGCCTACACGTGGGCGTAGACACGGGGGCTGGGGGGTGCTATAGCCCCCTGTCAGATTTTTCGAAAAAATTTGTTAATTAAAAACACTATAAGACTCGAAAACGGTGTGGAGAGAATGACCTCTCGGGGGCTTGAGCCTCCTGTCAGATTTTTCTTGCTACGCCCCTGTGCCTACCCACCCTCCTCGCACCTCAACTCACTCTCCTGACACCCCAAGCCACTTCTAGGGCACCCCTACTCACTCTACTTGCACCACTTACTGGTGGACCTACCCACTCTCCCACTTAATCCCTGTAACCATACCTGCACGGGCGCCGGCGCCAGGCAAAATTTCACCATACTTGGGCGCCGGCACCGGCGGCGGCGCCCTTTTTATAGCGGATCCGGCGGCCTATTCGTAGTGGCGCCGGCGCCCAGCTCCGAGAAATCACCGCAGTACTGCATATTTACATATTTTGTTGGCATTTTAAAGTTTTTTCAGTATTTTTCTTATATCGTGATAGCAATACAACAAAAAAGTTTAAGTTTAACACATATCATGAACCCCGGCGCCAGCGCAAATTTTCAAGGGCGCCGATCCGGCGCCGGGCGCCGAATTCAAAGTGGCGCCGGCGCCCGGCGCCGATTCTTAAAAAGTCCGACGTCCGGGTCATAAAAGTTTTGAATCTCATGGGATATGATGCCCGGCGCAAATTTTTTCGAGCGTGCAGGTATGCCTGTAACCACTATCCAACCTCCTGCCATCTCTAACCACTCTAATGGCACTGCTATCAACTCTCCTAGCATACCTAACTACTCTCCCGGCACTCCTACATACTCCCTTGACTCCTCTATCCACTCTCCTGGCACATCTACCTATTTTACTCGCACTCCTACCTGTTCTTCTGGCACCCCTACCTACTCTGCTGGCACACCCAGCCACTCTCCTGGCACCAACATCCACTCTCCATTATATTGGCACGACTGTACCTCATTTCGTAACGCGCCATTTGGTAACAGGTTCATTTGGTAACAGCTTCATTTCGTAACGTGTTTATTTTGTAACAGGTTCAGTTAGTAACGGTTGATTTTGTAATGAGCTGATTTCGTAACAAATGGTTTTGTAACGCGAGATTTTGTAACAAATTTTTTCTGCCGCCAAACACTCTCAAAGCTGATGCAAGATGAAGTGAAGACGATGGAGAAGAGGATCACTGCTCTGGTCGAGGAGTCTTCGGCCCGTCTCACAATTTCCGCTGACATTTGCACCGTCTCCGCCATGAGGAAATGCTACCTTGGATTGATGGGTCATCTCTTCGACACCCCGAATACAACAATGCGCACTTTCATCCTGGATCTGATCGACATGGAGGGTAAAACGGGAATACTCTTGAGCCAGGTAGAGTATTTACTTTATGGGATATTCGATGGAATAGGATGGGTGCGTTCTCTGTGCTCGGCTACAACACCAAGCGATCCAAGATCAACAATGGGCAGGAGCATGCGAAGATGAAGGTGATGTTAACCTACAACAGTTCGCTTATTGACATCTGACCCTTTTGTTCTTTGGTTGATTGGCATTTTGTTGAATAAAATTTATTGAAAAGAATGTCTTCATTATTTTCGATTTTATTGAAGATTGAAGATGAGGATGAAGGAGAAATTTTTTTGGTTGCAGTGACGAATCCCCCCCCCCACGGGGACTGATCAGGTGGAGGAGATAACTTCATATTCGTGTTTCTCGACCCGATTTCATGAGAAAGCCGCGCGTTTTTTTGGTTCTGAGAAAAAAAATTTTCGAATCACAGGGAGGTATCATGGTTTTTTAGTCAAAATTTGAAAAATTTAAATTGGCGCCTTTTGAATTTAAAAGGAATAAGGGCTGTATTGGGAGGGAAGGGAATAAAAGGGGGCCACTTTTATGGCAGAACGTCAGAAATTCAAATGTTTGTATTCCTCGATTGCCTCACCATGTTTTTCAACTGGGCCATGGCAAAAAGAGACTCTATATGCATTTTATGGTCAAGAGTACATCTCGGAATCATGTCTAAGGTAAGTGTGTGCGCGCATCTCTAACTCTCAAGCCCCCTGCGCCCCCTTCGGGGGCGCGGGGGGCTTGGGGGCTTGGAGTTGAGATGCGCACACCACATACCTTAGACACAAATCACTCGAAAGTGACTCTGGATGCATGAAAAAGCATGCATACCAGAGTTTATTTATGCGGTAGGCCCCAGTATTCAAAACTATGTTCAACATCTTCTTGTTAGTGGGCCCTGTGTGATTAGTGGCCCCCTTTTATTCCCTTCCCCTCCAATACAGCCCTTAATCCCTTTTAAATTCAAAAGGCGCCAATTTAAATTTTTCAAATTTTGACTCAAAAACCATGATACCCCCCTGTGGTTCGAAAAAATTTTTTTCTCAGAACCAAAAAAACGCGCGGCTTTCTCATGAAATCGGGGTCGAGAAACATGAATATGAAGTTATCTCCTCCACCTGATCAGTCCCCGTGGGGAGGGGGTGGATTCTGAACTCAAGCCTTTTTCTATTGAGGATGAGGATTGAGGATGGAGGAGGATTTTTTTTATTGAGGATGAGGATTGAAGATGAAGGCTTCAAAAAATTTTTGGCGTTAACAACCCCTGCTGTACGGCCTGTGCAAAATGGAAGTAACAACATCTGTTACGCGCTCCTTAAAGTGAAATTATACAAAATGATAGCAAACAGAATTAATACCAGGAAAATGATTGAGAATCCATTGCTTGCGATAGTTTACCCATGAACCAGTCTCTGAAGCATCAGATGCATACAAAACAAGCATTAAAAAGCCAAAGACATACCTGTAGCATGAAAAGAGACGATAATATGATGAACCTGCCGCTGTCTTCCGCTCCAGAACCGTGAAAGATAAAAGGATCACCATTTTTAAAATTGCACCATTAGGCTGAGATCTGTAAGCTGGCAAGATTGGTCTTCCCTCTCGGAAAGCGATTGATCTTTTAAAAAAGTGAAGTTAGCTAAAGAAACGACAACACTAAAACGACATAATTACTCTTTGGCGACGCTCCAACGCTTGCGTTAAAGCTGATGTGTTAATAGCGGCGATAACCGCTCCACTACCCCAATCAAAGCCTCATTCATTGCCGATCGATTGCAAACCTTCAACGAAATTAGTTGAACATGACGCGTAATATGACAAATATGAATACAAACATCCTGATTTTCCGACACTTTTCGCTTTGCTTGCTACTTCACGACCTTCCTCTGCACGCTCACTGGATCTGCCTTGCATGTGTGGCCCTCTTTTAGCTCCCTGCCGTATCGACCATCCTTCAACTGAACTTGCATAGAAGAGCCACTCATGGACTTAGCGCAGTAGTAGAGCTTATACATGTGCTTTAGCCTGCCGCGTGCATCCTTCTCTTCTTTTAGTAGAGAGACCCTGAAACAAAATATCATCAACGCCAGCCTAAGCAAAAACATAGGAAAAGGTAGTGACGAACCGTTGTAAAGAAGCATAGGCTTTCCCCTGTTGCTTGGCACGTATTTAAGATCCGGTGGCTGCTGCAACTGTACAAATCGCTCATCTTCTTCCCCTGGTTCAACGGACTGTGTTGACTCCGAAGCTTGTCTTGAATTCCCCGGCTGTACCCTTCTCGGACGCTGCTGTTCTTCCGCAATGGCAGACTCTTCCTCGTCGGACGCATCACTGAATACATCTCGTAGATCTTCCTCATCGCTCATCAGCAGATCATAATCGAAGTTCGCATTCATCTATAAAATACATAAACTAAATACATGCGTAAACAATCAAGCAATCATCGAGTAAAGATGACGTTAACATCACTTTTACGAAAAAATTTGTTACGAAATCTCGCGTTTCGAAAAAAATTGTTACGAAACGATTCTGTTACGAAATCTTGCGTTACGAAAAAAAATGTTACTAACTGAACCTGTTACAAAATAAACACGTTACGAAATGAAGCTGTTACCAAATGAACCTGTTACCAAATGGCGCGTTACGAAATGAGGTACAGCCATTGGCACATATTTTATTTTATTGTTCACGCAACAAATGCGCGACGAAAGCAAATACATATTTCTTAAAAAATAATTACAATACAAAATCATTTAGATCACATTTTTTGAGTTTTTTCCTGAAAAGCATTATTGTAGGAGAAGCAACAATTTCAGCTGGAAGAGCATAATAAATTTTAGGTGTCCGAACAAAGAAAGAGTGGAATCGGAAATCTGATTTGGAAAAGGGTACAATAGCTTTATGTCTTCGGAAGTTATAGGATGACTGAAGAGATGGGATATTTAGATTAATATCGATGTTTTTTCAATAATATTTTGTGATAGAAAACAAGGTCAGCTTTAAGTCGTCTTTTTTGAAGAGTTTCCATTTTGAATAATTCTAAAAGCTTCTCATAACAAGGTTTATCAGGATATTTATTCCTAAGTGATCTGAAGTATATTTGATAAAGGGCAATTTTTGAATCCGCTCTATTTTCTTAATATCTTTTTTTTAAATAAGGATTATACACCACAGAAGAAGTTTCAATTATGGGTCTTACATATGTCATGTATAATTATACTAGGAACGAGTGAACAGCCTTAAAAAGAGTGAATAGGCGAGAATAAGCAGATTTGCATAGGTTTTCTAAGTGGGCATTCAATTTTAAGTTTGGGGTAAGAACTATGCCCAAATCCTTAATTGAATTTTAACAGAAGCTATTTGATTGGCATTCAGATAATATATATGGTGAGGGTTCTTTTTGCCAAGGTGTAAAACTTGGCATTTTCAGGGGAGATTTTTAACTCATTTTCACAAAACCATTTCAAAAATTCTTGTATGAAAACTTGCAGGTTTTTGGGATAAGTCTCTCTGTCGAAGCTAACATAAGCTTTCAAATCGTCGGCATATAACTTTAGCTGTACTCCTGAGACTTGACAAGAAGATGAGAACTCAGAAAAATAATACTTTATAAAGACAGAAACTTCGAAAACACAAAAACTACTGCCTAAAAATATTTGTACTCGGACTCGTGCTCAGCACGAAAAACTATCCTAAAAGTGTCTCATGGGATATAATGAAAAATATTTTATCTGATACTTGAACTCAAGCTCAGCGACAGTTCTCGTGTCCAGACAAATGCCATTTTGAAATTAGAGAGTGAGAAACGAATTCTCGTACAATGGAAGTTTTCTAATGAAAATAGCGGTGTACGGTCAGTTAGCGACGGTGTCAGTTAACGACGGTCAGTTAGCGACGCTTTTTTTAACGATCAGTTAGCGACGGTCAGTTAGCGACGGTTTTTTTTTTGAAAATTTTCATACTTTTTTACATAAAGGTGAATTTTTATATGAAATTTTTTTACTGAGGTCACCTAGTAGCTAAAATTTAACGAGGAATCCGAATCATGAAACAGAATTTCGAAATTAGACTTGGTTGTTGAAAAATGGCCTTAAGTTGGATGCATATCATTTGAAATCTTGACTTTCCAACTTTAGGCCATATCTCAACAACCAAGTCTCATTTTGGAATTCTGTTTTGTGATTCGGATTCCTCGCTAAATTTTAGCCACTAAGTGATCTCAGTAAAAAAATTTCATATAAAAATTACCTTTATATAAAAAAGTATGAAAATTTTCAAAAAAAACCGTCGCTAATTGACCGTCGCTAACTGATCGTTAAAAAAAGCGTCGCTAACTGACCGTCGCTAACTGACACCGTCGCTAACTGACCGGTCCCCGAAAATAGCTTTCATAAAAATAGAAAGATGCCCCTCTTAGAACGCGAATTTTTCAACTTTCTTTTTTTAAACAAAAACTGACATCTTAGGGAACACTTTGAAGTTGGCCGCAAACGGGATTTTTCGCTTAATGACCTATTTTTGACTTTTGAAGTCAAAAAAAACTATAAAAGGGAAGTTTTTACCCCGAATGTTCAACTGCAAGGGGCAAAAACTCGAATTTTTTGATTGCAATTTGTAAATCTGAATTACAAGGTCTTGCGCCGTTGAAAGAGCTTTTAAATAAGTACAAATTTGCCTAATAAAATGTTTTCCAGAAAAAAGATTTAGCTGGCGCATTGGGACCACACAAAAGTGTTACGGACTCCTAGAAATTTTCAAGAGAATTCTTCCAAAAATGCTTTTCATCGCCTTTATTAAATTACGGAGAAATTCCCCAAAGAATTCCACAACCCTAAGTTTGGAACTCGAAAAAGACCCTGCAAGGGGAGAGTTTGAAAAATTGGTCAAATGACGCTGGGACCGATCGATTTATTTTGAAGCTTTATTTATTGTGAAAAATTTTCAACAGATATTTGTTTTCAGTATTACAAAGCGGGTGAATGGTATAGGCTCACACTGGAAATTGCATTTAAACGAAACTATGGTTTCTACATTATTGAGGTTTATTTCTACAAACATAGTTGAGCTTCTGGGGTAAACTTTTTTTAGATTTACACAACCATGTACATCAATGTTTTTCTCTCTTGGATCGCCTTTTGCATTTCTTTAAAAGCCTTGCCAGCCAGAGTTATATTGTCAGTGAACACATTGATGTCACTTTGCTTGCAGGTTTCTTTTACTTCTTTTTATTTACTGGCTAATATTTAAATCTGCCTCCAAAACTGTTAAATTTGCTGCCATATCAAATCTGATGACAAATTTAATACTGGCAGCAGATTAAATTTGGCAGCCGTATTAACCTTCATCCTGTGAACACATTTTACCTGTGTTCTATGTGAGCAGGAGACCATTTGATCCCACAACAAACAGCAGTTATATTAATAGAAGAAGTCGATTGACTTTCAAATTTTCCCCTGTTCATAGGATAAGTGTTATGTCCTGCTCACGATGATATGTCGAAGTAAAAGTGATTTCTAGATCTCGTGTTTTTCATGGGAAAATGGAAAATCTGATATAAATGACTTATACTTAAAATCCAAAATAGATCATGGTCATCTATGTCAGATTTGCAATTTTGCAATGAAAAACGCGAGATTGAGACATCACTTAACTTCGACATCCCATTGTGAGCGGGGCATTAAAGATTATGCTTTTTGGTGGCAAAATTAAATACCACCCTGATTTTTGACTACATATTTAAGTCTAATTTGTTTAGTTTGGTAACATTATTAGTTCTTTACCACCAGTTTCTTATGTAAAGGTACGCGCAACAAAAATTACTGTTGAATATTTCTCTTCGAAATTTAGTCAATTGACTACTTCATGTTCACTTGTATTGCCTATATTTTTGGTTCTTTGGTGGAGATGGCCTTCATCACTTATCAGGTTTTTTGTGACTTTCATACATATTTTATCGTATATGACTATAGGATAAAAAAATGCTTATGAGGTCACTTCGCTTTGACTTGGGCATGAGTGCCCTTTTTCGATGGGCTTGTTTTGACAATGATGCAAGTTTGAAAGATCGTACTGACTACGATTTCGATTCCACTGAGAAGGTAAAATAATAAAACAAATATTTTTTTACTTAGCACATTTGTTTAGAGTGAAATGGAAACCGCTGAAACGCATAAAATTCCACAATACATGTCAAGGAACGTGATGCGCCGCAGAAAACTGTATTATTTGGATAGAGGAACCAGAATTGATAACATATCTTTTATAATGTTTCCATTGGTAAGTAGACGTTAAATACCACCGTATAGAAGCAGTTATGTATGTTACTTAGGTTCTAGCTAGGGTTTCAGCCCACATGGGATTTCCTCCCCTCCGTGCTCTCATGCGTTTTCCATCTATCCTTTTGATCAAATTTTTATGTAAAAGTAAAGACAGCTTTTCGGCATTCAATAAAATTCATATAAAATTGGCTATCTAAGTTTTCTAGGATCTTTTTTGCTCCCACAACTACCGTATTACTCTAATAAGCCACCCGGGAGGTTTATTTTTCAATCCCTCAAAAATCATACAAATTTGAGATCAATTTTTTTGTACTATGTGTAGCCGTGCAATTCTAGTTTCCGATGAGCTATCAACTAGCTCGATATGATGTGTAAAAGTGAGAGAACAATTGGTTTGAATAAAAGAGAAGTAGTTTTATAAAAAATAATTTGTTTCAACTTTTTTCTCATCACATCGAGCCACTTGATATCTTATACGGCACTTGTTTACTTGGGGAAGGGGCGAGGGGTTGTGGGTGGTGTGCGTCTAAACACTATTCACGTCTAAACACTAAGGACGTCTAAACAATATTCATAGTTGACCAAAATAGGCCCCCACTCCGACAAATAAAAAAGTTCCGCTTATACAGGGTGTTTCAACAAATTTCAACACTTGCGAATGGTCATAACTTTTTTTCTATTTTGAATTTCGGCTTTCCTTAAACGTCAACTGACTCAGAATTGCATGGAATTTTTTCGGTACCTAGAGTCAAAAATACGATTTTTGCTTGGTCGTCACTGTGGTTTGGGCCTTACCCATTCAAAGACCATCCACAGACCATGACCCAAGTTATGAACCTTCAAAAGTGTTAGAATTTCTTGGAACACCCTGCACACATCATGCTTATACATTATAGTCAAAAAGATTGAAAATCTAAAAAGAACCCATGAGAACGGACTGCCATTGGATTGGATACAAATTGTGATTGGATACCGCAGTTGGATACATTTGCAGTTGGATACCGCAGTTGGATACAGTTGCAGTTGGATACCGCAGTTGGATACAGTTGCAGTTGGATACCGCAGTTGGATACATTTTCGAATTTGATAGAATTCAGTAGTAACAGAAACATTGCAAAGCCTTAATCAGTGACCCGCCTGACTGATTTTCGACCAAAACACCCTGGTCGATTTCAAAAACCCTGAACCGGAATTTGCCAAATACTGAATTCGAATTTCCCATAAGTGTTCTTTCAAAATGTGTGTGTCTGATGAGTTTTCTCAGTACTTACCGTACTGTAAACTCTCGATTAAATGGTTTCTCGGAACCGGCCTTTAGAAACCATTAAATTGAGTTACATTTATTTATGTTATTCAGACTTACAGCCAAATCGATCCCACAGAGGGTGACCGTTAAATCGAAGGCCTGTTAAATCAGAGAAAGCAGAGGCAGATATCACGATTAGTTAGAGAAAATAGGTTAAAATCAGAATTTTTATAATTTTCCGTGTCGTCTTGTTTAGTTTGCTACTTTTACTTACTCTCTACTTTAACACTCATGGTTCCTAAACATTGTTTACCCTGTGAATCCCTGTAAATAATTTTTAGATGAGTGATATTTGGAAGATCGGACTTTTCACGAAACTATCGGCTGCAGAAGCAAAACGTGTTAAAAATGATGAAATGTTAAATAGCAGTATAAAAGGTCTTTTTACGCATGAAAACAGTCACGATATACTAGCCAACTAGCTAAAAACTATCGAACAATAGGAACTCCCTGACGAGCTTGCATTGATCCGGCCTCTTTTTTAACAAATAATATTTTTTGAATTTTATATGAATTCTATCAAATTCAAAAATGTGGCAAAATATCAACTCGTGAGAGTTTTAACCCGTGAATATCAACTCGTGATAGTATATCAAATCGAAACTCAGTTCAAATTCAAAACCAACATTTTTGTGACTTAAAATCGTATGGGGAGTCCTGTTTGTTTGTACCAAAATTGGATTTGTTAGTATATGGGACATAGAGATATCCAAGTACTGACATGGTCAGATGCATTACAAAAAATAGTCAAATATGCCACTTGGTACTGCCAACTGATTAATACCATTTAGGTACCACTACATATGAACTACAATCTACCACCACCGCAATATCACTATAAACTATCACGAGTTGATAGTCACGAGTAAAAACACTCAAGAGTTGATAGTCGTCCCAAAAATGTATCCGACTGCGGTATCCAACTGCAACTGTATCCAACTGCGGTATCCAACTGCAAATGTATCCAACTGCGGTATCCAACTGCAACTGTATCCAACTGCGGTATCCAACTGCAAATGTATCCAACTGCGGTATTCAATCACAATTTGTATCCAACTGCGGTTTTACCATGAGAACGATGTGTTTTGAAGATTTGAGGGGTATGTACATCATTTCGAGGGCAATCTATGAAAGCGCAGCTTTTGATGAAACTCCTGATGAAACGTTTTAATTTTACTTTGTTTTCAGACGTTTTTGATTTTCAACATTGTCTATTGGACATATTACCTTTCTAAGTAATGACGGCCATGACTTCTCAGCACTTTTTATTTTAGAAATTTGATAAAAAGCAACCTTTTCGCCAATTCTCATTTCACCTGTGTCTTTCAATATTCTTGTGTAAATAAAATTATTTTGTATAAAAAATATCCAAAAAATCGATTTCAAGTAACGCATCGAATAATCGTGATAAAAGTAAAATATTCAGGGTCAAGATGTCTTATTAGGGAACTTTTTTTGGCGAAATTTTGGTGGTACTCGGTTTTACCGCTTTACTTCTTTGCTAACCGCGACCACCTAAGGGCCATGATCCGGGTATCACCTTAAGACCTTACCACCTTAAGACCACCATTTCGGTAACGATGCCTGCGTTCTACCACCTGAGAACCACAGTCTGCGCTCCATTACCTGGGGGTCATCATTTAAATACCATTACCCAAGAATCACCCCCTAGGTACTACTACGCTGTTACTACTACTTAGGTAATAATACCTGGGTAGCATCCCCTGGGAACACGATTTGCGTACTATTAGCTAAAATTAAACGCCGTTGTTAAATCTTCGCCGGATAGTTAAAGTCAAATCTCGGCCCCTTACATGAGCAATATTAACTGGGGAGCAGCATTGTGGACAACTACATGATGAAAACTAACTGGTCGCTAATACCTGATGATCACCATCTGGGTACTACTACCTGTACAGCTTCAGTGTACACCTCCCAGTCAGTTCCTTTTACACCATACCCAACGATCATCATCTCAAAATCACCACCTGAGTAACAGAATTACAGAACTCCAATGGTGGCTGGTCTGTGTACAGAAGTGCGTATGTCACGATGCTGCATACATGCTGGTACAGATAGTGACACCGGGAACATGTGTTTTCGGCATATAAAATCCGGGTATTGCGTACCTGGTAGCGACAGCTAGGTACAGCCATAGGCATACACAGGGCTGAAAAAAATTCCGAGTGGGGTGGCTTTTGGCAAAAAGTTTTTTTCAGTTAAAAAATCCAGACGGGGATGATCCTTATTAAAAAGTCCAGGTGGAGGGGCTGCAGCCCCTCGAAAACCCGTGTGTATGCCTATGTGTACACCCTATGCCTGGGTAACATTATCTAAAGACAACTACCTAGGGACCATCATCTGAGCAGCACCACATTTGTAACACTGTCTGAGGACCACTACCTGGGGGCGACACATCTATGTAATACCATGTGCATCTGGGTAACAGCAAATAAGGACTATCATCTGGATACTGCTGCATGGGTACCACTAACTGAGGACCGCCGTCTGGCTACTACCATGAACGTTCCATACTGAAGCTAAGCAGCGTCCGTCCCTCCCCCCCCCCCCCCCCCCCCACCTGAATGTTTTTAGAAAATGTAGATTAAAAACAGTGTAAAAGTCGAAAATGACGTAGTTAAAATAACCTCAAGAGGAATTTTAAAACCTTGATACCGTATTCTCTCTAATAGAACCACACTCTCTATTTGAACCACACTCTCTAATAGAACCACACCCCTTAAAACTCTCAAGCTGCGCCAACGGCCGTCTAACTCCAATGGATTGTCGAAGCCTGGGCGAATCTCTTGTAGGAGCTCATCGTTGAGTCATTCAAATTACTTATTTTTTATTTTTTAGGTTGATCATGGTGACCGGGGTGACAATAACCACCTTGATCAACAAAATTACTTATTAAACCATTCATATAGGTTATTGATATAACGATGACTGCCATAAGCAACAAAAATAAATAAAAAGAATAGTATAAATGAGATTCCTCCCTAAACCAGAGCAAGTCCGAAATAAAGAATTTATGCGCGTATGCTGCAATAATTGAATATGTTCAGAAGGTTGAAAAATAGAACCACACTCTCTATTAGAACCACACTCTCTAATAGAACCACACCCCCAAGGGGGGTTGAAAAATAGAACCACATGTGGTTCTATTAGAGAGAATACGGTATATCAAAATTATGAAATTTATAATTTTGGTACACCCTGAGAGTGCGCTAGAAAATGTCTTCCATATCTCCGTTTTTTTTTACTCAAAGGGTAGCTGAGACTCCGGCGGAGGTAAGATAACTCGTTTTCTGTAATTTTGAACTACACCTTATTACCTCAGAATTTTGACCCCAATTTTTTTTGCCTATCTTCTAGAGCAACTCATCCTAAGCAACTTAAAAAAAACTGCCATATAAAAAACTTGGTTCTGCACGGAAGATTACGCTTTTTAAAGAAGGAGCTGGTGGACAGGGATGAGAAATTTACAAAAGGCAAAATGCTCATCCCCGATGGTGGAGCCCGCCGAAAAATGAGAAATTTTATATTTTCGAATTCTCGATGTTATTTTTCTATACTTTTTCTAGAGCGTTACATGTTATTCAACGCAGAAATCGCGGAGCTTTTTGGGTTAATTGCACTTTAGTAGTCCAATGGAATTTCACTAGTTCAATGGGAGTTTACTAGTCCAAAAATATTTCGGTAGTCCAAAAATATTTCAGTAGTCCAAAAATATTTGAGTAGTCCAAAAATATTTCAGTAGTCCAAAAATATTTGAGTAGTCCAAAAATATTTCGGGAGTCCAAAAAATCAGTGGTCTAACATATATGTTTTTAGCCAAGAAAGATTTTCAAAGCAAAAAAAATATTTTTGAAGGCTGGAAAACAACTTTTGAAGGGAATAAGGGCTATATTGGGATGAGAAGGGACAAAAAGGATGCCACTTTTCTGTCAGCTATTTTGTGTGTTTCACCATGTTTTTCAGGTGCGTAGCCTTTTGGCCCTTTTTCCCATTTGGGAAAAAGGGCCAAACGCCTTAAAGGAGCATGTTCACGCAGTCAAATTCAAATGTTGATATTTGAATTCCCGGGGACCAATCCTACAAGTGGAATTATGTCACGAAATGTTTATTTTTAAATAAATATTTTTCGCTTTTTGAGCAAATTCCTTTTTTTTGCCTTCTATTTTTGCATCTAAAGCTAAGTCCCCAATGGAGCTCTTTCACTCTCACTCTGCTTCTCACTCTCACTCGCACTCACACTCTGTCCCCAATGAAAAATAAAAAAAAACGTTCACTCTCACTCTGTTTTCACTCTCACTCTCACTCGCACTCTGTCCCCAATGGTAAAATGTAAAATTTTCACATTCACTCTCACTTTCACTCGCACTCTCGCTCTCACTTTTCTCGTTCACTATTTTCCCCCAATGACAATTTTGTTGTTTGTAAATCTGGTCATCAATTGGACCGACTACTAGGTGTCGTTACGTTGGTCCTTCACGTCTGGATTATTGTATTTCATTTTTCAAGTCCATCGCTATGCTGTCATCAGAGAAACGAAGCTCAAAGTCAACGTTTCCGATCCATCCAATGCGGCTGTTTCCAAGGGAGGGTTTCCAAGCAACAATCGTGTTTGTTTCTTTTTGATGTCTTTTATCCAGGTTTTCAATTGTCATCTTCAGTTTCACTGAAGAAGCAGGACAAATCGTTCATTTAGCCAAGACTGCTATCGAGAATAAGTCCGACCGCCCGCCAGTTGAGCAAGAGAAGAAGTCAGAAATCAAGGGTACCTTGTGTTTTCTAACTCTTTCTTACAATTCTTACATCTGGTCTTTTAGTGCTCTCCGTCAGTCAGAAGATCGGGAAACCATTGGATGAAGAGGAAGTCCTGCGAAGCCAGAAATCGGCCTAAATCGGAAAGTGCATACGTTCTGAGGGTTGGTGAGCAATTTCTGAAAAAAGAGTCTCTAGCCGAGGAGAAAAAGATCAGCAGCAAGGTTTGTATTTTATTTTGCATTTTACACAATCAATACAGTTTCTGTTGCAGCAGTTCAAGTCGAGCCCAAAGGACTGCGCTTCACAGGCAAAGGAGGTTAAAGCAAGCTGAATTTCGAGAACAATACTGTAAGTCGTTTGGCCGTCAAGATGAAGTGCTCCGACAACGCTCTTTTCAGCCTCAATCCGGTCTACATGTTCACCGAGAAGAACGGCAAAGCTACTGTGGATATGACCCGCCTGAATGCAGCTCCTAGACCGTACAAGTTGGAGGTGGTCTACGAGAAACTGAGTGTGATAACTGCAAGTCCATCTGCTCCCCCTCTGCTCAATGTCAAAGCCGTAGAACTTGCAGAAAAATCATCTAATTTGTTTGGATTCTGTTTATTGTAGTGAATTGCTGTATGATGTTTTTTGAGTGTAATAAACAAGTGATTGGGCAGCTTATCGTCATTTTTCGAGTACAGTTGAAAAGGGTTGTGGGGGGTACTCCTCAGGGTACTCCTCGGCATGAGTCAAAAGTGCTCTTGCATCGGAGGTGTTATTATATTGGTAGTGACTCCTAGTATAAGAGCACCTCTCGAGATCGCACGAAGGTGGTTTTGTATCAGTGGTGCTCTTATGTCGGAGTGCTCTCAAGTCCTGGTTTGAATGTATTTTCTCTTTTCGGCATTATATCTGTCTATATTCTTCCGCGTTCTTTTCCGTCTCGAATTCCCCCAAGTCTGTTCATGATATTTGAATTGGAATTATGCTGCTTTCTAAAAATTTTACTTCTGAAATGTTTCAGGATACCGGAGGTGTTTGAATTAATTGAGGTATCTAGTGTAGTTTCAAACGGTTTGAGGCGGTTTAGGGCTTTAGTTGTGGTTTTAAGTGATTTAGAGCGCACTCGTGTGGTTTAAAGCCATTTGTGGCGTTCAAGGTACTTTTAAATGGTTTGAGGTGGTTTTAAGAGGTTTAACGTGGTTTCGCATGATTTGAGACCATTTGGGGTGTTTTGAGTGGTTTCGGATGGTTTGAGACCATATGGGGTGTTTAGGGTGGTTTTAAGTGGCTTCGGGTGGTTTGAGATGATTTGTGGTGTTTAGGGGATTTAGAGTGATTCAGGGGGTTCACTTGGCTTCAGGCTCACTTGGTAGTTTGAGGTGGGTTTATGTGGTTGATGTATCCTGAGAACGAGTTAAAACAAGTCGAACAGATAGTTGATAGAGTTACCCGATAAAAAAGCGCAAAACAAACGTACAAGCAGGTCTGAAGTATACCTTTGATCAATCAAACAGTTTAATAAAATGGTCTGAGTACAAAGCAGAAAAAGTCCCATTGGGGACAGAGTGCGAGTGAGAGTGCAAAATAAAACTCACAGTCCACATTTGGACCGCGAGTGACAATTTTCTCGTCACTTTTAGAGTGGAGTGCTTTGAAGTCTATACTTCACTTTACATCTCACTTATTGGGGACAGAGTGCAAGTGACAGTGAGAGTAATAAGAAGAGTGCGAGTCAGAGTGAATGTGAGAGTGAGAATGAGAGTGAGAGTGAGAATGAAAGGGTATCCCAATGTGCGAGTGAGAGTGAAAGTAAGAGTGAAAAGACTGCATTGGGGACGCGCCTTTAGATGCAAAAATAGAAGGCCAAAAAAAAGGAATTTGCTCGAAAAGCGAAAAATATTTATTTAAAAATAAACATTTCGTGACATAATTCCACTTGTAGGATTGGTCCCCGGAATTCAAATATCAACATTTGAATTTGACTGCGTGAACATGCTCCTTTAATAAGGCGTTTGGCCCTTTTTCCCCGAATTTCAAATTTTTTATGTGGCGCCATTTCAAACTCGTCATAATTTTGTTATTTAGTGTGGATAATCAATTTGACAGTGGGGCCTTGATGCTTTCATTGTTTTTCTCGATGATAGGCATGCTCCCAAAACGCCTTGGTCCCCTGTTGATTTTCCATGTTTTTTGCCTCGGTACCCCCTGTTGATTTTTTTGGAGCACCCGATTCTGCACTAGAACGGCATAAAGATGTCGGAACAAAAATAAAAGCGGTGGCCAGTGTTTTTCTCTTCGGAACGGATGAAGTTGCTGTAGCCTTCATTTGTTTTTTCGTATAGTATCAAAGAACTGAATGAGACCAAAAAACTTTATTCCGTTAACCATAACATACCAATTCAAGCAAACATAATACCAACCATTATATCAATAACAAAGAGGTTATAAACTGAAACGTCCTATTCTTTCATTTCTTGTCTGACATCTAAAGGGTGTACCATTTCTTGTCCTTTGACAACTGGTACTATTGCGCATTCGAACTTCATAAATTCGAATTTAAAAAATTGGCACAATGTCATAACTGGGCCAAAATCAAGCCGTTTTATTATCAACTGGGCCCAAAAGCATTTTGATTTTTTATCAACTGGGCCCAAAACTATTTTGATTTTTTATCAACTGGGCCCAAAACCATTTTGATTTTTTATCAACTGGGCCTAAAACCATTTTGATTTTTTATCAACTGGGCCTAAAACCATTTTGATTTTTTATCAACTGGGCCAACTACTAATTGGATCTTTTTATCAACTGGGCCAACTACTAATTGGATCTTTTTATCGACTGAGCAAACACTATTTTAATTTTTTTTAACTTTATTATTGAGTTTTTTCAAGATAATCAAAATGGCCAGCAGAAGCGACGATGAATGCGATGTTTTCAGCAACTCAAGCATTGAAGAAAATGAAAAGTCTGTTGTTATCGGTGAAATTTTCTCATGAAACTTTAGTTGGATTTTCAGCGAGATTCTAAGCAATCAGGTTCCAGAGCGTGGAGTGATAGGCCGAGTCCCATGCAAAAAATCGATTCAATTGGGACCAAGATTCATCGCAAGTGAAAGGAATCAGCTGGTTATGGTCTACTCAGGTAAATTCTAGAGTTTTCTATTTGGGTTTGTAAAGATTTGAAAACTTTAAGGGTATAAGCTCTATCAAAAGGAATTGACAAATATCTTCGACGAAAGCAACCGGATACTGCACACGGAAGTCACGTACCGTTGCCGAAAGCCAAAATGCAGAAAAAGAATATGGATGAAAATTCCGATCGGAGCAACTGAGCAAATCTACGATCGCGAAACTGTTGAAAGCCACAACCATGATGGGGATCCTTTGCAAATGGAAGTGGATGTAGCCGTTGATCAAGCCCTCAAATTGGCAATTCAGAACCCAATGGTAATTTTTAGTCGTGTTGGCTATGCTTGAAATTTTTTAAGGCAACTAATCGTTCCATCATCGCAGCAGTAACAGAAGGAATGGCAGATGAAGTTCGTTTTCTATTCGACACTTCAACTTTTGGCGTTAAACTCAGCAGATTTAAGGAGGCGAGTTTTTACTGCCAACATCTCATTAATTGCGTGACTTCTTCAGAAATTGTATCCAGGTGGTCAAACCAATCCACCTAACTTGTGTATTCCCGATCTCTGGAAAGTTCACACGGATGGCTTACCGTTCGTGATGTATGACTCTGGAGCAGCAGCTGGTCAAAAAAGATTAGTCATTATGTCGTCTATGTTTATGATGGAGGTTTGCTTCTCTATAATTTTAGCGCTTTTTTACAGTCGAGCTTTAGAAGTTCTCACTCTGTGGTTCTATCGCAGGAGATGGCACGTTTTTCAGTAGACCGGTGGGATGGCGTCAAATTTATGCTTGGCACATGCGTCTCCGCAACACATTCATTCCTGCAATTGTGGTCTTTATGGGTGAAAGAACAGAAAGTGCTTATACAGAAATGCTGCAAGCGATCTCCGAAATTATTCAACAAAAGTTTGGCAGAGAATGGAACGTGGAGCACGTAATGACCGACTTCGAGTTAGCAGTACGTCTGAGTATAAGGAGACACTTTGGAAGTATGTTCTTGTATTTCACTTCATTGCTCAGATATTTACCAGGTTCTCTTAGACGATGTCATTCATCTTTCATGCTACTTTCACTACTCCTACTGTCTCACGAAAAAACTTAAAAAGCTGAAGATGAAGAAGAAGTGCAATAGGGAGCCAGCGTTCAACCAATATATTCGAGAATTTCGTGTGTTGCCATTGCTTCCAACTAACCAAATTCTGGCCGCTTTTGCCGATCTGACAAATTTCATGCTTCCTCATCGAACTCAGTTTGCAGAAGTGCCTCATATAAATGAATTTATACAATATATGCGTGAGGTAATCAAGTAGTAGTATTTTTGCAAGAAAATTTAAATTTTTTATAGACTTGGGTCGGAGGTGTGCGTCCAAACGGACAAGCGTTTTTGCCTAAATTCCCAATGGATATATGGAATCATAATGAATCTCTCATGCAGGACAATCCGAAATCAACAAGTGCTCTGGAATCGTGGCACAGAACACTAAACTCAGAGCTTAGGAAAAGAAAGGCTCACAGGTATTGGTCCATCCACTGTGTTGTTCGAGATGAGCTAAGTAAGCCATTTTTCAAAATATCTTCATTGATTTTTGCTGTCTCAGATGTGCATTCGAGAAACCGCTATCTCCGGCTTTTCTCTGTCCTTGATAGAAATCTTCGAAGAAGGCGGATGGTTTCGGGTATACCAGTTCTTCAAAGAGCGGTCAATGATTTCGATACCAATGCTATGCCTATGAGTCTTGCAAGAGTTACTGAAGCTGCTTACTCCAAGCGATGGGATCAGCCTACAAGTCTAAGAAATGGTGAGCAGCAAGAAGGTAAAGTACTAGCTAGTTGGTTGCTTTCTAAAATCCTAAAGTTTCAGGGAGCGTTCCTCAACAACAAGTGGTCATCAACGTGCCAGGGATAAACTTAAATCTGGCTAACAGACAGAGAGGTTGGTTCAATGCTCCGGTTATCCAAAGAAGAGCTCCAAGGCCTCCTGGTAGTGGTGGATTCAACCAAGATAGAAACAGAGTGTGAAAAGAATTATTTTATTGTTGTTCAAGTCTCACTGTTAGACATTTTTTGTTGTTAGTTATTTGACAATGTTTCTGTTGGATCGAATAAAGGTGGAGAATAGTTGTTTCTTCTTTGTGAGTACTGTGAACGACTAGATTTTCGACAAAATAAGCTCATAAGGTTAATCGCCGGGCCGATTTCCGAATTTCAGGCTCTATCACTGGGAAATCTCCAAATCTATTTAGGGTACTACGTACACACCCCTAATTCAAATCATTCCATCAAAACAATTGTTAAGAGTACAGCACAACGAGTATATTTATTCGAACAAAGTCGAACAAAAAATCAAAATGGTTTCAGGCCCAGTTGATAAAAAATCAAAATGGTTTCAGGCCCAGTTGATAAAAAATCAAAATGGTTTCAGGCCCAGTTGATAAAAATCAAAATGGTTTCAGGCCCAGTTGATAAAAAATCAAAATGGTTTCAGGCCCAGTTGATAAAAAATCAAAATGGTTTTAGGCCCAGTTGATAAAAAATCAAAATGGTTTTAGGCCCAGTTGATAAAAAATCAAAATGGTTTTGGGCCCAGTTGATAAAAAATCAAGATGCTTTTCGGACGAGTTTGGCGTTGCGCCAGTTTTCAAATCCCAATTGTTAAAAGGCCCAATAGTACATTGTGCCAATTTTTTAAATTCGAATTTATGAAGTTCGAATGCGCAATAGTACCAGTTGTCAAAGGACAAGAAATGGTACACCCACATCTAAACAAGAACAAACACTGGAGACATAGTGACCATTATCAAAATTAGGCTGATGACTTTAATATTCCGCTCCACTCTCAATTTTTTTTAAGATACGAATTCCCGAAAAAATACACACTAGGTTGCCGAATTATCAAGGCCCCACTGTTCAAATTGGTTATCCACACTAAATAACAAAATTATGACGAGTTTGAAATGGCGCCACATAAAAAATTTGAAATTCGGGAAAAAAGGGCCAAACGCATTATTAAGGCGTTTGGCCCCTTTTCTCCCAAATGGGAAAAAGGGGCCAACCGCCTCTACGCGGTTTTTCAACTGGGCCGTGGCAAAAAGAGACTCTATATGCATTTTGATCAAAAGTACTTCTCGGAATCATGTCTAAGGTAAGTGCGTGCGCGCATCTCTAACTCTCAAGCCCCCTGCGCCCCCGAAGGTAAGATAACTCGTTTTCTGTAATTTTGAACTACACCTTATTACCTCAGAATTTTGACCCCGAAGGGGGCGCAGGGGGCTTGAGAGTTAGAGATGCGCGCACGCACTTACCTTAGACATGATTCCAAGAAATACTCTTGATCATAAAATGCATATAGAGGCCATTTTTGCCTAGCTCCAGTGACCAAAACGAGGTAGAATACTCTTAAAACGGGGATTTTTTAACCCTGATAAAGATTGAAAACGTGATATTTCACTATGTTTTGGTCAATGGAGCTGTGCAAAAATGGCCTCTATATGCATTTTATGATCAAGAGTATTTCTCGGAATCATGTCTAAGGTAAGTGAGTGCGCGCATCTCTAACCCCGAAGGGGCGCAGGGGCTTGGAGTTGAGATGCGAACACCCACATACCTTAGACATGATTTCGAGAAGTACTCTTGATCAAAAAATGCATATAGAGTCTCTTTTTGCCAAGGCCCAGTTTAAAAACATGGTAAGACATCCGAAATAGTCCATAATTCATTCTTCTAAGGTTTTGCCATGAAAATGGCTCTTTTTATTCCCTTCCTCTCCCGATATAGCCCCAATTCTTTTTAAAAATGTTTTGGCGAGAATTAAAAATAATGTTTTTTTTAATTTTCCTAAATTTTTAACCTTGGCGGATCAAATCGGAAAAAAATTTTTTGATGCATTCTTTTCTAGTATTACCCAAACAAGTAGCCACTCTATCAGATAAGTACATGTAGATTAATGTAGATTAATTTAATTTCAAAACACCAATCGATAGCCCATATAAAGAGCTACAATTTATATAGACTCACTTTTTTCGTAGAGTTGCGAGGGAGATATGCGTAAAAGCAGTCTGCCAATCAATCTCTACAAGAAGTAGTTCAAAACAAAGTCAATAAATAAACAATATTTGAATGTGTAATGGAGAAAAATAAAACACAGAAATATGAAACTTGAACTTAGCTTTCGATTGTTCTATTAATATATAATATAATGTGATATAATAATATGTCTAAAATTAAACATCGAAAATAAAAAAAAAAATAAAATTTGGAATATAGCGGTCACCGTTTGGTTCGACACGAAAGCAATAATTTCAAATTAAATTTGAACTGTAGTTGACGCTTGATACGCTGTGATCCACCTGGAAGGTAGATAGGTGCCTGCCATTACGGGTATCCACTTCCAGAGCCGGAAAATTTCGAATTGCTAGAGAAATTAAATCGAAACATGGCATGGTAAAAAAATGGCGCGCTGAACATGGTTTGATAATACCGAAATAGCTAATCCACTACCCAAGACCTCAGTATCAAGGTAGCTATGTATTTCGAATAAATACCTATTTTAGGACCGGTAGTTAGTACACCAGCGTGTCCTCACTCTATTCAAATAGGTATCTGCTCAGCATGAGGGCGATTCTTTAGTCCACCTCAAATTTGACGGGATCATGTCAGTCTTTTCGCCCCCACGGCGTGTCAAACTGGTCAAAAACACGAATTCCAGTTTTCCTCTCAGGACTAAAAAATTCAAAAATTTTTTCGATCCATTTTTTGCCGATATTTTAGTGCTAGCAGATGAATGCATTGATCGCTGTTTCTTGTGCATCATTTTGCGTCAAGTTTGGACTTAAAAGAAAGCGGAAAGCATGCTCTACAAAACTATAGACAACAATTCCAAATAATTAAAAATTTCCATCCATAATTAAGCCGTTTAAAAATGCGTGAAATTTGCTCAAATTTTGGTGTTTTTGTTTTGGCTCTAATTCTGTCCAAAAGTCGAATTTTGGCAAACCATCCGTAATTATTAAAGCTCCTGGTCTCGGCTATCCAATGCACTTTGAATTTTTGAAAAAAGTTGAAAACTCGCGATTTCCCAGCGCGCCGAATTTTGGTCGCAATTTTTTCCTCGAAATTTAATGGACTTTTAAAACGTGTGGCGGCCCATTATTCTTAACAAATATGGTTGATGTTAAGTATTGAAAAAAAGCCTTAGACTCTCCGCTTTCGTTTGAGTATTTACTGAGCTGAACATGTTTTTAAAAATTTGATCTAGTCACACGTTTTAAAAGTCCATTAAATTTCGAGGCACGCTGGGAAATCGCGAGTTTTCAACTTTTTTCAAAAATTCAAAGTGCATTGGATAGCCGAGACCCGGAGCTTTAATAATTACGGATGGTTTGCCGAAATTCGACTTTTGGACAGAATTAGAGCCAAACAAAAACACCAAATTTTATGGAAAAATACTATTCAAAAAATCGCGCAAAGTTTGACTCATCACTGTTATTGATATGATTTTTTATGCAAACGATTATTCATTTTGATTTTCTTTTGATTTGTTAATTGTTTTTATTTGTTAAAATGGATCTCAAAAGAAAGTTTTCTGACATGGCAAAAGCGAGAGCTGAGAAAGCAGCCGTGAAGAAGCAAAATAAAATGGAGCGAGTGCAGAATGCCACAGCAGAGGCAGCGGTAGCAGCTAAAGGTAAATTATTAAAATTGTTAACTCTGTGAAATGACAAATTTCCTTCCCGAGAGCCTTCCCTGGAAGCTATGCATTCAAAGACTCTTCACTCGACTTGGAAAGTTCAGAGTTTCACGAAGTCCGCTTTTCTGACCGCTTTAGAAATTGAAGAGCTAGAAAAAGAAATCAAAAGCTTTCAAGCGGATTATGAGGTTTGATTGTTTATATAAATGTAGCATATCTAATCAAAAATGTTAAGAACTTTCCTGTTTGGCTCTCACGAACTCCCAAGTACCACTGGCTTGTGGTCCATGTGATACCGCATGTGAAAAAGTTTCGAACATGGGGCAAAGTCAGCGAGCAACCAATCGAGTGCTTACACCACAACATAAACAAAGACAGTGCCAGGTTTAAGAATATCAGAAACATAAATGTCATGTACGAGAGATTCACCACTAATAGTTGTTTAAGAAATCGATTGTTTGATAAGAATGTCAAAAGTATTACTCCTCAAGATGATGACGATGTTTTGCTAGCAAATAATGTCTATTATTGTATTTTTGAGAATGAGTACGAAGAATAAATTCTTTTACTTGTACTTTAGTTTTAAAAAAACTCAAAAAAATAGCAAAAATGCAAGCCAGACAAAAAATTTCGAAAAATTTTTTGTCTCGCAACGAAAAGAGGTAATTCGTGTTTTTGACCAGTTTGACACGCCGTGCCCCCCCCCCCCCAAAAAGTCTTTGTCCTAAATTGGCGCGCATTATCCTGACTCAGGATGTTCAAAGCACCATCCAGGCGATTTTGTGATTTTCGCTTGATATGCTAAATACGCTCCCCTGAAAAATTTTAAATAGTGGTGTGTTATACGGTTGCGTACAAAAGTTACGGTCCGGCCAATATTTTCGATATTTTTCAATAAAAATGCTTTGCACAAAAATAATTGGGCCAAACGGTCAATTTGTTTGGGTGGAACTAAATATCGCGGTCGGGATTAGTTTTTTTAAAGGACCACACTTGTTGATGACAATGGAATTTGGCAAATTCAAATGCGCGCGGGTCACTTTTTTTTACTCCAAAAATACTTTGTGAATTATGTGTTGTTGGAATATAATTATAACAAATTTTAATTTATATAAGTGACCCAGGTAGTTCAGTAGTATAGCAGCTTAGTGTGGTAAATATCGATCTCAGGTTCAATTCCTTGTCTGCTGTGTTATTTTGATCATTTATTCTTAATACATATAAATGATTAAAAAAATAATTTCGGAATAAAAAAAAGGGTGATAATTAATTTTGTCCGCAAATTGCTGAAATGCGTCCGCAAATTGCTGAGAAATGTCCGCAAATTGCTGAAATGTGTCCGCAAATATTCTGAAATGTGTCCGCAAATAGGATTATTACCTCAGAGTGTAATTTTGTGTGCTAAGCATGATTTTTGAAACTTTGGTGTGAAAATTTTGGTATTTCTATGCAACTAGAGGTAAAAATCATGCCTTGCCTGCAAAACCTCACTCACAGCTAATAAAAAAACAGATTTTCGGGACACATTTCAGAATATTAGTGGACATTTTTCAGCAAATTTGCGGACATTTTACATTTGCGGACATTTTTCAGCAATTTGCAGACAAAATTAATTATCATTCACAAAAAAAAAGTGTCCCACGCGCATTTGAATTTTTTTGTTTTTATGTTAATGCAGTTTCACATGCAAACCGACCACGCTGAGCACGAATCCGGTGTTAAATTTCGAGGTTTTCGTAGCAGAAAAAAAGTTATGGGGAATTGGTGTTGGAAATTTGTGTGAGATGAGCAATTCAAAAGGGCTATAACTTCCCCCCCCACTCTCGAGCCGGAATTTTTTTCGGCCAAGTTGTTCAGTTTTTCATGTTGAATCAGAATCTGCAATAAAAATCAGGTCGGGTTATTTGAAAAAATGGAAAAATTGTCATTTTTCACGAAAATCTCCATTTTGGAAAACACACTTTTTTTTTCAAAAAAAGCGGGTGGTTCTGGATTTTTTTATAAGACAAATAAGCAGTTCGATACCTCAAAAGAAAGCGCAGTTCAAGCCGGTTTTAATGACATCAAGCGTTTACAGAAAACCTTTTGAAAACTAGTAAAAATCAAAATTTATAGCAGAATGGTGAAAATTAAGAACGAAATTTGAGTGCATTTTTCAAAATGTATATATTTCGGTCAATATGCATGTTTCACATGGGCTGTTTTTTTAAAGTTGCTCAGGACGAGTAGCAGAACATGATGGACATCACAAAAATTTTGAAAAAAAAATCTTGGTAAATCTTTCTTTATGACTTTATCATTTTCTCAGAAAGTCTCTTTTAAAAGTGAGTCAGAACTTTTGCCGCACCCGTATGAGTAGAAATTTTTTTCTGCACCCATGTTGGCAAAAGCTTTTTTGAAAATATTTTGTCTTTCCGAGAATTATTTTGAAATGCAATACTTTTTCTTCAAAGCTGTTCTTCTGCTTTTTTTGAATTGTCACCATTTATTTCGACTTTCAAATATCATGTAAAACTCAGACTAAGCTTAACCTAGACGTTTAGGATGACTGAAAAGAAGCCTTCTGAGCCCGTGACTTCGGCCAAGACAGCAAAGCCAAAAGTCGAAGATGATTTTGATGAAGATGTACTTTTTTAATGACAAAACCTTGTTCGCAATTTTTTGCTATATATTCGTTTAAGATCATTTCGAAAATCCCAATTTGGAGATTGCGCAGCTCTACTTCCTATACAAACATGTCTTCAAGAATGACGGGACTTCTGCTCGAGCCGAAAAGTTTTTGTTGTTGCTTCAGGTAAAATTGGTATTACTTCATGTTTACAATGTAAAGCTTTTTTAGCACATTAAAGAGAACGAAATGGGTCCATTCTACGAAGTGGTGTGCCTGGAGACAAACACAACTATCGACCAAGGATTGCTTAAGACTCTCAAAGACAAGAATGCCAAAAGATTGAAAGAGATTGACGATGAAATCAAGGATGCCGAGGAGAACTTGGTATTTAATTTATTCGTAAGCATTTATGATTGTGTGAAAAAGCACTCCTTCAGGCGAATCTGATGTCCGCAAGGCGTGGCTTAGCAAGTCAGAATATCTCTCAAAAATCGGCAGCAAGGAAGCCGCCGTAGAAGCTTTTCGCAACACATTCGAAAAGACAGTTGGCATTGGTTACAGAATTGACCTTATTTTCAACCTGATTCGTGTCGGGCTTTTCTTTCTTGACAACAATCTGGTCAGCACGAATATTGCCAAAGCTAAGGATCTCATGGAACAGGTGATTACAGCTAGACTTCCTAATAACATACGTCCTTAAAGTTTGTCCTGTAGATAGTCATCAATTGACCGAGATTGCGCTTAGTGTGTGCTAATGAGAGTTTTTTGTTTTAAGCGCTAGAGTTATTGTCAAGAAAGATAAGAAAAACTGGAGTTCTTGCGATTTTTCAAACCAAAGTGTGCAAACAGACTTAGTAAAATGTGTCAAAAATTGTGTCGAAAATTTTTCGGAGGCCTAGTTCGGAAACCTACGAACTTTGAGAGCGTGTGTAACTTTAAAGTTTTGATTTTTTTGTCTTTAAAACTTATGTCCAGCTCATATATATTATCAGCTTTAAGTTTAACTATGACTTTAAAATAAACGATGACTTTTTCGTAATTATTTTAGGGTGGTGATTGGGATCGTAAGAATCGTCTGCGTTGTTACGAGGGTCTTTACAAAATGGCAACTCGTGATATGAAGGGTGCTGCTGAGCTGTTTTTAGAAGCTGTCCCGACTTTTGGATCGTACGAGCTCATGACTTATGAGAATCTAGTCTTCTACGCAGTTATCACCACCATGTTCGGTAAATACTTTTCGATTAAAGTTTAAAAAAAGTTAGTAATTGTTATATTATATTATAAAAATTTTCTTATGGTGTTTGTTTTGACTTAATGATGCAAAGGCTGTGACTAATTTCACCCGCCAAATTACTGGTTTACCCCGCCAAACTATTTTTTTGCTCCGCCAAATTTGAATTTAGAGCAAAATACTTATTTACCCCGCCAAATTATTCGTTTACCCCACCAAATTCAAATTTTATAGTCAAATATTGCAGTAAATTTTGCTGGAATTCAAATTTTATAGTTAAAAATAACTTGGATCGCCCAGAATCCCACCCCGGAATGGCCAGAAGTCCCTAAAAGTTGGTTTTTTGGGGGTTTACTTTTGGGGAGTAAACTTTTTGCGAAAATTCGATTGAGCCGATCAGAGTTCCAGTCGGGTAGGCTAAATCGCTCAAAATTCCACCCTGAACCACTCTCAAACATCTTAAACCAACCTTAGCACTGATTTAGGGATTTAGATACTGCTTTGGATGCTTTATGGTGGTTTAAGGTGGTTGAGGATGGTTCAGGGTGGAATTTTGAGTGATTTAGCATACCCGACTAGAATTCTGATCGGCTGAATCGAGTTTTCGCGAAAAGTTCACTCCTCCTTTAGTTAACTCCCGAAAAATCAACTTTGGGTGATCCAAGTTATTTTTAACTATAAAATCCGAATTCTCGCAAAATTTACTGCAATATTTGATTAAAAATTTGAATTCGGTGGGGTAAACGAATATTTGGGGGGGGGGGGGGTGAATCAGTAATTTGGCGGCGTAAAACAATTTGAGCCATAATATAAATGAGTATTTAGCCTTGGATCGACCAGATCTTTACAAGAAAGTGGTTCGTTGTAATGAGGTCCAGGAACAGGTTAATTAGATTTTTTCAACTTTTATCTCTTAACTAATGTCTTTGTTTAGCTTAATGGAGGCGGAGAAAGTGGTGGATTGATCCCTGTCAAGTCTTATTTGGACGCTTTTTACGGTTGCAAGGTGATTTCGTTTATAGTCCAATAGCTTAGAAATAAAAAGAAAATTTCCATGGTCATAATGAAATAGTCGGTGACGGACCCGAACTGAATAATTTAACTGCTAGCTGGGTAATAGTTTGGATTTTCCATTCTACGTTTATATCTAGTATTTTCTAGCAATATAATATCTCATCGAAGTATGTAGTGTAATTTGAAGCTTAAACTCCTCATTAACAAATTCTAACACCATAAAACAGTCATTGCCATTTAAGATAATTAAAATAGCCATTGTAGGTATTTTACCTTTCTAGCGATCTGGATCTTTCCGAAAATTGACATTAGAATAATCTACCGTTGTGAATAGGCCTTCGGGTGACTTTTTTGTTCATTTCGAAAGTTGCAAAAGAAAGTCGTAAATTTCAAAGTGTGGATTTCGATTTTTATTTTCTCAACAAAAACCTGGTCAACGGATGGCTTTTCACAAAATTCTAGGTTTTTTTCGCACACTTTATTTCGTTTGATTGGTGTTCTTCAAGTCTAGTACATTTTTTAGTATGATCAATTCTACAAAATGCTTGGTGATTTGGAAGTAGAACGTCTCAAAGTAGATCGCTACTTGGAGCCTCACTACCAGGTATGAATTTTATACGTTGTTAAATTTGAAGTTTCAATTCAGAACATTGTAAACATGTTTCAATTTAGTTCTATGCTCGTGCTATGCGTCTCAAAGCCTATAAACAGTTTCTGACTCCTTATAAGACGGTATCTGCCAAGTATGCTATACTAACTTTTTATCTCTTCTACTTAAGGTCCGACTGGAAATGATGGCCAAAGATTTCGGGGTGTCCAAGGAGTTTATTGATAAAGAACTTCACGCACAAGTTTCTGCTGGCCAGCTGAATTGCCGCATAGATGCTGTTCACGAAGTCATTGAGATGAATCACTCTGACAGCAAGAATGACCTTTACAAGTCGGTGGTTCGTGACGGTGATATTCTGCTGAATCGAGTTCAAAAATTGGCTCGAGTGATAAATACCTGAAAAAAAATCTAAGATGTTCGGTATCCGTTTATTGTTCTATTTCATTGACGTGCGAATAAAGTTTCTGATCAAATATTTTCTGAGTTTGTTTCGGATACACCGTTAAAATATTTGTAGTCGAGACAAGTTATTATGTTTAGAGTACTTGTTTGCGATGCAGATAGGATATTATCTTAATATGATTTGATTAGAGTGCACTAAATATTTATTGATGTCAATGTAACTAAATTCACACTTTCTAGATTGTCGTTGGCTCTTGTCACTTTGCTTTAAAAATCGAGAATACGACTAAATGTCGGGTCGACAGGGAGGCAAGGTTAATCAAAATTTTTAACCATGAGAATATTATCTATAATTATTCTTCTATCTTTTCAGTTGAAGCCGTTGAAAGCGCCCAAGAAAGGAGGGAATGAAGTAGTCACCGAGGTAAGTGATTTTTGGTGCATAGAAGTTTTGCTCAAAATACAAATCTTTGTATTTTGTAAAAACGTCCCATCACCGTTTTTACTGTCAGAGGCCCTTTAACTTGTAACCATTGCAGGAAGACGTTGAATTCAAGAAAAAACAGCGAGAAGAGCAGCAGAAATTGAAGGAGGCAGCTGCAAAGGCGCAAGCAAAGGGGCCTATGGGAGGATCCGGGATCAAGAAATCAGGAAAGAAATAAAAGCCTTTGTTTGAGAATATTGCATCGTTCATTTGTTACGAACAATAAAGAACAATCACGAATGATTAATGGAGCGGTCCGTGACAATCGTCACCTATTTCTAATCAGCATAATAAATGTGTAAATTACAAGAATTACACATTAATAATGGTTTAATTGATGTTCATCGTTAAAAATTGCCACCTCGGGCATTTATTTGGCAAAAATATGACAACAAAAACTAAACATCGAACAAATAACAACTCAATCATTGATCCATAATAAAGCTATAGGCCAATCCTCGAAGATGTTCCATTAGGTCCATGTCTTCTGGATCAGTTCTTGCATATTGCCGCACCTTCTTTAGAATTCTGTTATCGGCGTCAGAGCACTTCTTGCGTTTCTTCTCCGGCTGAAGTCCGGCCAAGTAATGTTCGTAGTGCATGTCGTGAAGCTGGATAATAGCCCTTCGGTAGATTTGGCCGACACAATTGCTATCAGTGGTTTCACCCCAGTAAAGTCGAGAGAGTGGAGTAATGGCCCTTCGGTAGTTTGAACTATATGACTAGTGGATACTAGATTGTTCGATTCCTTTTTTTGCCCCCACACCTAATTAAGAGCCTGGGCACTTGACTACTTAATTTTTCACCTTAAGGACCACCGACATACTGGATGACTAATTCGGTCATTAGCCACTGAATCTATATGACTAGTCGGTACTAAATGGTTCGACTAGTCTTTCGCCCTTATACCTAATTCGGAATCAAGTAATCGGTGTCGCCACCGACCCAGTCTCGCCTGGTTCTCACGCATTTGCACACGCTGCTTTCTCAGAGGCCCCGGTCTTGAAGTTTTCGCCTGTTCGGCCGCGAGGACGTCACGGGAACGTCGGACATTTTCTAGTCCTTTCGGACAGGCACTGGGAAGGCCGCAGGTATCCGCATAGGGTATGCTTCTCTTATTGGTAGCGCAAGCGCCCGACCAACCAATACCAGAGAATACTGTGAAAGACTGTTCATTTTCACTTGTCAGAGGCGGTCCACCTCCTTCAGCTAGTTCATTTCACCGTTATGCGGCTATTCTGGCAACTAGGTCGGAACTTTAGACCGATAGACAAGTAGTGCCTCAGAGTCAGGCTGACACTGTCAGCACTCCAGCCGCGTCACCCCGAAACCGAGTTAATCGAAGCTGAAGAGGCGAGGCATTTGGCTACCTTAAGAGAGTCATAGCCCTTATACAGGGTTCGTAATGAAATTTTTTGAAAAAAGGACATTTGGGTAAAAAAATTTTATTTCATTTTATCCAGAGCTAATTGCTATTTTGGAACTAAAAAAAAGATTTTGACTGAAAACTTCAAAAATAAAAAAGATTTTGGGTCCCGAAAAAAGGACAAATATTTTTAAAAAGGACGATTACGAACCCTGTTCTTATACCTTATTTAGACCCTTGGTATTTGACTACCTTACATTTTACCTTATTCAGCACTTGCATAATACAAGGTTCGATCAGTCTTTCACCCCTGAACCTATATGACTGATTGATACTAGATGGTACCCACCAATGATAAAAAGGTCGGTGATAATATTTCATGTACTAGCTTTACTGGCGCCTTTTCAAAACGTTTTAGAAATAAATTTTCTTTATTTAGCAATCTATCACCGATGAACAAAAAATACGACCACTCCTGTTTAAAAAACAAAATCGGGCGATTCTGCGCCACCTGAAACATTTCAATCTATTACATAGAAACACAATATGAACAATCAAGGAAATTTCAGTGGTTTTAAATTTTTTTTGCACTCATTCTATATTCTTTCTGTCAGTCTCAGTCCACTTTCAGTCCGCTTCCATTGCAATTTCCTGCAGGCGGATCTGCGCGTGGAGGAGCTGTTCATCACTAAGAGCACTGACTTCGTCTTGTTTGACACCTTTGTCTTGTTATTCTTGCCCAGCCACACCATTGAATTAGGCTACAGCTAGACCGAGGTCAAAATCCCTTAAAGATCAAGAAGATAATTTGACGACTTATGTCAAAAATGAATCACACCCGAGAGCCTGCACTGCAATAAGACGAACAAAACTTGAAGATTGAAAAGCATACAACATCCAGGTTCATGTAGCACCACAATACACAACAGACGAATCTGCGCCTCGAGAAGTTCCAGACCCTTTGACTTGACGCATTGATTTCTTACTGCCTGTCAGAGTCCTGAAATCATCTGCTAGCCACACTATCGTGAGAATTCCTGAGAAATTTACAGAATATGCAGATTATATGCAGATTCTGTAAATCAGATTCTGTGAATATGCAGATTCTGTAAATTTCTCAGGAATTCTCACGATAGTGTGGCTAGCAGATGATTTCAGGACTCTGACAGGCAGTAAGAAATCAATGCGTCAAGTCAATGGGTCTGGAACTTCTCGAGGCGCAGATTCGCCTGTTGTGTATTGTGGTGCTACATGAACCTGAATGTTGTATGCTTTTCAATCTTCAAGTTTATATTCAAGAATTTTGGACGCTACCGGCTTATAGTCAATTTTTAGTCAATTTTTTTGGCCATTCTTCGGCTGACTTACCATGTTTTTCAACATGGGTCGTGGCAAAAAGAGACTCTATATGCATTTTATGATCAAGAGTACTTCTCGGAATCATGTCTAAGGTAAGTGAGTGCGCGCATCTCTAACTCTCAAGCCCCCTGCGCCCCCTTCGGGGCGCAGGGGGCTTGAATTGATTTTACCAAAACTTGCTTTTACCACAATTCAAAAAATACCCGAGAAAACGAAATTTTACAACTACCAAACCATCTTCAGCACGCCCGAATCAATACAGAAAACCAGTTTAAGAACACAAAAAGTAAAAAAATTGCTCCAAGTGGACGTCCACTGAGTTTATCCTACAAAGGGTTTGGGGTACCATCCAGATGGTTGGAGCAGTATCCAGGTGGTTTAGGTATACAGGTGCAAGATACCCTGTTTACCCTACATACTTCAAAGCAATTTACAAATATTCATACAGCAGTTTTTAGTCGAAAAACCGTTGAAAACCGTCTATTTTGAAGACCGTCATATCACACACACACCCCCCGGGTGGATGCGGACTCGGATCCTGGGAACTGAGAACACGGACAATTCAGCTTTTGAACAACTGATCTCAAAAGAAACTCATATATAGGACTACTCAGATTCGGACAACTGACACATGTACAACTGAGATGACACAAAACTGAGCAAAAGCGATTCAAATCACAAAAAACTGGTCTTAACACGATTCGTTTTTAGGACAACTCATCTCAAGTGAAACTCATCTTTCGGACAATTGGGCGCGAAATAATTTGACTGTTTGAAATTGGTCTTCTATACTTTCGAGCTGAATTTATCTCTGTTTCGGTCGGGCTCACCTGTTTTATAGTCAATTCTTTGTCTATTTGATGAATATTAGTCTGTCTGTGTTGGTGATGGGGGCTATGTCAATATCTAAAATGTTGTTTTTTTTCAGATATTTACCTATGGAGCTTAACGAAGAAGTAGAAGTCGATGTTTTCGGAGTCTCAAGCGACGAAGAAGATGAAAGCTTAGCTGATCAAAGACAAGGCAATGGCAATGAAAGCATTCTTACGAAGATCAATCAGCTAGCGGAGTTGAAGTTCATCTCAAGTGAAAGGAAGCAAGCTGTCTTGGTTTATGATGGTACATATTTTGTCATTTTTCTTGCATTCTGATAAAATTTTAGGTTACAAACTCTACCAATGTGGACTTCTTGATTCTTTCAACGATCTCAACCAAATTCTCTACACAGACGTTACGTACAGGTGCACAAAGATGGGATGTGCCAAGCGTGTATGGACTAGGGTCGCTCCAGAAAGCCAACAGCAATTCTACAGCAGAGAAACTATGGTCAGTCATAACTACGATAAAGATCCTGTTCAGTTAGCGGTAAGAGTAATAATTGATCAATTGTCAGTGGAGAGTTCTTGATGTGATGACTGACTTCGAGGTCGCTATCAGAAGTGCTGTCAGACGATACTTCGGACGTAAACTTTTAAGCAAATTTACTATGTCATTACAAGTCATTCTATTTGGTACAAACTAGTATATCCCCAGCACTCAAAACTGGTATACCCCCAGCACTCAATTAAACAACAGGGGGACCAAGGCGAATTTTTTACACTTTTTTGAAAATTTTATGTTGTGTCAAAAGCATCTCAAACTAGCGTTTGAAACGCCAGGACTGATATCAGGACTGATATTTGCAAACGCCTACATGCCTTAGAATCACAATTAGTTCATATGAATGATTTCGGGGTGATTTTAGGTGTTATAACGTAGTTTGAGGTACTTTGGAGTAGTTTAGAGTGGTTTGAGATGCTTTTGACACAACATAAAAATTTTCAAAAAAGTGTAAAAAATTCGCCTTGGTCCCCCCTGTTGTTTAATTGAGTGCTGGGGGTATACCAGTTTTGAGCGCTGGGGGTATACCAGTTTTGAGTGCTGGGGGTATACCATTTTTGAGTGCTGGGGGTACACCGGTATTTAGCCTTCTATTTTTCATTGCAGAATATGTAAACCATCGATGCCGTTTCTTTCATTACAACTACTCCCTGTCAAAAATGCTAAAGAAGATCGCGAGAGGCCTCAGCGGAACAAGTATCTTTGTTGCAGCAAGCAGTGAATCAGTTTGATGTCAACCACATCCGGATAAGTCTTTCCGCTATAGTGCAAGTTGCTTATTCTAACAGATGGTGTCTTGCCGTGCGCAACCGTTCACAACGTAACGGTATGCATGATTTTTGATTGTGATATGGATAGAAACATTGATGATTGTGGTATATTTTAGCACCTATTGGGGTTCAACAGCCGATTATCTTGGCGCCAGGAATAATCAAGGCTGTGTAGTGAGAAGAAGAGCAGTGGGTACAACAAGGATTCCGCCACCATCACCGACAGGAGGACTGATGCAAAACAGAAGAGGCTAAATTTCCAACGTTGTTTCTAAAAAGTGCATGTACGATGATTTGATGTAGTGTGTTTTGTTTTGGGTGCTGTTATGCAGAATAAAGTGTGGGTTAAATAGAATGTAGATGATGACATCTAGTTTTTCCAATCTTTTAGCGTAATATATGGTTAGACTTCTTGTGGCTTATTGCGGTCGGAAGTTAAATGAGGAGGGCTTTGTATTCGGGATTTCAAATTTTTTCGTTTTGTGAAATAGCATTTTGGTCTTAACAAACCCGACTCCCCGCAAGATTTTGAGCCAAAAAAGTAGTTTGCTCCCGATTAAAACTAAATTTATTTTTCGACTATCCAGGTAAGTGTCTACCTGAGTGGAACCTATCCCAGATTTTAGGGATAGTGTAATTTAAGCACAATTTTAGGCTTTTAAAACTCAGTCTTTTACAGATTTTTGGTGTACAAAAATAGCTTTTTATATTCTAGTTAAGTTTCAATTTACCGGGTCATCTAGGTGAATATTCACATAGAATAGTGGATATCACGTTTGAAATAGTCATAAATTTTGAATTCTGTGTGAAAGTGAACAGTCAGAAGACACGAATGGGGCATGTGCAGGTTGAAAAGAGTCTTTTCAAAAGACTAAGGAATGAACATAAATGACACGAAAACACAAATAGCCTAATATGCCTACATTGAAACACAAAAGAATCGAATTGCCAGAAAATCGAACGTTATTTGAAGTCAATTGTCCATAATTCGAAATTTTCGCGCCCAATTATCCGAAAGATGAGTTTTAGTTGTGATGAGTTGTCCTAAAAATGAATTGCATATTGGGCGGGTATTTAAAAGATCAGTATAATTGTGATGAGTTGTCCTATATATGAGTTTTTTTGAGATCAGTTGTTCAAAAGCTGAGTTGTCCGTGTTCTCAGTTGTCGGATCCGAGTCCGCAGCCACCCCACCCCCCCCCCCCCCCAAATTCATAATCATAATCACTTTCGAAATTTGGCGCAAATGTAAAATTCATGAAAATTGTGGTTTCTGACCATTACGCTTCTTTTATTCTTCTTTATTTGAATTCCTTGAACTTTTTGTAAACTCTTATGCCTCTTACGCCTATCAGGTTCCTAATTTCATGAGCTTTCAGATGAGCTATCACTTGCTACAATAAACTGGGAAAACTTCGATTTTCAAAACGTTCTATGAAAACGGGACAAATTTTTTCCTGGGTAGTACTCTAAAACAGGTTTTGCGTGGTCATTTCTCACATATTTCACCAGGTTTATTCGTAAAAAGATAGAGCAAGAAATTTGCTACATATCTGTGTAAAAATTTGTCCAAAAAATGCGCATTTTTGCGATTTCATGCGGGACGAATAAAAAAACTACCAAAACGCCCATTTTTGACTAGAAAAAATGAGTTGCTGGCTGTAAAGTGTTCTAGTCGTAGATTTTGTGTTCTATCAAAAATCTGTCTGATGATCATGTACTAAAGATCATGGGCTACATTTTGGTGCATAGAGTACTTCCAAAAACTGTCGTTTTCGGATTTTCCTCTGTGCCTTAAATTTTGACTAAAATTT
Organism: Ditylenchus dipsaci; assembly: GCA_004194705.1. NCBI lineage: Eukaryota > Metazoa > Nematoda > Chromadorea > Rhabditida > Anguinidae > Ditylenchus > Ditylenchus dipsaci. The sequence goes on along the minus strand of SADC01001325.1, from coordinate 366 downwards.
TCTTGTATTCAGGTATAGGAATATGGTCCAAACAAGGCGTCAAATAGCAGTGGATACCGTCGACAATTCGCTAAATGTGATGAAAGGTGATACAACAGAAGCTGCAGAAGTGCAAAGAAGAGGAAAAATGAACGGAAGAAATAACGAGCGCTTCAACTAGCATCTGCGAGGATATCTCGGTACATTTCGGTATACCCCCACCACTCAATTCGGTATACCCCCACCACTCAATTTCGGTATACCCCCACCACTCAATTTCGGATACCCCCACCACTCAATTTCGTATACACCCACCAGTCAATTTCGGTATGTCTCACACTCTGTTAATAATTGGATGTTTCAAGTTGTTCCAAAATTGTACAGTTT